>CM052321.1:9430531-9577232 GCA_028455615.1 Lasioglossum zephyrum | reverse complement strand
GAAACTGAACTTGGAGAACATATTCAAATAAAAATTGTTTATAATATTATACGGGTGCTGCGAATCAATCAATATAAACTTTTTATTCTGATCAAGGCCAAAAATGATGTTGTCCGGACTGAGAGTCACTGAGAGTCGATGTAGGTTCTTATCCGGCGTGCGAGTAGAGGTAGGTTCTTGTCCGGTGTGCGAGTTGATGTAGGTTCTTGTCCGGACTACGAGTTGATGTGCAGCCAATAGTGGCACGGCCAAAAACCCGGGCGTGAGCACTCTCATTTACTGTCTGCTCTCTGGTTTCTTGTGTATACTCTATGACGTAGATCTACGGTTTCGACTTTCGATACTCCGAAATGCTGCAGCTAAATTCACGAAACACAATTTCTGTGCACGTGCGCACTGTCTTGGTTTTCCGAAAACGCCGGAGTTTAACATTGCTCTGTGACTCTATTTCAAAGTTTACATGTAAACGATGGGAAATTGGTGAATGAAACTTACTCCGGTAAGTTACATGTGAGAAAACCTTGGAAAATTATACATTTCACTAAGTTACAACGATGAGACTGGCTTGCTTGATTGGAGGGGGAAAAAATTCTTAACCTATACTCGTGCTAACTCTGTCTCAATTCAAAATGGCGTGTCATCAACGAGCGAAAAGCCGTACATAAATAGATAAAATTTCGCGAGCCTGATGCGTTCTGCTAAGTTTATTGTTGGGTGTTCCTATATTTGGTGAATTTATTTCTCTTGCCAGGAAAGCAAGAAACAGAAAAAGGTTATGAAACTGTTCCCGTGTGCGCCGTCCTAGGAAGTCCGTTTAGTATAATTCGTAGTCGAGGTACGAATTTAATAATGCAGGAAATCGTCCTGGCAGCCTTCTCCGTGATATCGAGTCTGCTCATAGTATTTGGCTTGGTGCTGCTGGGTAAGAACGAGAAGAATTGATAGTAACGTTCCATTATTGCTTTGCGGTACGCGGATTGTTTCAAAACATTGTTGCTCGTCTTGTCGAGTAGTCATATAGTTTCCGAGTCGAGCATATATTTACAGTTGCAGGATTATTGACTCAATACTTAACCTCTACCGTCACGTTTATAAATAGTTTATAATCACTATTCTTAATTGAAAAAAAGAATGTCAATATTTATTTATCTTGTGTTTGCACTCGAATGGATTCGACTGATTGAGAAACTACACTGTTAAGTAGGTAGACTCGTTTCCAGGATTGTAAGGGTGTGGGATGTACCTCCTCATTTCTCGATAATGCTAAGATATTAGGCTGTTGCATATGTAATATCTGATTTTTACCAATAACATTAAACAAAAGCAATTTTCTAATCAATGTATTCTACCTATTGGGTTGTATAATAATAAATTGCCACGTTTTTTGTATTATTTTTGTCCCATAATTTTGTGTTCCGTTAAGTAAATATATATGCATTCGAAAGTCTTTTTCTTGCTCTACAAAACCCATCTGCTTCAATGTTTCAAATTAATTAATTTTATTTAATTTTCAGGGTTTTTAATGGAAGTTCTGGGAGGCAAAAGAATTCATTTTGTAGAACAAGAAAAAGACTTGCGAATGCATATATATATACTTTACCTAACAAAACACTCATTTTTTCCATTATAAAAAGAGACACCTGTAGAATCACCTTGCTTCTATCTGTACCATGCATACTGGGACATGTTACATAATCTCGTTTTGATTTAGTGTTATCAATTATTTTGCAATGAATTTATATACTTTCATTTTTTACACATCTTCCAAAAGATTTGTAAACATAACTTCATAGAAACATTTATATGTTTTTATTTTCACAGGTTGGTATTTAGTTTGGAAGTTCTTCCTTTCAAGATTTCGCTTTGTGCGAGAGTTGATGGAAGGAATAAGTGAATCTTCCTCAGTCAACGATTTAAAGAACGGTAGATCACGTATAAAGAAAATTCGCAGAGATTGAAGTTCTGCTTGAGAAGTTGAAAAGAAGCAAGTAAGGGAACATTCAGTTGAAGAAGAGTACTATTCTGTATCCGCGACATTTTCGTTCGCAAAGATGTCTATAAACATACGCTGTGCAACGACGGATGATTTGCTGAACATACAGCACTGTAATTTGCATTGTTTGCCTGAGAATTATCAAATGAAGTATTACTTGTACCATGCTCTTTCTTGGCCACAATTGAGCTATGTGGCAGAGGATGAGAAAGGCAGAATAGTAGGCTACGTCCTCGCTAAGATGGAGGAGGATTGCGAGGACAATCCTCATGGTCACATTACCAGTTTGGCGGTGAAACGGTCACATCGAAGACTTGGTATAGCTCAGAAGCTTATGAATCAGGCCTCCAGAGCGATGGTAGAATGCTTCGGAGCAAAATACGTATCGCTACACGTGCGTAGAAGTAACCGGGCAGCTTTAAATTTGTACACGAGCAGTTTGCAGTTCGAGGTGTCGGAAGTGGAACCAAAATACTATGCGGACGGAGAAGACGCTTACGCTATGAAACGAGATCTCAGCAGTTTTCACATGGGAAAGAACGCATCTAAAGAAAAAATGAACAAGGATGGCAATATGCATACGCACACTGGACGATGCTGCGATCGTTAATCATTTGTTTTGCATATTTACGTACAGATAGAGTTTAAATGATTTTTTTTGCATTATTAGTTCCATACCGTTTGGACAGGAATCTGTGTCATTTGTGCATATTTTCGAGCATGACGGCTTGAATGTTTGACCAGTACATTATCACAAGGACTTTACAAATACTGGGTAAAGTATTTGCGTCTATTCAAGCCTTACCTGAGACGTATAAAATATTCTATGTGCCGCTGACAAAGGGGTGTATTTGTTGATAATTATGTAGGAGGGGGTTACATCAGACATGAAACTATTGTATGTACTTTCATGAAAATTAAGTTGGAAAGTTTTTAATAAATGTATCATTGCGTATAGTTAATAGATATACTGTGTTATTTAAAAATCGAAAACCTCGAAACATAATAAAATGATCAGCTAAAACTAGATTATTCCACTTTCTCATATATTTAATTAATCTTTATTGAACCAGTGAAACTATAATATACAAATAACTCGTCAGTATACAAAATTATCACCCAGACGTCACCAAGCAAATGAAGTGCAAGACGATACCAACTTTTTCAACACAAAACGTTTTGCAGTGCATTTCTCATTCAAAATTTCGGTCCGTATCTTTGCAAAACAAATCTGATTCGTTTGTTCTATCTGTAAATATTTCCGCAGTTCTTTGAGTATAATTCAATGCTTAAACGTTAAGATTTGATATTGCACGATTTTTTCAAATGCTTGTTTTTTTTACCTGTTGCGTCGATATATTATTGTATTCATGTCTACACTGTATAGGAATAATTGTATGCGCGTGTGTGTGTGTATTTGTGTCTGTGTGTATATATATACCTAATAACAGGCAGTATATATATATACTTATATATGTACATATTAAACGCCCTGAAAGCGATACAATTCATTCGGTTCAAAGGACACGTTAATCCCAAGTGAAACTTGATTACTCTTCAAATTCGCTGGTTAATATGCTCGGTTAAATTTCTAGACGTTGATTAGCATTTAACTTCATCACTTAGAACGATATCCGAAAAATTAACGAAGTTCTCGATACTGCGAGAGCTCTATCCAGTATAATTCCTTCACGATTATTATACTTCTAAGAACATCGATCGCAAACGTATTTTAGCACGAAAGAATTCCAGGTACAATGTACAAAGGTTAAATCGAGGAGAACGTTACAAAACGATAAGGTTTTTACTCGTTCGGCCGATAATACATATTTATATACGTGTCATACGTTTCGATATCAAAGGTAAATTGTCTGTTTAACGATACGTCACGATTATCGGGGATACGATTCAACAAGAATGATAAGCACCTATTTAGTATCGACTATGTATAAATTCTAAATATACATTAATTCTAACTGCCTTGAATGCTTATTATCTTACAAAAAACACGTCGCCAATAAATTATAATACAAGTCCGTAAACGAGGTTCGTGTTCACGCGATATGACCGATTAATATACCTTCTAAAAAATAAACTACATGTATAAGCTATCGTGGTAAATACTCTAAATACGGATGATCTTCTGAAAGTACATATTTTCGTTAATTGTAAATCGATAATGATGTATCTCAGTTGAATACCGCCCGATTCTGTTCTCAGTATTTCGGGCGCTTCACGTTTTAGCGATCTCTCCGATGTTTCTCCTTGAAAAAAAGGAGACGAAAGGCTGCATTATAAATGTGCGGTTGTCAATTACCTCTCTAAAGGCAGCGTATAGGGGCAAATAACTCCCAGGGGAACAGTGAACCAAAAAGGATTTCACTGCATTTTACAGAAATGCAATCTTCTCGGTAACGTACGTTAACAAAACTTTTTTAAGATTCGATGAGCGTAAAAGTCGCTAATCTAACAATTGATCTAATCTCTACTGACGACACAATTACAACTTTTACGATCACCGGATATCATGGCCGACAGAGCATCGTACTTGTATTGAATTATTATTTTTATAGCCCTTGTAAGGAGAGCGTAGTCGAATCAATATTGGAATGATTGTAAACAGTCTACAAATTTCATGTTTCGATTTTTTTTCACAGTCTCCGTGTGGATTTGTAATTTGGAAGGATCGTAAAAAGGACCGACACGAAAAAGTCGTGTTCCGGTAATAAAATCTTATAAAAATTCGTTAAAATCGGCCTCTGAAAGACGTATTCGTAGTTCACACAGTATTCTACAAATTCGCCTCAAGAATCGTTCGAATACAATGCATTATGTCGAATTTCTTTGTAAACATGAACGCACGATGATGGCGTAACAACACCTTGATGATTTTGGACTGCCGACGCTTTAGTGTTGGGACCTTGCACCGGTGTCCTAGTAATATCCGAGCATGCTTTTAAATAAAATTACCAAACAAGAGAGGCACAAATGCAGAGCTGTCCGATGAGTGTTATCAACACGGTTACGATCATATTGAACACGCTAGCAATGACAACGGCGCATTACATTTGAAACGAATCTCGACTTGAGAATAGTTTCAAACATGTTCTACACTTGCTATGATGTCTCTTATGTTGTTTTACTCCACACTTTTAGCTAACGAACGACACGGTTACACATGTATTTCCTATAAAAGGATACATTGTCCATACTCTCGAGTATACAATGGTTCAATGATTCTTATCATTTGGACTAGACAAGGTGTCCCAAAATTCATGATACAACACGCGGGTGGGAAACTAAGCCAAACATATACAATAAAACTTTCTGATAAGGCTTTGTTTTTGGGAAAATCAAGCTGTAAGTCTCCAAACTCGTTTCCCCAATAACAAAGTCCTACACGAAAAGATTCCGTTTTTTCTTTGAGAATAAATTGTTCTCTTCCCGATTGAGGCACCCTGCATAGTGATCGAGAGCAGTACGAATTATTGAAGCAGAGCGTACTTTACCAAAACACTTGTTTCGAAAGAGGTTTCCTTATATCCTAGGGTCCTGTGCTTTGGCAGTTGCATAGTTCTAAGTATCCATAGGCCTCGAGAGTTATTTATTGCGATGAACAGAGCTTAGTTTAGTCGATCAAAATGTTTCAATCTGTGCAATTTTTCTATTCGTGGTCCAAATTCGTTTTGTTGCCAATTGAGCGAGGCTGATGCTCCGAGCCAAGCATGCTCAAACCAAAAGAAGTAATTCTCATCTTACAAGAACCGAAGTTTTTCACTTATCTCGTATCTCGTAAGTCCGGAAACAGCTTTTGGACATACTTGGCCCCAAATTTGAGTCAAATAAGTAGGTTCCATTACCGTAGGAATAACAAAACGTATCATCTCCTATATCGAAAATCTTACAGAAACTTTAGTCTGTGGACTACATCATTTTCTTTGTATCTATCCGCATGTTC
The DNA here is from genome assembly GCA_028455615.1 of Lasioglossum zephyrum. Taxonomy (NCBI): domain Eukaryota; kingdom Metazoa; phylum Arthropoda; class Insecta; order Hymenoptera; family Halictidae; genus Lasioglossum; species Lasioglossum zephyrum. The sequence continues at coordinate 9,571,281 of CM052321.1, read as the reverse complement.
TTTTAATTACCATCAAAATCGCGACTGGAAAGTCTGATGCACGGTAACAACAGCTGCCGACAAGTTTAGCTCTTGCTCTACTTATCCAAACATCTTTTTAAAACAGAAACTGTTTGACCATCAAGCCGATTTAAGGAACTTGCACGCGAAAAAAGTCTTTATAGAATAAGAATGAAGCTTGCTAACTTTCGCGTATCGTCAGCTTCCTCTGTGTCGATGACGAGGGCCTCTGATCGTTAGACGTTCAGGGCTGCTGCGTGGCTTGGATCATCGCGATCTTCAGGTCCTTGGCCAAATGAGAAACGTCTACGACGCTATCCACCATTTCTTGAACAGCGGTTACGTTGGGGAAGAACTGTGCAGCTTGTTTCGTTTTCGATACGGTCTGCGCAAGTGAATCGTTCAATGCGTTCGCGCATTGTAACACGCGTGTTCGAACATCATTCCTGATCACGTTTCTGTGCACAGTGTCGCCGATGTGTACCAATCTATGGGCGCTTAACACCACGAACTTGCCGTGCGCCAGAAATACCTGTTGAAACAAATCAAAATATTGTTTATGCTATACATATATAGAGTAATTATTGCGAAAGGGTCGTCGTACTCCGATTTTAATGATATTTAAGCTATGCTTTTTTACACACCCTGTACAGTAAACATGTGCCAAATTGTAGCTTGTCATTTTAACCCTCATTCGTCCCTCGTGTCAATTTGACACAGTTTTTCCAAAATAAATTATACTGTTCTGTTATTTTTAGGTAAATTTTCCCAAAACTGTGCGACTTTTACTTTTTTAATGCGAAACACATAACCGAGAAACCTAAGATGTAAACGTTAACTCATCAATTTGATTTAAAAAAACATTGAAATTCTTTTTATTTTGTGTCGCTCAGAAAATTGTCGCTCAGTGAAGCCACAAAAAGAATAGTGTCCGGTCCTGATCTATATCCCAACACAGAACCGAGTCCCACTTAGAATGGGACTTTACTGTATTTCGAAAATTCTCTAAAAATGCATCGTTCATATTCGAAATGAATCATTAGGAGTTGATTTTATGTTCTTTCTAATGCGTTCAATGGACCATAATGTAAAATACTTTGAAGTAGTTGTCAGAATGACTGCGCTTGACCCTTTTATATCCGTGTTATAAAACACGGTTTCGATATTGGCACTGTGGCAAAATGTTCCGACCACCCTCTAATAACACGATGGCAACAATAACAAGCCGATTAAGTAATTAACGCGGCCATAACCGATACTTGCCTTGGGCGGTTGGTTCAGCGCAACCGTTTGCATGAAAGCATCGATGGCGTGAGTCAGGTGGTTTCCATGCGTGACCACCTGGGCGGCGTAGAAAGCCAGCAATTGTTTGTCGTTGGGATCCATGGGTGTTGGGGTTGTGGGTGGCATTTGAATCGTCGCATTGTCCGCCTCGGATACAAGCAGGTCGTAATTGCTTCGGAGTTCTTGAGGTAGAGCCGCCCTTAGCTCCTCGCGTTGTTTAGCGACCACTTCCCTCGAATCAAGATTCACGTAATCGTAATCTTCTCCGGCACCGCTGTTGTTGCTGCTGCCCGTCGAGATGATTGATGACCGTTTGATGAACAGCAGCTTCGAGTTACCCTGTTAACCACGAGACCTCTTTCAAAACCACTTTCTCTAAAAATGCTAGATTGACTGACACGATGATCCTTTCTCCATCTTCAGAAACTCATTAATTTTCGCGAACCGAAATTCATTATGATTTTCCGAAATAAATTAGAGGTTCTTCAAGGAGACTCACACTGTTTGTCGAAGAGTTTCGTAGGTAGAGGTAGGGATGCTCACCTGAATGAAACTGGCGACCTGACGAACGTCTTCCGTGAGTGCCCGGGCGCACGCGATCAGCTGATCGAGTGGATCTGGCTGTGTGGCTGGCACAAGAGTGGAAAGTGGCCCGTTTGTAGGTGTCGGGGCATCGCTACCCCCGCGACAGAGCTTCCCGGCGTCCCATTCCATCGAGTCCAGCTCGGTGGCAGCTTCCTGCACGAGCTTGTCGGAATCACGGAGAGCCTTGACCAGCGGTCGTAATTTCACGGCCAGACCTTTATCCGGTGCCTTGCCGGCGTTTCCCAGAGTGCCTGCGGAAAAATTCAACGAATCCCTTCACCCAAAACTCTTCTTTCCTCTTCTGGTTCGTTAAGTCTCGGTCGTTCTATTCTACAGCCACTCTAACGCACAGTCTTTCGTGAGAATAATCTGAGCAATCGTGGAACGCTGCAACTGTAAGCACCATTTTAGGTCCGACAATGATGTATCTCTTTAGCTCGTTCTTCGAAGGGCGACTTTCACTCTTAAGTAGAATTTATAGTCGAACGGTTTACAGAATGGCCAGTGGAAATTAATTAAATGCACAACCAGTGCAGTGCTGAAGGGGGTAGACTTGTTTCCAGGAGTGCAAGGGTGCGGATATCATTTCTCGATAACGCAAAAAATAGGGTTTTTCAGTAGTGAAAAGGGCTAGATAAAACGTCAATCTAAGGCGCAGTCGCCCACAAAACTTATTTGCAGTATCCGGAAATATGTATGTATGACTTTTGACTTATCGCCAAATGAGAAGACGCATCCCACACCCTTACGATCCTGAAACCGAGACTGTGCCCTTAAGGCAGTAGAGGATTGCTTAATATATGTTTTTAATTTGTAATTGACTTCATAGAAATTGACAAAATAAGAGGTACTGAAAAGTCAATTGTGAACTAAATTGACCAGACTAGGGACTCCTTGCGATAAACGCGAGAGAAGATGCGAATAGAAATATAGATGAGTGATGTAGCAATTACCTTCGGCGAATTCAGCCAGGTCATGCAAAGACGTTCTAAGCCTTAGAGCCGCTAGTCTGAGGTCCATCAGGGTTGCGTCCAATCGTTGAGGCGTTCTCCAAACGGGACTGACGAAACCAAGTAACCTAGCTATTGCGGCCGACGCTTCGTTCTGCAGCCTTTGCAGCCCTTCCAATGCGGACTCCAATTCCAACGGAAGTTCCTTGCTAACCGGAACGTCGTAGATCTGTTGTGTTTGCGATGGTGGAGGCGGTGTTGGTGTTTTAGGCACGGGCGTGTTGTGCCGGGACGGTAACGAGGAAGCTGGAAGACGCGATCGGGGTACATCGTAATCTGGGGCAGCGAGGCTGGATCTGAAAGAGAAAGCATCTCGTTAGGCACTGAATATATCTACCATAGGAAAATCTTGGGAAATTCTGCGAGAGTTCTAATCGTGTAGACATTTAATACTTAATGATAATTAATCAGAGAAGGGAATTCTGTGTTCCTTAACCCCTTTAACCTCTTTAATCAATTTTCTTTACAATTGCAGCGACTAAAACATCTTTATCTGGAAAAATATTGTAGAAGAGAAAAGAAGATTCATTTTAATGATTACATATTGATTAGGTACAAGCGAATCAAATTTTATTCTATTTATAAAGAGAAACGCGTAACATTCATATTTGTTAGACTTTGTTTATAATTCTCATGACGAGTATGGCTCGTTAAAATACGGCAAAGGGTTAATACACAGTTTCATTCGAGTTTGAACTTTCTGAGCGCACCGGCGAGAATAATGAATTTTATAGAAGTTTGGAGTTCGTAGAAACAGAGACTACTATAGCTGTACAAATCAAAGCGTGTTTCTGTTCGAAGCGTTTTTTTGATCAAACTTTCTGAAAAGCTTCAAAATCCGAGTACGTAATCTGCTTTTAGACTAAAATCACGGACGAAATAGTCGAGACAGGGTATTTGTCATTTGCCAAAGCGTAAGCGGAACCAATTTCTCCGAAGCCGCGGGTAGGAACGACCGCTGTTGGCACTGGTCCGGTATTTAAGCCCGAGCTTCTCGAAATAAATCTCCTCGTGGCACAGCTGTGTGTCTCGCTACCTTCGCAAATATACACAGTTCATTGTACTCAATGTTGATGCTCCGGTGAGCTTGGGTTGCACGGTTAAACGTTGTTGTTGCTGGTCTCAGAAAATTCGACGGCGAATCAGAGGCAAACTCAACGGTAACGTTTGCGAATGAAATGCTAAAAAAATAGACTCGGCGCAGAATTTTTCCGGAATAATATGAAAATCGTCGAAGAAAGCACAAGTCAAAATGAAACTGCTTTCATGCATTAATAGTTGACTGTATCCGATTTTTCCTTGCACCAAGACAGAGCCTTTAGATTTTCTATTAACAGCGCTGAAGCCACGAGAAGCTAGCGACTTCCATGTGCCATCTAAATACTGTGGTGCCCAAGGTGGTTTGGAACCCACCTTTATTCTATACTGTAGGTCCCGCCGCGAAATAATTCTCACATAAGAATTCAAAAAGCGACGTTAAATAATAATAAGAAAAAGTTAGCGACTATAATGATTGCCGTGAATGACAGTCGCTACCTTCGAACATGTACAAACGAAATAGGTGGAAAAATGTGTTAGCCAAACCCTCGACAAACTCAATTGTATAAAGTGGCCTAAGCAGCCCTGAACAAACTTCCGTTTCAGTTTGAGTTAGGAACCATTCAGACGGCGCAGGGCACGGTAGAATGAACAGATACTATAACGAGGTTCCGGGACCAATTAGTTCGTTCTAGCATACTGTATCAACATCCGATTCAAGGTATCGCGTACCTGTTCGATCCGCTGAGGGACCCGTCGTTCGTGAGGCTGGACGCGGAGCTGCTCGGTGTGAGGGGTTGCAATGGCCTCGGCACGTCGTAGCAATCAAGGGGTGTGACACCAGAACCTCCGGAGCAATTTGAGTTCGGCGTGCAGGAGGTGGGTTGCCTCGGGATATCATAGCAAGAGGGTGCAGGACTCGGACTGCTCGCCGGCGATGGAATCACTGGGACCGCTCGTGGAGGGACGTCGTAACACTCGCTCACATCCCCGCCATTGTCTATCGAACTTCTGGTACCCGTTGTGTACCGCCCTGAAAGAAGTTTAGGGGAATGAAATGCTAATCAAAATCCTCGCGTAGCCAGCTCGAGGAATAATGGGGAGCTAAGCTGTATCATTAGTTCTATCTCCTAGGTCTGGCTTATACAGGGTGGGGCGCCACATTTTGTCATCTAGATTTACGTCATTATTATTACACATAGCAAACAATGTTTCAGATGAAGTTGAATAGTTTTGAGAGGGGCCCAACGAGAAACGTGGGGTGCAAAATGCATCAATTATCTATCGCATGCGCCCCACGTTTCTCGTTTAAAATCTCACAAGTATTTTCACAGCTATTCAAAATTCACAATCGCAATTTTTCAGGACCATCTGTACGACGTTAGGAATCTGTATGGCACTAGGAAAAATTATTTTATACTTTTTAGTCCGTTTTTAAAAACATGGTATTTTTAAAAATTTATTTTTATTTATTATAATTGTACTCCATTGCAATTACGAATTACATTATAATTTAATTGAATGAAGATCTGAATTATAAATTACAATGTAATTCAATTCCATTGTAATTATAATTCTGGAGTAATTCAATTGTAATTCTGCACAACTCTGTACGGGATACGGTTTTCGGGAAACCTGAAAAAATTCACGGGAAAACCCGAAAGTTTCATACAGAAGTACAATACAGGAGTTCAAAACAGAAAGATAATGAAATTGAGTGAACTATTCTCGTACATTTTGGAATGGAAGACTAGGTACTGAAGTACGTCTGCCATGGAAACCAGTATAGGTTTTAGGGTTGCACGAGACGATAAGGTGGTCAAAATTCACAGGAAATTGTTAATCTCGTTATGTCGCAGTAGACGTATCAAATGGCTTTTATTTATGCAGGATGAAACGACCACGCGTACCTCCGGTTGAAGATGAAGGCAATTGCTAGTGTCACTCGAAGAAATTACTGTTACGATTGTGTCTATTCGTTACGGATGATCAAAGCGAGTTGACGATCGTCGACGTTTCTGTATCTGCAGTACAGGGTGTCTCGTATATATGTACTCAACATTTGCTTCCATCCTCAATCATCTTTTTTATCCTTATCGTTTACGCCACACAGTTTCCGAGATATTTTCTAAATAGTATAATTTAAAGATCAACTTCGTTCCTCTCACATGAATATTGTGTGGAAAGGGATGTTTCAAATGGATCGTACAAAGGCCGACAAAGGGGGTTGCAACTTACCTGTGTTGTGTAATTGGTCGTTGTTCGAAGTCAAGGGTGAATCGTGTCTCGATGGTGGCGCAGGGCTTCCTCGATTCGCTGGAAGATCGTAAAAATACACGTCACCGCACTTCTGAGGAGTCACCACCTGCACAGAAAAGATCGAACACCGATTAGTTACCGCTCGCTTCGATCTTAACTCTTTGTACTACGTTGTCGAGGGTGACTCGACATCGGAGAAAGAAAAATCTAAATGTGTTGAACAATTAACAGACTTTGCTTCCAAAACGAGAAGGAATATTTATTAATAATTTGCTTTATTTCAGCCTTACGGATTCTTCTCTTGGAAAATTGTATATGATTGGTTGAAGGGTGTGTTTTAAAAGGTGGAGGAAGTAGTGGAACATTAGAAAGAGTAGCAATAGAGGTACATTCGGTTACGGTTATACAACTATAAACTATGGTTATTTTTTGGCACTGCGTTTCGTCTATCATCCTTCGTGCCGTTCACAGAGGCTTCCACGACGGGAGAGTCTTTAAGAGATCCATCAATCTAATAAATGAGAAATTGCGAAATTCCCGAGATTTTTGCAGAGATCTGTTAATAAAGTTAGTGGGTCAACAGCAAACTCGTTCCCTTGTCTCTTGTTTTAAAACTAGAACTCCGAGAGTACTCTCGAGTTCCGTCTGTTCCGTAGCGACGTTAATTTCATCAATCTGTTTATTGAATCTCCTCGAGAAACTAGCGCTGGTAATTGTTCTTTTTTCCTCCCAGCCACAATAAAATATAACCCACTTCTGCTACAGTTACACGATAAAACAATACAGCAGATCTTCTTCGACGATTGCGGTGCGATTTTATCGGAATACCGAGAGCTTCGCTTGTAGACCCGAATTTTCACGGGCCGGCGGCGCGGCGATCCATAATGTTGCGCTCGTAAAATCCTCGACATTAATCTGCGCCGCCTATAAACGCGTGAGCCGTGAAATCCTTTTAAACGAACGGGGGCAGAATGAAACGGTAATTGAAACGGTCCATAGCGTGCAATTATAGAAGTAGTTCGATTTTCCTGTAAAACTCGATCGCACGAACTCGCCGCTTGTTTCGCTTTACGATTAGACTGCGGTTTGCGAGTGGACCAGCATTTATTTCACTGCTCATTTTCATTGATCAATTGTTTCGATAAGTACACTCATTTGCGAACTACTCAAACAATTTAGCAGAAGGAAGTTGCAAACCCTGAACATTACACTGTGTACTTTAACAAAGAGTTAGAGGACGTCACATGCCCGTGACGTTAGCAGCGAATGTGTTAATAGTCATGGATTCGATTTATACGTTTATTTGTACTCTAGCATCATTTAACGAACTGAATCCGTTTCTCGGTGTCAAATTTACACAGTGACACAAAATAAAAAGAATTCAATGTTTTTTCAGTCAAATGGATGAATTAACATTTACATCTTAGGTTTTTCGGTTGTCTTCCGCATTAAAAAAATATATAAAAAAACTTCTGAAAAATCACGCTTATATTAGAATGCACTAAAAAGGAGAAAACAATATTTTTAGATGTTAGCGACTATAAGTAAAAGCGTGGAGTACTAAACTATATTAACGTAATCTTCGTGGGCGCTCCACGCTTTTATTTATAGTCACTAATATCTAGAAATAATTATTTTCTCCTTTTTTAGTGCATTCTAATATAAACGTGGTTTTTTTATATATAAAAAATATTTTTATATAAACGTAAAAATAAAAAGATAAATAAATACGTATAAAGATAACGTATAAAGATAAAAAGATTTTTTTATATATTTTTTATTTTCTAGTTTATAGTCTTTACTACCGAACGTAAATACTAAATAGTAAGACCCGCTTACTGAGCAGAACCTCCGGTCCTCGTCCCCCCGCCCGACCCAATCCAAACCAACTCAGTAAGTAAAATGAGCTCCTTCGCTGCGAAGTGGGCCAGTGGAGCGGGGTCGGAGTTGGAGTGGGAACGTGTAGTGGAGTGGGGAGCGCGGGGAGTGGGGATCGTTACACGCGATGACGTACTACAGAACGTCGCGCGGCGAGGGGTGAAGGGGAATATTTAAAAATATTGTTTAACTCCTAAACGCACAGTCTTTTTAAAATTTTCTTTTGAATATTGCATTGTCATCCAGTTCTGAGCTATGTTAAAAATTTCAAATCCCTAGCTCATCGGGGAGTGGTTTAAAATTAGATTTCAAGATTTGACGCATACAACGACAACGACGACAACACGGCAAGCTAATATAAGCGTGGTAAAAAATATAAAAGTCACACAAAGTTTCTGGAAAATTTACCTGCAAATAACACAACAGTATAACTTATTTCAAAGAAAACTGTGTCAAATTGATACAAAACTTTTGTACTCTGGTTCTTGTCAAAAGATCTGTAACATATTACAGCAGTATTGGGCCCTTGAAACTCATTGAAGACCGATTACGATTATTTATTCGAAGTTTTGCTGATGTCCACTGAAACCACAGAGTGGCGATCAGGAACAATCGGTAACATTCAAAGCACGCAGTTGCAAGTTTGCACCACCCAGTGTATACCCGCGTAAGCACGCGAAGCGCACACTTGCCTTCTTTCCAACCGGTGAACCGCGAAGCTGCGAGGGAAAATGCAATTTCGTCGACAAAACTGGAGCGAAGGAGAGGGTGGGGGGGGGGTCTGGCACGTGGAAAGAGAAGCGAGGGACATATAGGGAGAATGAAGCAAGAAGAGGAAACGAGGAGAAGGAGAGGCTTGCATCCCCCTAGAGCGCGCAATCACTGGGCTCATCGTCCGCTGCTTTACAATAATAGAAGCTCTTCAAACCTTGCGTTACACATAAGCGTGCTACACTTTTATTCTGTCTCCACCCTCGATTCTCGGGCCGCGACGGCTGAAAGATGTCCTCGTATCTACTTGTGCGTCGCGGCTCCTTTATTCGCTCGATAAAATCGAATATCATTCAGAATTTGCACTATAAATGCTTCTTAGGATCTCGACAAGGTATACGAAAAGCACAGTTCTCTGGGTACGAATGCTGGCGTGGGTTACATGAAATTCTTCTCAAAGAAAATTCTTGATAAACGCGTAAAATCCGCTGTTCGATGTGGAACTGGTGTAAACTGTAGGTCCCCGTCGCGAAATAATTCTCAAAAAGAATTCAAAAAGCGACGTTAAATAAGGGGAAAAAGGATTGATTATAATAACATGGAACGAAAGCCATCGATGTAATTTTTCGACGCTTTCGTATGATAAAATGATCGATTCGGAAAGGCAGAAACAATGCACTTGTCGAGTGTCAAGCGGCAGTGATGCTCGAAGCTCGGCACTGCGGAGCGCGCTCTTCAACGAAACCACCCCCTAGAAGCCGACATCGTTGTCTGCATCCTCGGTTAGGCACACAGCGCGTTTCCCGCGACAATATCTCCCCGACAAAAGGATGCTATTCCCGGTATCATACGCCGTGCTCGAAACGGGAGTTTCGAATTCGTTTATTTTCGCCGTGTTTTTCCGGGGCGGTTCGCGGAACCGTTTCGCCGGCGTGGTAGTCGCCATGGTAACCATTAGGCGTGATCGGCGGATGAAATGGGGCTGAAATGATTTGCGGTCAACGCTCGATCACGGTTTATCGATGACGAGACCTCCCGCGGGACTTGGCCCGGTACTTATGCCAGGGAAAGGGGTGTGGCACGTCGTTATTTCGAGGGTTGGCACGATAAGGACTGACCCACATTCCCCGCGGATATTTCTCCGCTAGGATATCGAGCCTCCTGCAGGCTCCAGCTACCTCCTGTCCTCGTTTCCGGTTGATCGAAGGCTCCAAAGAGGCTCGGGACTACTTAACACAATGAGGTCGAGCAGCTGGAAAATCGGTAACTGTCAACAGTGCGCGCCACCGACGTCGGGACCGTCAGACCAGACCCCTGTGACTTTGCTTAATTGCTATACCTTCGCGCGCGGCTCGTTCCCTCTGCTAATGAAAAGACTAGTCTCGGGCATCAGAGCCAAAATTTAGCGAAATCGTAATTACTGCGGACTTCGTGCGTTCCCGGCAAAAATTAGTTGACGAAGTAGAAAACGTTACAAGCAAATGATGCAGAGAAACATACTTTTTATACAGAACTCATTCGCATCCATGAATAATTTCTGGACTGGACATTATAGCATTTCTGAATTGATAAAATATAAAGACAACTTGATCAACGAAATAAACATGTTACCATATATTTTTTAAGCGAGATCGTGTACACAAGACCGAATATATTCCAACGAACAAGGTCTTGAACTAATTAGCTCACATTGCACCTCACCCCATCGTCTTAAACATCCGAAAAATGTAAGGTGGGTATCAACCATAATTTTACGCGCGCCACGGGGGTATTAAATCTGTCTGAGAAACCGGCCGCAGATAAATCGCCTGAAGATAATTACCTTCAGCTCCACCAGCAGCCATTATTACACCAAGTAAGATGCAAATGCATCGAATCCACCCTTGTATCCTCCGGAACGAGCTTTTCCGCTGTTAGCAGCCCTCGGCATCGATCTTCCCTCGGTTGCAGGCCTGTCCCCCGATCTCTCCCGTCTTCCAATCCCGAATCGTAAATTAGTCCCGTTGTCCCGAATGCACCCGAAAATCAAATCTAATCCGGTTTCGTTCGCATTAGTTTCGTTCGCGTCAACCCCCATGCGACGAAGAAATCCCTGTTCGAGAGTCTCAGCCGTACGTAAACCGGTCGTAATCAGATTTGCAGCGAGGCTGAGTCACTGAATCGAGCACAGACATGATCGAGTTTGCGATCGGGCATCGAGCAACCATGCTGTCGCTGGAGAATCGCATAGAGTTTCTCATATTTACCATAAACTTCTTAGATTTGTCGTATAAGTATACGCGTACACTTTATTCTTTCATCGTTCGTATTTCCAGGCATATTTATGCACAACATTATGTTCATCTATTGGTTAAAGTTAGACAGTTTCTGAAGAAATGAATGCTATATCTATATTTCTTTACGACACGGCAAAATTAAATGCGTCACACAACAGACCTACGGTTGAAATATGTAAAATAAACCTACTCGTTTCTGAATGCCTGTGAGTTAAATATTTAAGAAAATTGTATAGTCTTTAAAAAACTGCTTTTTTACCAGCTAACGATTATTTATATGTAATTTGTATTGTATTATATAAAGTATAATAATGTATGGCAAAATAATCTCTACTTTGAGATTCTAATTGCATTAAATAAAAAAAAAAGAATTAAATGCGAAACAGTCAGTGGTGCACCCAGGGGGGAGCCAGGGGGCCAAGTTCCCCTAAACCGTAGAATAGCGGCTTGCTCTCCGGTTTCGATGATTTTTGGATATGTTATATGTAAAACTAAAAATGTTGAACAATTTTTCCCTATATATTTTAACTAAATATATGTGGCTACCGTTGACAGATATTTTTGCTAAAAAAAGTGCCACTGGAAACAATACTCTGTCTGATCTCCAGCAGTTAAATTGTTTGAACGTGTACCATACGGTTAATAAGTTTAGAAAAATTGGGCTATGTGGCGAGTTTCGGTTTGGGTTCCCCTGCAACCGTGTTGTTCGACGAAATGGCGGCATGTTCACGTGGCCGTACACAAAGGTCATAAACTCTTGTGTGACACAGTCGTTGTCTCTTGGGCGTTGCTCGTCATTTATCGGGGAGGATCAGCAGCATCCAGTTGGATTAGCAACTCCCTGGTGACATGTACGCGGCTCTTGACTACATGTGCTACATATTTTAAGCGGTCGGGCCAATCTAATCGTAAGATGGAAATCGCGAACGACGGAACCCCTGTTTGAGCTTTGCTCTTAAGCCAGCAACAATTGGAATCGACTAATAACATCTGCCAACCGATGGTTCAATGTCTATTTTATTCATTTGCGAAGCTCTAGAACAACTGCTTCGGATAAATTGAAATAAACAAAGTTTAAAACAATGACGTTAGATTACATCATTGCGTGTCCATATGATTATAATATTTCTTATGGTAGAACACAATCAGTGCCGGATTAAGCCCCGTAGCAGGAGTAGCAAATGCTACCGGGCCCCGCGCTTGCAGCAGAAAATTGACCTAACATTTGGTCGACACCATTCCCAAATATTTTTGTTAAAAAAAGCTGATTCATCGTGTTTTGTTTTATTATCGTGCAAAACCTAGGACCCCTTGGTAACATTTGCTACGGGTCCCGCGCTGGCTTAATTTGCCACTGTACACAATAATTGAAAGTTGGTTCGGTAATGTGTTAAGATTACACAGTTCCCATTAATGCATAAAGATCGGCCGTGTAATTACAATGAAGAATAATCAGTAACGTGTTTACAGCCTAAACGATAAATTGAACACGTCCGAAAGTTGCATTGTTCGCAGAAAAATCGCGCGTTCGGAGAGTAAACTTTAAACAATGGCGCGGCCAACAAACGAAACAAGTTTCTCGTTTATGTAATCTTCTGAATAAGAGCCCATTAAGGAAACGTCTGGCTCCGTTACGATCGCATTAAATCCTTTCTTTGCGTCTTGCCGGTTCGCGCAGAAACGCCTCTCGCAACTTCTGTAATTATCACGGTTTGCCTTCCATATTTTCATCGGCTTTAGTCCGCGCGTTTTGTCGTCTGTTTGCTCTTTCGCAGATTTCTGCAAGTCGACGCACCGGTGTCACCGCTTGTTAATTAACCGCTAGCCAACCTTTAATTATCGCGCTTTTTCCAGCGATGCGAAACTTGCTCGCGCATCGATGGAATGCGACAGGAACGACCACGGCTATTTCGCACATGCTGGTTTTTCTTGCAACGAGAATCGACCACGTATTCAAGGACAAACGGTTCTCGAACGCAAGGTTTCTATCGGCTCGATCGTGGATTTATCAAGACACCTTCTACACAACTGCTTAGCTTTTCGTCAATTAAAACATTTGAAGAATTTCAAAATACTGTACTATTATTTGCAACCTATTAAACACTGATTCTTGACCAGTTTCGATAGATCATTTTCAGCGCGATATATATTCGAATAAATCAAACTTTACTAGAGATTTTTAGAATGCAAAAAGGGTGACCGTAGCACTCACATCTATCACAAGATTTCGACTTTTTAGTTTCGATTTCATTAATTACGTTATTTTGAGCTTGTGTAAATTTTTGGGGTTGCACGTAGTACATGCTCGCTCCCTCTGAGCTTGAAAAAATTAGGTTAGAGCAGGTTAACGCAACGGACGGTTGTTTGTTGGTGGTCTGTCGACCGTGGACACTGACCATGAGGGGTTAATCGGCAATGTTCTCTGTCGCGAAGACAGGGGGTTGGCTGGAATCGCCGGAAATCCGAGAAGGGTGGCGAAGGGCGTCGGCGTCGAAAAGATAAAAGCAGCCGCGGTGGCATAATGCGGGCTGGTTTCGTGAATTAAAGCTGCACGCGATACCACTATTACATTCTTTCCCGGTATGAATCGAATAGTACTATAGTAGTGGGCTCCTCGTAGTAGTAGAGGGGGGAGGAGAGGGGTTGTGGATAGCTAGGTTGGCTTCAAACTGAAAAAGAGTAGGAGCTGTATGGGGGTTGGCCTGGCACGAGGGGGTGGAAGAGGGCGTCGGTCGATACCAGCGTCGCGGCGCCAACTGTGAAAGCCGTGTTACCCCGTGGACGGTGAACAGAGAGGGATTGAGCGGGGGTGAAAGCGAATGGAGAGAGGGAGCAAGAGAGGAATGGAAGGGAAGGAGACAGAGGGGATGCGATGAAATAAGAAAGAGAATAACCGACGCAGGGCTGGACAGAGACGGCAGACGAAGGGCGAAGAAGAGAAACGTGTGTGGGTGGATAGAGGGGGTAGGAAAGGAGGCAGGGCAAGAGAAACAGAGAAGATAGAAAGACGGTCTCCATGGAAACGCGAAAGGAGCCTCTCTCTGCCTCCTGCGCAGCCAGGACCTTCGGTCTGTCTCAGCGTCTGAAAAGGATTTTTCTATACCACCTTGCCGTTAAGGGTTGTGAGCTATGCATGGGAACGAGAGCCGAACTTACTGCTAGTACATCGAGAGATGAAGTCTCTTCCTTAAAGATACCACGAAATCGAACTAATTTTGCTGAGAAGAGTCGAAGTCTAGAGTACGGCGATTATTCCTTGAACCCATTTCACCACCATTTATTTTACGTTTCAACAACGAAATTGAATTTTGTTTACAGGAACTGACGATAAACATATTTAATAAATGCTGCTCAAAATTTGTATCGCTGGTCTCAAAATAAGACCATTGAGAATGAAGACACTGCGAATCAAGAAAATGGATCGCGTTCGTTCCGGTCCAATCGACGGTAAAAAGCTCGTTCGATTCGCGTAAATCACCCTGTATATCGCAAGGTCGCATTTACTACTTGCTCGCCGGCTATACTATTAACAGTATAATAAAATGTACACTGCACGGCCTCGGATCGGCCGCGGTATTTCATCCCCGTGAAAAATTCCCCATCCCCGACGCGCAGTTTAATCATTTTTCCCGTTGCGATCGATAGGAAGGAAGCGGGCTTCATTATAAAGAGGGAATGCCATATTTTCGCGATAATTACCGTGCGGCTGGCGTCCGTCAATGCAACATTTCGCGATGGAAAAAATCATCGTCGTCCTGCGTCGAAAGCCGCTCGTCGAGGCTATCGTATCTCGAACGTGGATCATGATGATGATCCTTCACGTCAGTGCTCTATGGGCTCGAGGACACCCGCGATGACGATCTCCATCGTTCATCGTACCGTATAATTATTATCTTTCGTCTCTTTTCCACACGCGATTATTGCTGTCGTACCGCGTGTTCGATTTGCGCAGTTGACACGCGAAAATTTCCAAATATATTTTCATACTATTTTCCTATATTTTTAAATTTTTACTTAATTTCTACGCTTTTATGGAATTCATATATTTCGATTAACAGAACCTGTATATTAACAAGAATTAATGATATTATTGAGATCATTCGTTTAATAATTTTGAAAGTGTAAAAACAGGTTTAATATATTTTCTGGAATATCCATAAAGATTTGGAGGTTTGTGATAATTAAATAGACCTTTTAATGAATCACGACGCTGCAAGATCCCTTCGATTCATCAAAAGGTACCTCCTGATTGGATGAATCTTTATTAACCGTTCGAAAGCGGTTTTCCTAGGAGAGGGAATGACAAGTGGTCTTATCGACGCCGCATTTGCATATTATTGTAAGCAGGCGGACTCCCGCTGGATAGCAAGAGAAGTAAAACGTGAGAACGCGGAGATTAATATTCTAATGCGTGCTTTCGATCTTTATGAAAACGACCACGGCGATATTAATATTATTCGAGATAAGTGAAATGTTTCAGCGTTCCAGGAAATAGATATAATATGTCCGTGCAATATTTTTGGAAGGATCTCGTTGCAATATTTCAGAGTTCGATAGAGCAGTGTGCTTCGCCGAGTTAGCAAGTGGAATAGATTGAAACGGATCGAGCAGCTATCGTCTTTCATATTTTCCACATTCCAATTTCGTAACGACAAACACCAATGTTTCTCGCGGCAACCAGACACTCTTTCCAGACCACGGAGTACAGGAATACGCGTTATGAAATCTGTGCGTCGCGTTCAACGGCAAATTAGAGGCGTTCAAGTGGGTAGAAACATAAGAAAGTTCTGCAACAAATTCCACAACCCGGAAAACTGCAAAAAATGGATTACTGTTATTTCTCGATTTAGGGGAGACGCAATTTCGTAGCAACTTCGCTGATGTCTCTCTCTCTCTCCCTCTCTCTCTCACACCTCTTTTCAATTTTCTACTTTTAGACCTCTTTTCCTTTCCACTTTTTTTCCGCCACCGTCTTCTTCGTTTCATCCCCTATCTCCTTAGACTCTTATGACCTTCTTCACTCTGCCAGTGTTCCTTCAGCTCTTGTCTTATCTCTAACAGTGGTTCCGGCAAGTTCACCTCTTTCCCTTGAGCGGACGACCTCTTTAACCTCTTAAATTCCCCTCTTCTGAATCTTTTCTTCGTTCCCAAAGATTTTCCATACTTTTCGCGCGCGCGTCGCTCCTCCTTTTATCGCGTCTTCCAGCGTCCCTCCTCTTCGCCTTTTTATTGTTCTGACTTTTTACTTCGCCGATCTCGCCAACTGTCTCACTTTTTTCTTGCTTAAGCTGTTTTCTAACACTATTTATCTCACCGATCCTATCTCTTTTTTTATTTCACGCCTCGTTCCTGCTTTCTCACTTTTATCCTTCCCGGTCCGTGCCATTAATTTACATACTAGCGACTGACACAGTTTTCCCCACGGTGTTTCCAAACGACCATTTTATGCAAGAAATGTTACTCGATTTCTACATGTTTAGTACGTCTTTAATTAAATGAAGATGATCTTCCTGCATCCTTCTCCGTGCGCGGCGCAATAATTTATATCTATGGAACTTACATTTGTTTTTAACTAAAAATGAGAAATCAAATAAATAAAGAAAGAGCCAAATACATAGTATAAAATCAAAATTTGATCAAAATTTGCGACACAAAGAAAGAGAGCGTATGGGAAACGCTATGAACTGTCTCTTTCTTTACAATTTCACAATTTTTTACTTTGCAACTTAAAAATCGTACAATTTTAGTATTTGTGACATTTCTCAAAATTCAAAACTTGAATTTCTCTAAATTTAAACTTGACATTTCCCTCAATTTCAACTTGAAATTTCCCTAAATTTCACAGTTTCACAATTGTCTACTCTTCAACTTTAAAATTTGACAATTTTTCAATTTCAGAATTTCTCAGTTTTGCATCTTTCCAAATTTACAATTTTTCTATTTTCAACTGTAGAACTTTAGTATATTAAAAGTGGCCTTACTCAGCGCTCTGAACGGAGAGAAAAGGGGTTATAGGGCGCAACCCCCACTTTTGACCGTTACGCTTTTTCATGTCGCGAATTCCGTGACGCGAATTAGGCTTACACCCTGCCAAAAGAAGTTCGCTTCAAAAACTCGATTTATTTATATTTTTCTTTCCCTAATCGAATCGAACTCGACAAAGGAGTGCAAAGGGTCACGGGTTAAATATACACCGTTTAGGTTTGACCCACGGTTCAAGGACTGGCGGACTTGTGGATGCAGCTGTACGAATTTCCTAATATGTTTGCACAGGCTCCGCGAACTTTCGTACGCACGTGGGTGACTTCATTACGGAAACGCGTAGGATCGATCGCGGTATCTTGGATCATTACGTCATTCCGCATATTAAAAGCGTTGACCAGATGTAGATTAACGGGACTGATTATAACGTAACAGGTAGCGCCTGGAATAAGTACAACTTTCCCCTCCGTAATAGGGTCCCGTGTTCCTATCTGTCCACGATCTAAAATCGAACTGCATCTGAAAGGATACACCTTCCGCCGTTATCCCACCTTTTTCTTATTCCGTAGTTGTGTTGCTTTAGAAATCGGCGGAACTGTAAATTGCTCGACGTTCAACGTCTCTCTCGTCTCTCTGAGCTTCCGTTAGATAGATAACTAAATTTAACCCTGGGACTCGTAAAACTCTAATTTCCTGGTTAGCTCGGCGCAGTGGAACGTCGACACGTGCATGATTCGAAGTCGATAATGCGTGCTTCCTATTGGGACAAACGAATTTCGCCAAAACCAACTTTCCTGATTTCGGGATGGCTCGATTAATGCGCTGGGGTGATTCTAACGCGTTCATTCAGTGCATTCTCTCGAACGAATTAGACATAAATTCCAGCCGACCGACTGCCAATTGCAACCATGAAATCGCAATTGTTTGTTTGACTGTGTCATTGTATTAACAGTGTTTGTCAATGTTAACCGAGTCGCCAGATTAAGACTTGTCCCTTTACTGTACTTTCCCCTTCCACGACGCTTTTCCCTCACGTTTACACCGGCAAGCAGAATGCAAAAAAAATTTTGCAAAGAAAAATTTTGCTTCAAATGATCTTAAGAATATCCAATTTCCGCATGTTGAAGGAATTTTGGAGACACCTTGTATAAATAACAATTAAATGCTGTTCGTTGGTAAGCGCATCACTTGAGAACAGCTGGACCGATTTAGCTAATTTAAAAAAAAATATTCGTAATAGCCCGAATAAGTTTTTTAGGGAAAGAAAAATTGGAAAAAGTTTTCCGGAAAAATGGAATTCGACCAAAAATGAAAGTGTTTTTCTCGATAATGATTTTTCTATTAACTCAAGACCATAATTCACGATTCGAACAATGGATATGCCTAATTCTTTTTTGGTTTTGTTCGTTATAGTCCTGGAAAAGTTTTCAGGAAAACAAAATTCGAGACAATTACAAGAGAAAGTCGGAAAATTCGGACAAACTGCAAAAATCATAATTTTTCAGACGGTATCAGGAAAAAATTTATTGAAATTTGGACAGGACAACGTCTGTCGGGTCAGCTAGTTGATAATATTATTGATCCTGTAGGGACCGGGCCAGGGGCCACTATACAAATGTCCACCGATCCAGAGGTGTAGATTCACCTGTAGAACAGACGACCATTACTTTTTCTACACACTGTACAGTGGTAAGAGTCGATCAGCCCATGGATACGATTTTTCTCGATCTCGTCGGTACGAGGACCGATTCATTAGGATCTCGACACCAGCGTCGATCGGCGTCGAGTATCATGCTACTACCGAGAGAGTAGATAATCCCACGCGAACAAGTTTCGCAGTTCATTGATACTGCCCGTTAAAGACCTCGGCCCACGCCCAGACGACTCCCGTTCTCCTTCACGCTCCCGAGCGGCCTGTGCTGCTCGCGCCCGGTACCGTTCCCCCCGTACCGTCTCGCCGATCCTCCTGTCTACGGATTTTCCCCTCTCTGTTCCTTTTTCCATGCCATTTTCAGCCGGTGCAACGGCAGTTCGCTCGTTCGGACGCCGACGGCAGTGACGGTTTTAAGATCCCGTCACCCCGGGCGACGATCCCGCTTCGCACGCAGCCGCCCGCCTTCTTGTTAATGGGAGGAGAATCTCGGTCGTTGGTCCTCGAACCGTCAAAACGCGAGCAGAACGACACTTCCGGAGATCCGTTCGCCGATTTCGCTCAGCAATTATTCGCTATCTCACTCGCAGGCTATTATTAACTCGAACATTGGATTTTTTTCAAATATCTTAAACACGATAGACTCACGTATCGAAAAGATTGTTAAATCCTCATCCGTCCCTCATTTTCACCAACTGAATCCGTCACTCGGTGACAAATTGTGTCACTACACAAAATAAAAAAAAATTCCAATGTTTCTTTAGTCAAATTGATAAATTAACATTTATCTTAGGGTTTGTGGCTATGTGTACCGCATTAAAGACAAATAAAAGTGACACAGTTTCGGGAAAATTTACCGGGAAATAACAAAGCAGTATAACTTATTTCGGGAAAAAAGTGTCAAATTGACACGAGGGACGGATGAGGGTTAACCCTTGCAAGATATGTTTTAATAACACACAAATAGTAAGGTGGAGTCTGTTGGACCCCGACAAATGAATTTCATGAATAGTCTCGTTTTAAAATAAACAGATCTAATTTTATTCCTATAAGAATTCTTTTGAAAAATCTGAACTGGGGTCTCCGAGACCCAACATTACCTTGCGAAGGTGAATCTGATAAAAATTTGTCAAGAAGCAGATTCGCATGATCAAACGACTTTAGACAACGTTGAAAAATGAGTATACGCTGTTGCACGGCTTCAAAACACGACGGACACGCGTTATTTAAATGTTGTAAACACCGTGGCAGCTCTGATATCGTGGTGGGTCGAATGCAACCATAGCGACGCAAGAAGAGAAACAGGAGTATTCACGACGTAGGCGAAAGTGGCTTCGTGCTCCAGCGATGTTAAATAGAATAACCAGATCGTGGCTGACTCGGCTCCGTTGGTCAGTAACAACCAGTAACGTACGCTAACTTTGCCCGTTAAATTCAATTTCGAACAACAGCCGCGGCCGTTTATGTTGCTTCTCGTTGCATTTTTACGATGTTACTCCGCTTTGGGAGTCCTGCTAGTTCCCCGTTGCAAATAATCAAATTAGAGGAGCCGCGATAGTTTTGAAATTGTATATCTTATTACATACATTTCCGTCGTTCTGCTATCCGAGGATCGTTTTAATAGCATTTCATAACCGGATTATGGAGCCAAAGGGTCTAGCAGACTAAGAATGGCGAATCGGCCCCACCCTGGATTTTTATTGAAATTGTGTGGAAAACATTGGTTTTAGGTTGAAAGATAACCCCCAAAATTTCAACTTGAAACCAATGCTTTCCACACAATTTGGTTTTAGGTTGAAATTTTGGGGGGTTATCTTTCAACCTAAAACCAATGTTTTCCACACAATTTCAATAAAAATCCAGGGTGGGGCCAATTTACCATTCTTAGTCTGCCAGACCCTTTGTAAAATGCGAGAGAATGTCTGCGTTAACCTGATTCTACCTCTATTTATTTTGGTCAGGTTATTTATCTTGGAAATTTGAGGATTCGCAGACGGATAAGAACAATAATAAAATAATAATAATAATTCCAACAAGATAGTGCGCGTGTTCGCAGGAACCGATGAATCACGGCGTTACGTCGCGCTCGTTTGAAGCGTATTTACGCGGGCAAAAAGCTACGGCGGCATAAAATAGAATAAAGCGGAAAGGGGCCCTTTCGATATTTGTTTTTTCACGGTAGCATACCGTTGCACCCTCTCGGAACGATTTACGAGAAGCCGATCCCGCAGGATACCCTACATGGAGCTTCCCTTGTCTCGTTCACCGTGCAAAGACCATCGGTGCCCTTATATGTCTGCAAGACCAGACAATATCTACTCTCCGACGCCACTTCGCAGCCTCCTCTTTCTTTCGCAGTCTCTCTTTCCCTCCGATTCGCACAAACACTCCCGAGGAGAACGGTGTTCGGTGTTCGATTCGACACTCGATTCCGAATAAACGGCCCGCGCGACACGTGAAATTCTAATTTCACCGACCGGTGTGTCCGATCCCTCGTGAATTCACTCGGACACGCTTATAGGATCCCACCATTTTCACGCTTCGACTGCCAATATTGGCCACGATGTGCGAGCCCACACGTTCGTTCTTCGAATTTACGAATCAATTTTTCGTAGCTGGTTCATGACTCTTGCAGTTTCTGTTACAAACGCAGTTTTCTTTAAAATATACGTATTTGTTCTTCTTTCCAATTTGATTTTGTACTTTTAATTTGGTTGTAAGGTTCTCTTGATTCGGATTAAAAACCAGTGTATCGTCGTTTCTCTTAGATCGTGCAGCTCTCGTTTCCTTAGATCAAGACTTGGCACAAACAAGTTGGAAATATCCCAGAAAATTGTACGGCCTCGTGAGCCCATTTGAAAATTTTCCAGAAATTCGCGAGAACCTCGAGTGGTAGAAGAAGCGCCCTTTAGCGCGTCCTGCGTTTCAAATTTGTTTGTCCTCGCCACTGTTGTTCAACGTTCTTCCGAATCACTTTTGATGTCTCTCACGATCGCGCGGAGAAACACCCGCACACGTTCCAGCTTGTGGGGAATACAAAGTGGGGTCCCTGGAGTCATCTCGATGGAATGTGCGGGGCGGTTTAGCTCAAAGAAGGGCGGACGCGTTTCATCACGTGCACATATCCATAGTGAGCCCCTCCTCCCCTTTCCAACTCTCTTCTTGCCAGTTGCTTCATCCCACACTTTCTCCACTGTTTTCTATGTATCTATCTTTATTGACTTCCTTCCTTCCAGGAAGATCTTAACGTCTTCTATCGCCGTCTGAAAATCTTCCCTTCTTAGTCTTCGTCCCCCACCAATTTCTTCCAGGCTGTCGCGCTTCTTCGCGGTCTGTTTGCTTTTCACGCTTGTTTTCGGACTCCGACGCCCCATTTCTTCCCGAACTTTTCCCGCAAAACCAGGAAAAGGATATTGCGGATCACTAACTTTGTTTGTCAATTTTCTAGAACATATTTTCTCTTGTTTGTAGTGTAGTAATTATCCGTTGACCTTTTTAACACGAATCATTTAACAAATTAGTGCCACTGGACAGTAATTTATTAATGCAGAAATGAAATATCAGATGATTGATTGAATTCAATGGTTAAATTTTAAAGATCAAAAAGGGTGGCAGGAGAGAGTAGGGGAAGTATTGGAAGATGAAGGCGGAAGGGAGGAATGGATGAGGAAGGTGGATGATTAGAGAGGTGTAGGGATTTTTTATGTATATGGATGTGATCGGAGCGCGCCCCATCTGTCGTGGGTTTTTGATGAGAACGCGTACAACACGTATGTAGTAGTCTCTGTCCGAATGTTACGCATAACACATGTACATATAATCAAATATATCACTACCTATGTGTATTCAACCCTGCGTACACATTTATTTAAAGAACCAATAAGAGGGAAGAACGGAAAGGATTGGAATGAATGGTAAGCGATCGGAAAAGGAGGTCCGCGGATAGGGAAGGGGAGCAAAAAGAGCTTTTGTAAATATTTGTAAATATCTGTTGTAAATATTTGTTTCTCTCTTTCACTCTATCTAGGTTAAGTACAGGTATAAGATAGTTCATAAGGTAGAAATGAGGGTAGATTGTAAGAGTGAAGAGTGTAAGTGAGATATATAAGGATTTATAAGGATTTGTAACCTTAAAGGGAACCAAATAAAGTTATATCTCTCTATTATATAAAATAGTTTTGTAGTTTCTGTCACGCTAAAACGCCAAGCGGGTTGCCTTCTGAAGGAGAATCGAAAATTGAGGAGCTGGTTGCCTTCTGAAGGGGAACAGGAAAATTAAAGAGCGGGTCGCCTTCTGAAGGGAAACCAAGAATTGAGCAATGTGACAGTGTGATCGAAAGAGAGCGAAGCGAGCAGGGGCGGAACTCCCTAGTGTATATATATATTAAATATATACATTAGATATATACATACATATATACACAAACTATACATACTATATTTTTTATATTATAAATATATTATAAAATTATATATATATAATTTAAAGAACAATTCTTTTTTACACTCCGCAATCATGCGGTTAATCAAACATCAATACACTTCGTTATCCAGAATAATTTTGATTTTGCATGAGAATCGCGACAATTAAAATGTTCTCCGACGTAGAAAACGGGAACCGAATTCCTATTTCGCTGCGAGTCTCCTCGGTCCTCTCTGCGAGGAGCTATCGTGCAGTTATTGGCCAGCCACATATGGTGAGAATTTCGCGAGAACGGCTCGCGTTTTGGCGACGTGCGTGGCATTTCAAGCCGCAAGCAAAGGGGAGGTAACAAAAATACCGCTAGGTTTGTACGAGCCGGGGCACCTGCTCGAGTACCTGAATCCGAGTAATTCCGTCGTGACGAGGCAATTTCGAGGAAGCTCGTTCCGCGTAACGTTGACCCTACACGCCGACGGCATGGCAGTCGTATTTCTGTCGACGAGCGACAACCGGGCCCGCATCTGCGAGACGCGTCCGTCCGGATCTTCATGGAGAGATCGTGCGCGTACACGCAAAAACCGCTCTCTGCCTACGAGAAACAAGAAGATCTCGAGGAAATGCCAGTTCCGCCGGAGGAACTCTCTTCTCGCGAGTCTATCTCCTTCCCTCCTCTTCTTCTTATTCTTCTTCTTCTTCTTCTCACTACTCCTTCTTCGACTGCGAAAGAGGGGGGACGGAGGAAACTTCGTTCCTGTCTGTCTACCTTTTATTTCCATCTCGTTCCGAATGGGACATTTTATTCTGAAGTCTCGTGTCGCGACTTTGGGCTCCCTTTCAACTCCTTGTCAAGGGCTGAGCCCGTTTAACTTTAAATGTATAAAATATTTGAAACCTTTTGTATTTAACGTGTGCACAAAAAATCTCATTTTACAAGACTAAATATTAATATATCAGCGAGAAAAGAATGGACACTCAGAGAGTTTTTGTAATATTTTTAGAGGAACATTAACAGATTATGATGATTACTCCTTAATATTAACTACAATGAACCTAGAAATATTATCTACTCGATAAATAGTATCCGACCAGAGATTTATTTTCAATTTAATTAATAATCATATCTCTACTTGCGTTAATCAATTTTCATGTACTGGAACGTGAATTGAGAACAAGTGCGGGTTTTCAAACACTTAACAAAATCATACACTATTTATAATCGTATTGATTTTCTCTGTGATTCTTTACAAAATTTAAAAATGCAACTACGTATGATTATATGATAATATAAAAAAATTATTATATTGTATATAATATTTTAAAATATTATTTTTTTATATAATATTTTAATATTATTTTATATATAATATTTAATATTAATTGATAATATAATATTTTTGTGCATATCCCTTCTTTGTTATTAGACGAGTAGTATTGTATCTCTCTCTTTTTTTTTGTTATTGTAAACACTTATGTAAAAGGGCTTCAGTCCGTCTTATAATAAATGATAATAATAAATTGTTGAAAGAAATTATCCGGTATCTGGTTGGTTACATAAGGGTTAAGGGTTATAACTTTATCTGTTTTTACGGTGATTGCAGTGCGAGAATACAAATGAGTCTCGTTTAGAATGGAACATGTGGACATTTTATTCTGACGCCTTGCATTGTGACATCAGATTCCCTTTTAACCCTTTGGTTATTTCATAATCATTAGTGGTTTTACGTTACTAGCATGAGTAAACATTTTAACGCCGATATAAACGTACCAGTCCGAATCTGATGAAATCAAATGACTCGAGAAAAGTCAAGAAGAAGGTTTTGCTTTCGAACCCCAATCGTTTCGATCTTAAATCAAATGGCTTGCACGAAACCTCGACTATAGCCACGGTTTCGACCCCTGACGTTACAAGTTTTGACGTCCGCCGTGTACCTATTTGTATGGCTATTTGAATAACAAATACTTGCATCGTGAATGCAACTCTTTTGTTTTATTCCCCTTTTCTTTCCACCGTCTCTCTCGACATCGAAATCTACGGCAACATAAAAGAAAGGCTGAGTTATGACCGGCAGCCCGCGGATGGAGCCCTCAAGGATCCCAATCGGAAATTCAGCTGGTTGAGAAATGAATATAAATGCGAGATCGTGATGCAACTGAAATATATTCTTTATCGAACGAAATGGTAACACACACGATCGCATATTTTACCCTCTCAAGTTTCACCCTAAAATATATACATCAGCATCTCCGTATCAATTCTTACATACCGTACCGATATAGTATCGGACGCGAATCATTTAATATTACTAACAGAATACATCAAAACCATATAAATACGACAACTAATTTACTTATTGCTCGTTATTATTGATCGTTTGCTCTTCGCTGAGATACTTTCTCACAGCATAAAGTCAATATCGAATCGATGAACAATTAATTTCGATCGTCGACAAGTTTGCATCGATTTCATTCGAAACTTTTGCAGAATCAACTAGTTCATTTATTATGTAATAATAATTATTATTTATTATTATAGACGGACTGAAGCCATTTTACATAAGTGTTTACAATTTAAAAAAAAGAGAAAGATACAAAACTACTCGTCTAATAACAAAGAAGGATAAGTAATTTTATTCGAGAAAATATTTTCCCGCAACATGTAACACCGCCGTACAGTGGTCAGAATCGAAAAATTTAGGGACATTTGTGTATAACTTTTGTACCGTTTGAGATATTGACATGAGGTTTGAACTGAAAAATATTATAAAATAATCTCTTTCGAATAACACATGTTAGAATATAATTTTTGTTTAATTTGTTAGTTAGTTATTTCATCCGTATTTCATCAGTATCATTCAGCATTATTTTTTAAATATATTATTATTAGTTATTACTAAAAAAATATGTAATTTCTTATTGGGAAGGGATATTCTATATCATATAAAAAATACTAAGAGAAAATATGAGACGAAACGACGAGGACATCGCAAAGAAATTGAATAATTATTCAATTTCATTAAATTCTTCACTTTCGAGGTCCATAAACGTTTACAAAGCAATACAAATTCGTTAGTTTTCAATTTCGAAAAGTCGACTGTTTGGTCAAATGTCCCTAAATTTTTCGATCCAGACCACTGTGCGCCAGATCGACGAACGGTCGATTTCGATCGTCGACGATTCGCGACGATCTCATTCTCACTATGTTCCATTAATTTCTTGCATTCGGTATCACAGATTTAATTAGTTCTGGCGAATTTAAACTGCGATTACAGGATAGTCCCTCGCGCATCGCAGATACGCTCTCGTTGCACAGTGCAAGCAAAGCTGTAATTATTCATCGATAATCCTATCTCCTGCGCAACGACTCCCGACGATTTCTGCGCGGTCCATCGACGCATTGCCTATTTGTTGAAATTAAGCGACGGATATTAAGCGCGTCGCACTAAATATGCAACGAGTCGCGTGATTAATGTTCCGCGTCTACGCGTATACATATTTTCATTTGGTGCCGGCCAACATCTGTCACGAGTTTCGTAATGAAGATCGCGGAATCGAGGGCTGACGCCAAATGGCGATTCACTGCGGGCTCGTTTGCGTTACAGATTTATGTTGCATGTTCTAGTTTCATTAAATAGCATCCTACATTATCGTACGTTATCGTGCACGAGTGCGACTTCGCTTTCGAGCTTTTCCCCGTTATTACACCGTGCATGTTTATCCAATTTTTCAGTCTTCTAGACTGTCAGAAACATTTCTAAATTATATTCCATATCATTTGTTTCGTTTTACGTTTGTGAAGCCCATAGGGTTTTCAATAATTGTGCTGTACCAAAAGAAAGTACAAACTTTCTTTCACACTGCAATCTTAAATGAAACTATTAGATGACGTTATTGAGGGTGACTTGTTAGTTCGTAATGAAAATTGTTGTTGCCATTGAAGGTTCCATTAAAAAGTGTTTAACCGTGTACCATAGATTTTTCAAAATTATGCAATGATGACCAGTCGGTAATGCGTTAGATGTTTAGTAATTGATTCGATACCAACATATTTAATAATCTAAACAATATGGAAGAGCAAGGTCGATCACATACGGCTTCGTACAGACCTAAACAGCGCGCAACATTTTGGCGCGCACGAACGCAAATGGGTAGCACTCGCAAATCTGTTTGCAGGGCAGATAAAGCATATCCTAAACATTTATAATGTATAGAATTATTAAATAGGCATGCTAGAAATAAAATTATAAATACATGTTCTGAATTTCTTTTTGTAGTATACACCATTGCAGCTTCTATAGTTATTCGCAAGAAATTCCGGAAATAGCAAAAATCCATTTTGTTCGTTGCGCAGTTCGGCGCGCTGTTTTGGTCTGTACGAAGCCTACCGTGAATCAACCTAGCAATCTTCAAGTTCCAAAGACTCGCGGACAAGTATCTGGCACGACAAACTGCTCGCGAAGCGTCGTCGAATGTAATTGATCCTCGTCTAATTCATCTGCTCGCGGTGTTCGCTATATGGTCGTCGGTGACAGATGCTGAGCGACGCCAATAGCAGACGCCCAGTCGGTGGCTAGAAGGAGAGGCCCGGGAAACGAATTGGTCGTCAGCTGATTTTGACAGATCGCGTTTCTACGTGAACTCGAGCCTATATGACCGGGGTTTAAAGAGGGGGGAGGGGTTGGTTAGGTCGACAGAGGGTTCGGGGGTGGAGGAGTTATGGTGAACACAATGGAACCACTGCCGCCGACGACGCCATTGTGTGTCTGTACCGCGTCCCGCGTACATAAAGTCGATCGATGGGGACAGAGTGGAGGGCGATGGGTTTGAACTTCATGAATTTCCGCGTCTTTTCAAATCGCGAATAAATTAATACGAGACGGCAGCTGCACGCAAACGCCAATAAAATGCGTCCTCCGAAGGATAATAGATCGGGCGTCGATACCCTCCAATCGAGTTAGATGAAGTACTAAAGGGAGCAATCCACGGTTCTGAATATTTCGACGGATCCTTCGCGTTCATTCTTCTTTTGTGGTCGCGCGATCGATCCGCTTAGGGGTATTTATGCTCGCGTACAAACCTGTTCTGTCCTCCGCTTCGAAAGCAATCGGTTTACATTTTTACCACGTTTTTATTAGCTCGCTTTCTTGTTTGTCTGTTTGTTTGTTTGTTTGTTTGTTTGTTTGTTCGGTGGCAAATTTTTCTTTCAATATTTTAATTATTTATTTAACGGTAGATTGGTAATTTTAGTTTGACAAACGAATGTATCTTCTCCATGCGAATCCAATAATTTAAATTATATTTTATCGTATTAAGAAGTTCTAATTTTATTTTATATTTAAACGTTCCACAGGGTTTACTCGCAATGTATAGAAAATGACGGGGACTATTTCGAAGACTCGAATACGTTTCGATCGTTTGTAGAATGAACTGTACGAAGATAGGGCGATTTAATTTGTGCACCTAATAATTACTTCGACGTTTAATTCAATGGGTATTTTCAGCAAATTGCTAGAATGTCGGGCAAAGTAAAATTTATAGCTGAAACAGGGGTGGAGAGAGAACGTTACTATGCTCTTCGAATTTAATAATAGGATTGTGCCGCAAATGACTCACCCTGTTCGGCTGGACGTGCCAGCTACGCCGTTTTCCATGTCTCTGTACACCATCTTCGGAAATGGTTAGGTCAGGCCTGCTGCCAACCAAACAACCCCCTGTATCATATTGGCCGACCAAGAGTCGCAATCGATTTCCTGGACAGATGCCCTGAACAGAAAAAGTAATACATTCGGCACTGATATTGCATTGCAACGAGTCACGTACTACTTTATTAAACCACAATAAACGCGAAGAAATTATACGAACGTACGTAAACAGCGACAAATTATACAGCGACAATACAAATTATTTTATATTCCATCAACGCATATTTAGAGGGCTAGACGTAATTAAATAGCAACTTGAAATCTTGGAATTCAATTATAAGGAATTTAATTTCGATCTCGCTTCATTCACAAAGATATAACTATTTTAACAATGTTCACTGAATTATGCTCGAGGATTGAAGTTCATCTAGATCACAGATTCGTTGAAAATGTTCAAAGTACGAAAACTTCCTTACAGCCTCGAAAATTCCAGCGTTATCTTTAAAATGCCAAACGAATGAGACAAGAGCTTGATTACAAGCACCATCCAAAAGCATCCCAGCATTCCTAAGATACTTTGAGATCGTCATCAGCTTCGGGGACGAGAGGAAGCTCCAATTAGCTGTCTGCGCATCCGTGGACGCGTAGAGAGTTCCTGCGACTCCGTGAAATTTCGACGAAAATAAACGGATTGGTCTTAGGTTTCGTCTTACCGACTGTGAGAAAGGGACGTCTTTCTGTGTGATGTGAAAGCACGGTATCGTGTAACTCGCACATTCGTCGTCGAGATTCTAAGAAGTCCCGAGACTCCTCGCGTATCGAGTTCTCCGCGTGTGTAACATACTTCCGTGTCTGCAACCCTTGTGACGCAGCTGTCGACTAAGGGAGGTTTTTGAATAATGCGTTGAAAAATTCGGAATTTCATGCTTTCAGCCTCGTACATTCCACAGAAATGATTATGCAGTCGGGTAAAACTTTCTCAACATTTTTATAAATATGAATTAATGATATCGGCGCATAGGTTCGATCAATTGTGACAAATTTGTGTTAGACCATTCCTTCATAGATTTCACCGTTTCGAAATCAAACAATTGATCGAACCTATGCGCTGATATCATTAATTTATGCTTAAAGCAATTTACGATCGATATTATTTTATATTTGTTTTTATAAACGTTGCAATTTGTAAAAACGCCGATTCGATATTTTCGAGAAGGTATAAATCAATGAAAATAAAATAATCTTACTAAAATTTATAGAATCATATAAAATTTCCCTGAAATTCGGTTTGTAGAGAAAGGGGAGAAAGATGTTAGTAAAGAAAGGCGTGGACGGAAGGGTCGATATGATTGAATTATCCTAGTTCGTAGTTTCCCTGTTAAATTTCTTGTCGCCGGACGCGCGTCGATGATCGTTGCAAAAGTGCGGAGTGAGAGGTTTAAAGCTCGCGTTCATTTTCGAAACGACCCGCGACGCGGCGGGCAGACGGGTGGGCTGTGTGTACTCAGCTCTACAAAACTGTTCATTTACCGTGGCATACGAGGCCAAAAACGACAATGGGCCGGGACGTGCCCCGGCGCCATTACGGATCCTATTGACTCGCGAACGGAGAAAGGAGAAACCGGGGCTCGATCGTATTCGCTCGTAGCCCGTGCGGCCGCATCTGCCGTTAATTTTCGTGCGGACGTGCGAGACAAATCGATTTCGAAGTCAATGACGTGTCCCGAAACCGGGCCCGACGGTACTTTGCTCGATCTTCGTCTCCTAAGCGGATACTCAGATCGGTCAGCTTCGATTCACGTCGACGATCCGGAAATGTTGCTCGAATGAAATAAATCGTCTGGTTCGATCCGAGTTTAATGGCTTAGGTACGCTCGCCGGATCGCTAGGATCCTTTTTGTTCCCATCCGCACTGATTCTCGTTGTCTGTTTTGTAGAAACTGGTATGAGAACGGGACTAGCGAATTTTGTTTTTAGAGTTGATGAAACGAAGATTTGTTTCTTCTCCATTTAACTGGCTTCTCGTATCAATAAGGAAAAAGAGTAATATTGTAAATGAACCGAGTATGAGCTCTGTTAGGACAGAATTCCTAAATTCGTTTGATGTCACCACTGTGATGTGTTTTCTCTACTAATTTTTGGGGATGACGTTGTGGAAAATTTTGTTTGGCGGCATCGTGTTATTTCGCACGAGGGAATCATTTTCGACCTGTCAATTACACAGCAGGCTGCGAAGCTTCTGGTGTGCATCGGGTGAAGGGTTGAAACGCGCATACAGGCAGGCTTAACTGCAGTAACCCGTAACGAGGGGGTGAGTAATTTCCTCGTAAACTTGTACCGCAGGCTGCACCCTTGTTTTCCAATTTCTAGTTAGAACAGTGGTCACGGTTTCTTTTCAACCAACACCATACACGGTCTATCGTGCCTGCTGTCTGTGCCAGCAGGATCGATGCTCTGGCTTCAACTTGTACGAGTAAAATGGTGACTTTGAAAGGCAGCTGGTCCTGATTGAAAGACTCGTACTCGGTTTTACGTATCAAATTCGCGATCTACATCTAACCTAACCATACAAGCTGATCCCACTTCTACTAGCCATTTCGTATCTACAGCTATTCGTATTAGTAGATCAACGTTAATCACAAAGAAGAATATTTAAAAAATGTGCAAAATAAAATAAAATAATGAAGATTAGAATAGATCTATTCTAGGCACCACTACAAATTGCTCTACCATTATTCAAAATATTGTTTACAGTATTAATTATATCGGTATCTAATTAATTATTAAATATTTAGGTATTGTATGAGGTATTATACTAATTTCATATTAATAAAATTTCAAAAGTCAAAGGGAATGGAAATATTGTAGATCGAAAGAAGCGTTTAATTTTCCAGTTAAAATAGCTCCGAGTGCAAAGGGTTAATTGAGATTAAATTTCAACTACTATGGATGCGGATATTTATGCATCTATGGCAGCTGAAAATTTTCAACAAATTCTGCAAAATGTAAAATTCGATAGAATTTGGTACGATTTTATTTATCTTTTTTTTTTTAACAGGAGCTTCGAGGGGCGGTGGTGAGGGCTCTTTCTTCGATTCACTTACCACCGCCATATTCTCGAGTGCGGCCACTCATGTTCTTGGCATTACGATTTTATTTATCTCAGATCTGGAAAGGCTACCATCACTGAAAATAACATTTTATTCAATTCCACTTTCTTAAAATTTCCCTAAAAAAATTGAAACATCCGCAGTCTACCGATGCCATAAATTCATCAAATCTACACTTCAGTTTAACCTAACGCGCGACACGTTGATGTCATGCCCCCACTACTGTTAAAGATAGACTAACAATAAGAAAACAGTGTTCCACAAAGCAGAGTGCTGCGATCCGCCGCGACGGTATCGCAAAGGCGACACAAAGGAGGGGTCCTTCGACAGAGGGCGGCCCGTAGAAGTCTCAGACATGAAGAGATTGCCATAGGTCGGGGACCCTCTCGGGAATCTTTGGAGCAGATGTCGAACGCGGAAACGATCCGGCCGGGTCGCAGTGCGAGCGGCTCGTTTCCCCGCGTTCGTGAGAGGAGTCTTTACACGTATCCGAGGCCGCAGATGAAGATCTTAGATCGGAGACTGTAACGGTGCAGTCGCCGCTCGCGCGTCCCATTTCCGCGATAATAATGCCGTGTCACGTGTCGTGGAAGAGACAGAGAGAGGAGAGAGAAGAGGAGAGAATCTATCCCCACCGTTCATCGCGGATGAGCGAAGCGCATTACACCGAGATGCATAAATAATGCACCGAGCAATGTCTATGCGTCAGCTCACGTGTCTCCTGTTCGGCACGCTTCACGAACTCTGTCAGATGTTAATCGTCGAGCATAATACGGCTGCCTTCGCCTTGAGAGACTCGATAGAAGGCCTCGATCAGTATGATTTGTCGTGCACGCAAGCAGGCAGTCGATCATTGAACAATCTGGACTATTTTTCGACAAATTTAGAATCACTCGGATTGTCAATAATTATTAAATAATTACATTTTCTTCGTCGTCAATGTTCATCTTTCTTGAGGATAAAAATCATGCGTTATCACTTCCTAAAAAAAGTTCTACAAGAAAAAATTTACAATCGAACATCGTTCCTGAAGTGTTAACGACATGTTCAATTACACAAATTAATGTTTGCAAGTATAATTTTTGTGGAACAAAAGCGGAGAATTTAAAATAGTCTCTTTCATGATTTGAAGCTTTGAACCATTCGTGCTTATTGATTGAATAAAGTGGTTTTGTGCACGTTGTTCGTGTAAAACGCACGAACGACGTCTGGCGAATATGACTGCAGACAGAGTTTTTTTTAGCGCGCTCTGTTTCACCGGACAATATGAACATTGAAAAATTTCGTTAGACGAGGCAATTACCTGTCTGCCGCGCAGGGCGCACAACCACCACCCTTCGAGGCCGGCAGTATTTTGCTCGAGTACCGTGAGTACGTCGCCCTTTCGGAAAGCCAATTCGTCGGGAGCTTCCGCAATATTGTCGTAGAGAGCCTTTGCCTTCACACATTTCTGCTGCAACAGAAAAGTGAAATAATTAGTGCATCGTGGATCGAAAAAACAGGAAGGTTTATATCGATTTTTCGCCGGTGTTAATTTAACGCCGGAGGATAAATTTGGTTAGAAAAATAAGGAACGAACGATGCTTAGTACAAATAATTAGTTTATCGATCGTAATTTATCTTTCGGATATTATGAATTTTATTCTCGGCGCCACGGTTCGATCATTTTTCTACACAACAAATAGCTATTTTGTAGGAATACTAAACGCTGGATTCGGATTTGAATCTTCCGGTTCAAGAACCACGTTAGCTATTAAAATGTTTTAATAGGAGGAAAAGAAAGGAGGTGTTTCGTCCTTAGTACGATGACTATGGAAATAAACTGAAAGGTGAAAATTCAACACAATGGTTACTGTTCTTATCCTTCCAACAATTAGATTCAGTAAGATATATCGTGAAAAAAATTAACTTTTGAAAATATTTCAAGGTATCACCCATGTGTGTATAACGTAGTAGTTTTACCATTGTTTCTAGAGTGACTGTTTCAGTGAGTGTGCTGAGTGATGTAAATTACTTTTTAATAGATCGGAGGCTTTTTGTCGATGCTATTTTGAGAAGCAAAGTGTTTGAGCGCAGGATGACGACATAGACGACCATTTAAGACGAAATGTAAGTTACAATGGCTCTCGAGGAAACCGCGTTCTGTGTCACTCGTATTCAAGTGAGTTCAATTGAAGTGCCTCGGCGAGTTGACAACAATTTCCCCACCATTCATAATTTCGTGGCAAACAATGATGTCACGCGACGTGCCCGATGACTATCGGCGAGGGAAACCGGCGCCCTGGTGGTCTTTATAGAAATTGATGCACTTATTTACCAGCAAAGTGGACGAACAACGGCGGACGTTCCTCTTCTGCTGATTAAAACAGTCGATTCATTTAATTAGATTACATTCAATATACCACGAAAAAATTCAATCAATTAACTTCGCTTTCGAAAATTCCACCTACAATTCAATGTCAACATATTCTCTTGTAATTCCTATAAAACTTCAAGTTCTTTCTCGAAATTTTCAATCAGAAGAATATTAGCAAGTTCAATGCATTTACCAACGAAAAAGATCAACTCTGATGATGGTAATATAATTTTCATATTTTACAAAATGTATACATATATTAGTTAATTTTGTCATATTTAAGCTCGAGAACCAATTTTAATTAGCACATCTTTCGTTTCTTCCGAAAACTGATTTATGATCCTATATATCTAAATAATGATACTTTTGCCGGAACGTAATTAATGATGTATCATGATCGATGATCACGTTTCACATTTTTGTAATAAATTGCGAAGCTCGCAATAAATTCCGACGACTGGAAAATCCGAAATACTAATTAGCGATAATGATTAAAGTACCCTGTAAGTAATTTACTTGTCGGGGACAGCATTATCATGTAAATTGATAAAGCGCTGTTAAAATTTCACTTAATTGTTCGCATTAAAAAGCGGATCGTGAAAACTGAATAACTTACTGTCGTCGCAGCCTCGAGCGACATGAAAGTGACAGCACAATTA
Source organism: Lasioglossum zephyrum (assembly GCA_028455615.1). Classification (NCBI taxonomy): domain Eukaryota; kingdom Metazoa; phylum Arthropoda; class Insecta; order Hymenoptera; family Halictidae; genus Lasioglossum; species Lasioglossum zephyrum. The sequence continues at coordinate 9,536,420 of CM052321.1, read as the reverse complement.
TACCTTTCTAAATCGAATTTACTGTATCGAGATTATTAACTAAGTTAAATCAGTCTTCCAATTCATTGACTATTTCGGAACCAATTACACTCACCTCGAACACGGTAACTGAAAACAGAAGTCTCTAAAACTCGACAACAATCTGCTCAAAACACGAGCACCAAATCGTATTATTATTTCAAACAATGTAGTTTATCGCAGCAAGCGAAAGTGTGCTCGATAAACCACGGATTAAGGAAGTTCCGTGCATTATTAAGACGCATAAACAGTGCACAGATATAAATCAAACCGACAGTATAATTACCGATTTCTTAATTGCCACGTCCTGCACACGATATCCTTTCGAGCGGCATCGATAATTGGCTCGCAGTTTCGTTACTCCGATTAATCACGGATTAACGACGACATTTCCGCTACGTTGAGTCTGCGGGCCACGACGTCGGACGAAAGCGTGGCCAGAGGTTTTAATCAAGAAGTAATTAGCACACGGCGCGCGGCGCGACGTGAGTGACTGCGGTCGACTAAGCAATCGAACGTGATCGCAAATTAATGTCGGATTAGCGCAAAGTAATTCGCTTTATAAGTTTCTTTCCCACGGTAACGCGCAACCTATTCCCGATACAATCAATATTCGACGCAGCTCAAATTCTTCAGCAACTTTATTCAAACATCGATTGCTGTAGTGCAAACACGTCGAATGGCTCTAATCAATTGATCACTCACTGTACATTGTCGAAATCAAAGAATAGAACAAAAACTGTGCATACAAGACTGCTGTTTCTCGCTCGTTCGGCTGAACTCGGCTACCTCGAGTTTACCCAAATAGCGTTTCACCTCTAAACGTAACGGATCAGACTCATTCACTCTTCAACGATTGTGTACGCGGTGCTCCTAAAGAAATTTTCTAAATTTTTGTCTTAGTTTATCGATCCCCTACACGTTCCTGAAGTTTTGCCATTTAAATTCGGGACACCATGTATGCAAACGAAAAGAGTATAAAATAACGTACACATATGACGGTATTGTTCCACAGGGGATCAGAAATATTCTCGGATATATCCTGTTAGGATCAAAAGGGTGAACACAGGCTCTCGTGAAATAATTTCGTTGTGGACGTCGAGGACCACCCCGAACGCGCAATCCTCGATTCCCAAAGGATCCTCTAATGGGAATGTTGGAGAAAACGTATCCCATGTTTGGAATAACACCGTGCAGTTAGGGACTCGGAGCGATGCATAGCGCGCAGGTTCGCGTGCATGCACGTTGAAATACGAGGACCCTTGGACGCTGTCGTCGTATCTGCACACACTCGCGTCAACATGTTTGTGCAGGTGCATCCGCGCTTGCACAGGTATGCGGTCCCTCCTCTCCCGTCTGGAAACCGCCGACACCCTCGTGTAACAAAGGACGCATTATCAAGACACAATGACGTCGATTCACCAAGCCCACGCCCCCGCAACGCGAATTTTCATCGAATTAAGCCGGACGCGTCCGATCATCGCGCTTTTGTTCGGATTAGCTCGGGTTAATGCTAATGGAATGCTCGGCTGTGATCTTCACGGCGAACCTATGCGAACACTAAAACCGATCAAGTACCTGGTATTACTATACAGGGTGTCACAAAATTCCTTCAACATCCGGAGATTGGAGATTCCTGAGATCATTTGAATCAACATTTTCCTTTGCAAAAATTACGTCCGTGGCTTTGTTAATGAGTTATTAACGAAAAACACGAACCATTCAGAGCGCAACCTAGACCCGTGTTGGCACAGTCGGACAATTGATAGTTGGCGCGCCGAGACAACTGTGCCAAGAAGCGTTTAGGTCGCGCTGTGATTGGTCTGTGTTTTTCGTTAATAACTCCTTTACAATTCATTTATTTAGACTTCGCGCGGTTCTTATTATAACATGTGCTCTAATAAAGATATTTATTCAATCATTTCTTTTGAAAGCATATTTACAATTTCACTAATTGTAAAATCAAAAATCATAGAACCAGTCATTTGACCGGTCGTGGTACGTTTCATGTTAATAATGTCGCGGACGCTATTTTTGCAAAGGAAAATGTTGCTTCAAATTATCTCAAGAATCTCCAATTTCCGGATGTTGAAGGAATTTTAAGACACCCTGTATATTACGTTTAAACTAAAAACGTCTACTATACATAATTATTGAATAGTTATAATGGAAGTAGTGGAAAAATGGTTGAATATATTTCAACAAAAGCTTAAATAAAATTTAGAGAATTGTATACGATAATAATGACGATGAAGTAAATGGTCTATCAATCGTTGAAAATTCCATTGATAATTAGGAAAGACTTTCCAATATTGCCGAAGCACTTGTTATTCAATTTTCCAGAATTCATAGACATTTACGATCGTGGCCGCGTGCAGTCCGCAAGCGTTAATAGTTAATTACATGGAAACCAGGCGGAAAACCGCAATTCCGATGGTGGTATTTTGTTGTTTCAGCCTGTAGACCGGGTCCCTAAAATATCGACTGCGTGGAGTCGAATACGGGCCGTGTATCGATCCTATTTTAAGAAGGATCGTTCGATCGCCCGACGTAAGTCGTCGAAGAATGCAGCCTTGCCCCATAAAAGGGGGCTCGGTCGCAACATCAGCCCAGTCTGACAGGTACACCAGCCACTCGGGAGTGTGCTGACGACCTTTCGAACTGACAGGTTTCGGCGCGCTGTTCCTATGGTTAAAGCGATCCGAACCGGGTCAACCAGTGGTACAGCTCTCTGCGGTGACTCGCGTATGTCGCTATCTATATACATACTCGCGACTCCGAATAATTATGCGACGAACTTCCGCAATTAGGCGGTTCCCGACACATTACCGGACTCGGCTACGCAACGCTGCCAGCGAAATTACGGGACCGAATTAATGCTGCGTCTTCGCAGTTGATGGTTCAGCGCGTTTCACCCGGACTTTCTCTGACGAGTGTTGAAAATGATTCAAACAGGACGTACATCTGAATTGAAAAACTTTATCGAATTAGAAGAAGACTCCAAAATGTTACAAATCTACTTTGGCGAAGCTTTTGCTACCCAACAACGGCGCTACAGATTTTATGTTATAACTAATAAAAAATTTTTACTTGAATTCTAACAAATTGGAGTGAAATAGAAATATATTTTCTTTCTTAATACGTTCAATACATTGAAAATAGTTAGGTATAGGTTTAAGATACTTTATATGTTAGAAATAAGGGAAAGTGTAAATGCGTCGAGTAAATGAGGAAGAAAGTATAAGGATTTGTAACCCTAAGGGGAATCAAATAAAGAATCAAATAAATAAATATACATTGAAAATAGTATAACGGTATTCTGAAATTCTTCTAATGTTTCCACTGTTCTGCATTACATCCACTCGTGTTTGTTATAAATGCATTGTCATAGAAAAAAGCGAGCGGAGGTTACAACATTTTCGAGCGACAGTCATGTCAACGCGCGAACAATCCGCTGAAAAGTCCGTGCACTGCAGCTAAACTGATCTCCTAAAACAAACTTTCGAGTTTGTCTCTGCTCTAACTTTGTTTTGTTAATTCTATCGGAGCCAGACCAAAGCGTGCAACAATGAAGCATATCACGATCGACCGATCTCGAAACGATTCACGTCGTTCGTTGTTCGTGGGAAAAATCGAGACGACATTCGCTTTCCACGGTGCCGAAGCGCGAGCCCGTAAAAATCTCCGAGTTTAATCTTCATTCGAATCGCGCACGGCTTTTCAGACCACTGGTTCAGTGCTGAAAAGACCTTTTTACGATGCGAAACACCACGGACAATCCGGCACGGCCACAAAACCTACGCAGGCACGTCGAAATAAGTAGCCTTAAATCGATACATGGTCGGCGAGGTGTGTTTAACTGCGAGAGGGTGCAAAATCGTTTTGCAACACGTGCCCTTTCACTATCCGGAGTGCCGTTACCGAGTGCCCTTCATCTTCGTCTGCGTTGTCGGCACTCTTTCACCACCGTCGTCGTCGTCGTCGTCGTCTGAACGACGAATTCTCTCCCCTATATCCCTGCCCCTCCTCGGTAATTAGCTAACCCCTTCTGCCTTCTAATTATACTCTCGATCAACGAGAGCCCCGGGATAGATCAGAAATTAAGGCTAGAGATGTTAGTCTATCGGCGAAAGCTCTCGACGTAGCCCTAGTAGCACAAAAATATTAGATGAATATCTTTTTGAAATATTGGAAAAATATTTTTTAAGCCACACTTTTTCATATGAGATATATATTGGATCTAACTATTCCATGCATGTCTAAGAAATGTGCATTGAATGTTTAGAAAATATAAGATAAATATTCAGAGAATATAAACTAGACATTTAAAAAATATAAAGTAAATATTACAAAGAATGTGAAATCAATAGTTGAAAAATATAAATTCAATATTTAAATAACATTCTATTAAAAAGAAGAAGTTAGAAAAAATATTTTTCTACTAACATGAAATAGATATTTTCTGCCTATTTAAAAAAGAAATTGTTACTTAATATAAAATAAATATTATATGTACATTTGAATATTAAAAAAAATTTTTAGGGGGTTTATACGGAGAATTTTTAATCTCTCATTCCTGGAGGCTGATTCAGGTGTCTCAACTCAGGTATTTAAGATAATACGATTCTAACTTTTTAACGGTCTATGGTACAAGCAATACAAGTTCTCCTAATTACAAAATCGTTGAAAATATCAGTGTCAAAGAATAGCACAATTATAAATAGAATGTTAATATATTGTGGTCTGTTCTTTCATCTCCTGTAAAATTTAATAGACATTTCTGTGAAGTTATAAATAATTTTTTTTTAACAAATTCTTAAGGTATCGCATAGATGAACTGTGTGCCACAATTGAAATGTGTTCTACGTGGCTCAGCTGCGATATCAGCGTTGGAAATTTCTGTTGAACATAATTGTATGTATTCGATTTGCAAACTTTTTCCTTTACAGTCTTGTCGGTGTCGGGTGACGTTACGAGGATAGTTTCAAGTGGAAGCCCCTTGTGGACTCCCGCAGACGTGTGCACGGAAGCTTTTAAGTTGGTAATCCAATTACAAGTAGGCTTATAAGCTGCTCCAACAGTCCGAGAACCGTGTAAGTGTTATTTTGCGTAATGTCGGAGTTAACGCATCGGTGTATCCAGCCACAAATAATAGGATTTAAGTAATCACTCGTGAAGACGCGCCACAGGGGGAGTTACCATGCGTGGTCAGCTTTTTTCACGAACGAAAACGCAAATTCGCACGGTCGTAAAATCAAAATCGGTCCGAACCAACATATAATATCGTTTTAAAACTGTTACTTGTAAATCGGCCCCTCTCAGACACTAGTACTTAGGAAAGATTTCAAAAACTACATTTATGATTTTTATGAGTAAAACTTAAGTCAGTTGGATGACAACTTAAATATCAGTTCTACGCAATAATCTCCCAAGTGGAGTCTCAACTTTAAAGAATTTCATTTAAATAATACAGAATCGAAAGAAATAATTTCTAGGGACATGAGAAAATTGGCAATTTTTCGAACAACTCTAGTTCATCAGAGAGGCGGTTTTTGAAATTGATCAACTATGGCACAGCGCGGGCACTATAAAACTTCCATACTTGTCGGCGTTTGACTGAAATATGCTTCGCCAGGGGATAACAATAAATTCCAGCCGGACGTTGAACGATGGTGTTAAAAGTATCTTTAAAATACGAAAATTTCAGCGACACCGTGTCTCGCCATGTGGATGGAGACGGGAGACAACGCATGAAAACACACAGCATAAATTCACTGTACAACATCGACAGAACAAACAGTATGACGGTTTCACTCGGTTCGGATTAGACGTAGGTCGAATGCAAAATAGCAAAATGGAAGAATGGAGAAATATACTTTCACCAGGATAATGCCGCAGCACACACTGCAATAATAGTAAAAGAATACTTTTCTCGCGAAAAAATTCTGCGTTTTGACCTGAACATTATTGAACATTTTTGGAGAAATCTTGTCCGAGCCGTATATGAAGATGGCAGACAATTTGGAAATATTGCCAAATTTAAAAAAAATGTATTCTAAATGAGTAGGAGCAATTAGAGAAAAATTCTATAAATCTTTGCTAAAGAGAATGATGGCTCTTATTAAATGTAAAGGAGGAGCCACGCAAAATATTAACCATTAAATATCTTTCTTTGATTTATCGTGAAACATACTTTTAAGTTAAATGTGTTATCATTTTGTTCCACCATATTTCCTTAAAAAAATTTTTTAAATAAAATTATATAGACTGGCGAAATTCAATTAAACTTCATTTGTGTCTCTTTATAGAGGTATGTTGAAAGAATGTGTAAAAACAAAACCTTGGTTGTAGTGTAAATGAATAAATATTACGTTAATTTTAAAGTGTGCTATTTTTTGTCCCGGTGTGTAAATGCATGAAGATCCGCAGTCTACTTATGACAAACAATTATAATAGTTGAAAAAATCCACACGACAAAGGGTGAAACAAGTTTCTCACCTGTTGCCACGCTCCCCGGCCAACAGGTAACTGCAGGAGCCGACGAAACACCTTCGGCCAGCCGCGTATCGCATAAATATTTGTTTAGAACGCGATCGGAACGTAGATCGCTTTGAAAATATGGTTCCATTCGTTGCGGTGGAATTTCAGTGGGTGTCCCGTGTCCTCGGATATTAAATTCCACTGCACCGTGAACGTTCCACGCCACCTTGGGTCAGGTGTTTAGTGTGTTATGTATCGTCGCAAGTTTGCCGCGGTGCATTAGAGATAATGGTCGTTATTTATCAACAGGGTCTGGTCGTCGTCGGGCTCGTATCGCCGCCGATTACTCGCGCTTATTGGCGATTTATCCCGACTCAGAATCCAACGGTGCAGCTTCACTCCTTCTAGCCGTTCGCGAGAGAAATGCTCCTGCGAACAGTGACAACGTTTTTGTTCCGAGCAGGCCATCATCGATGACGAAGACCATCGCAAACACGGATAAACGTTAGACGATGAGGTAGAAAATTGCACGTCTCACTGGTTCGAAAATCTTGCAAGATACTGTCATAATTTTCAACAGCTTTCTGTGACACCAAAAAAGGAAGAAGACCCCTAGCACTCGAGTGGTGACTTGGAGTCACCACTAGAAATTGTTGTACAATTGTTCACAGTATTGTTCATATTATTACATATTATAGGGTTGAAGTACGGATGATGTATGTATGTATGCGTGTTGACAGACAACCCTATATATAGCTAAATTTATAAAAATAGAGAATCGTTAATAACAGGAGAATTGTAAAATTACGATAGCCAAGGAATTGAAAAAAGAAGACAGATCAAAACGAGCGCCCGTCACCAACGATTGGTTATCCGTGCATAATAAATACGGCTTTTGCTTAAAATATGTTGTATCTAATCAATTACTTTACACAAATCGAATTATTGTAGTCGGTAGAAATGTTTAATCTTCGAGTTCAGATAGCTTCGACTGTGAAGGATTCAAGTTGGAAAGGAAGCGTCGATTTGGCTCGATTCGATGAAAGGTTTCTAAATCGATGACCATTTAGCAGTTGGAGGATAAATTGTTGGAATGACCTTCGACGGGGGTGGCTAATTGTGGCCGCGGCTCGCATCTCGGCCGTAAAATAAATTACGATATCCGCTCGATGAAAAGTGCAGCGTCGGCGCAGCTCGGCGACGATAAGGCGCGGCACCCTTAGCCGATAAAGCGAGCGTAAAGGATTACGCGGCGGATATTATGCGACGAATATTTTGCCCCGCGTCCTCTGATCCACCCCGGTTCTCATTTCGTATGCAAAACGGTCTTCGGTCGTGTGGCCCCCGCTGGGTCGTAAGCGTGAGTCAGTTTCCGAAGCTGAAGAGAACGTCGCGTTTGATCGAGAGGGCACACGTGCCGGATTTGGGGCTGTCGGCCGATGCACAATGCCATGTCGGCGGCCATGTCGACAGAGAGACTCGTTCAACGAGATCGGGGGGCCGAGGTCGGCGAACACGCGTTATTTCGCCCCCTATAATAGGCACAATTTCCCGTCTACATGGCTCGTTGCCGTCGAGTACACGATCCTCGGGCCCACGTGCGCCAATGTTTAACCCTGCCCTGCTGCAGACCTCTGCTACACTCTATGTATCCTCCATTACCACTTTTATACAGCAGTTTTTCAATATTTACCTGTGTTGGAGTGTCCAACGAAAGCACGAATCACACGAAGGAGAAAAGAGTCTTTCTTGACCTGAGCTTTATTGCATTTTCAACGTTGCTGTCCCCTTACCCGGAGGAAATCGGCTAGCTCAGTCCTTACTGGTCTACATAACCACTCGCAGCTCTAGAGTCTCCATCACACCTTTTTGTTTCAGTATCACATTGTGTTATGTGCAATTAATATTAAATTCATGCTGATATACGTTAATTCCACGAGTGCAGTGGAGATTGAATAAACGCTTATTATATTGTATAAGATCCAGATTTCATCTCCCAACCTCGTCATCCCAACAACCTGAAAGACGCGCGCGATATTTGTGAAACGAAGATCGCTGTTACTGCAAGCTGAACCCCTTGTGGCGCGGTGTAAAGCTCTATTGATAAAACAATTAACAATTTTTATGTTTTCAATTATTTTTTTATACAACCTTTACGAATATACTTGAGAGACTGTTTTAGTTAGAATGAGTCCAAACATGACACCCATCGGAGCACAGTTCAATGTTCGCTTCACGATTTAGTAGAACCTCGATGACGAAAGAAGGACGCGCGGTAAAAAGGAATGTTTCGAGTGATCGTTGTTCTGTGGCAAGGTACATTCGTCAAAACCTCGCCCACGTCGCGCGTCGGGGTCTACATTTCATGTAACAACCCGTTCCTGACAGAATTAATTAGAGCACTGTGCTCTCGCTGCGAGGAAGAATAGGCGGGGAGGGAGTGACAAACAAAAAAAAAAAAAAAAAAAAAGGTCCGAGTAGGCAGGAAAAATTGGAATTCCTGGCTGAAGCGGGACGTTAAAGCGGCCACAGGGGGGCTTTTTAGTCACAGCACGACGAAACAAAGCAGAAGCCATCGGAGAGGACTGATTAATGAGAGACGTGCGTGCAGAGAGAACGCCGACAATTATGCGACTCGGGATACAAACTGCCCACGCGTCGCGTCGTCTCGTTCTCCATAGAACCGCGTGTTGTTTCTAGGGAAGAAAACAATAATGACTGTCACGCGTCGCGTTTCATTGATGGCATTGAGGACATCTTGCATTATTTGGTCAGGGTGCGCCCGTGCTTGATTAAACTATAGAACAATTCATTGATCGATGAGTCCTGGCGCTATTCACTACGAACAAACACCATAGAGTGGCATAGAGGATTCATAAAAAACGTAGACTCAAAGTAGAGTGCTCAAGAATTGTATAGTTTATGGCTTCGAATAATGATTACAAGAAGAATGGGTACGTGCAATTAAATGCAGTAGACATATTTTAAAAAAATTTCAGAACATCATCATGAACGAAATTTTTATTTAACGCTTGATCCGTAGTCTAACGATTTCAGAGTATATTAAAAACTAGGTGTTCACAGGTTTAATGCCCTCGAAAATTGATATTGTTTCTCCATAAATCTTTTTAACCACCCATTCACCCCATTCAGATTGTATCAATGAGCATTTAAGACCAAGTATCAAGCAAATCTGACCACAAATAAAATATTTCTCAAACAAACGTTTCAACCCCTTCTCACCCCCTTAGAGGTTGAATTTCGAAAGATCCTTTCTTATTCCTTGTATAGATCATAAAGGAAACCTTTGTCCAAAATTTCAGCTTTCTAGGTCCAAGGGTTTAGCCTGGGCGTTGATAAGCAGTGATTGATGATCAGTCAGGACTTTTACCACGTTTTTTATATATATAGATAGTTAAAATTTGATGATTAGAAACCGTTATTTTCTATTTCATTCTATAGAAAATACAAAACAATATGTATTTAATATTTATGCTGAGGATTTGATATCTTATTCGTATCTGGTTTCACCCACTTCCAAACATGCTAATGAAACATAGGCGTGGAGCTCCGGACGATCGATTCCAATTTCGGTGAAAACTATCCGCGGTTAACAGGTTTTCACGAAGCGAACGGGAACCTAGGAACCTGCCGATAGGATCGTCAATTCGAGCTTTCATAGGATTAGAATTGAATTATGTAAATTCTCTGGAGGTAGGTTCTCCGTCAACCGAAATTCTCGATGATCGTATCCCTCCTACTCTGTACAATCTCGGATCCTCCGTCCGCTGCACCGTAAGCAGAAGGTGCGACTACCACGGAGGATCGAGAGACTGAATACCCCCTTTACGCATTTCAATTATTCCCTGTCTGGCAATAATCCTCGAGACTATATCGTGCTGCTTCACCGGTACCCTTCCGATCGAGAGAGTCTTCACGAATGCTCGAACAACACTCGAGGACCATAGAAATTAACGCTGCAAGTGCCGGAGCAAAGTGATTGGCTCAGCTGTAGGCAAAATCGTGGGACTTCGGTTCTTAGCATTTCATGGATTTCGAAAAATTCCTTCATTAAGCTGAATAATTACAAATTCCACGACAGCGATTCAACTACAATGGCTGATCAAATTATTCGAGCTACTTGCGTGACTCGACGATTTTACGTTAGAACGATCAACTTTCCAATCAATGTCTAGCTGCACCGAGTTCTCATCGGTTTCGTGCATCAATGTCAGCAAATCAAATTATGGGCTTTATCGAATTCGAATATGACGAAAGATTTGTTTGACGACACCCTGTATAGAGGTTGCAGCGCAAAGTGTGGCGGTGAGTACACCGAGTACCGTTCATCTTGCCAGCCTCTCTTAAGTCACCGTGTAAGAAGGTTAACGACGTCTACATCGACTGTACCGTGTTCCAGATTCTCTACTGCGTTCAGATTTTTACATACACATTCATACAACACATAGAATCGTCGAGAGGCTTAACCAGGTTTCGAGACATACTCCAGAACAATGTCTATAATAAAGCAAAGTTTGTGAACTCTCCATGTACCCCGATACTGTGATCTAGATAGACCTGAAAGTCCATCCAAGGATAATCTCGCGTAAATAATCAGGATGTTCTCCGGCTAGTCAACCCATTGAATTTTCAGAAATCGATAAAGTAGAAACTGTAATCGGGTTTATTTTCAATTTACGCAAGTTTCCACATACTTCCGCAATCTAATAACGACCAAGGCTCGCGTCGTGCGCCATCGTTAAATCTAATTGAAAACGAGAATCGCGTACGCAACATTCACCACTCGCCTTCTTTATAAGAATCTCTTTTCCGTCGCTAGCATAGCCTCCTCTCTCGATCAAGCGATAAAGGATAATTGTTGGCAATTAGCATTTGACCGACACAATTAACATCGATGGAGCTGCAAGTCCCGGCTAATTTCTTACGCGGAAGTCTGACCGACCGGAAGCGTCAGTTTAACAGACCACCCGTCTCCTTTTCCTTTTCGTTTCTGTCAGTTTGCCGTCGAGACACTGCTTTTACAACGCTCCAACATACAGGGGTGAACAATAAACATAGTTACGAGCCATTTTCTTCGAAACCATAATATAGAGATACTCACATTAAGTGTCGCATCTTCAGACTGAAAAATGGAACACGACTTATTTGAGAAGGACTCCTTCGTTTTGATAAATTTTAAACAGTTATTTGTTAAGTATTGATTTTTACAGCCTGAAACGTCAGTCGATTATTATTTACTAATTGGTATCAGTTGGAAGCAGTCTATATAGAAATTTCAGAAGCTCAATTGAATTTATTATACTGTACAATGGAACTCCTATCCGAAAAGATGCTGATGTGGTCACGAGCATAAGGCGTGAAGCCATTATTATGGGGTCGCTGGTTCACCCTTGTGATATCATAAATTCAAATTAAGAGGTGATTTATGCGTAACGCAGTCTGCCACGCAGGAATATTGATTCGGGCTACGACTTCTCCTCAAACGAAGTCCCGATAAAACTTTTAATCGTTCCCTGTTATTCTCGATAATGGCTCTTTTTATTGCTAGAAACTCGTCGCGTGCCTTTTTCAGCTGGTTACACAATCGACGCATACGCTTCATAACTTCGTCGAATGCGTTGCCGGTGACCAGACCGCTTAAGATGGCATTCTTCATAAATTGTTACCAAAGTCACGGTACGTGTTACGTCGTCTTCATAATTTATTCAATTACATTTTCTACGCACAAAATTAAAACGCATAAACAACAAGAAAACATCATAAAGTTAAACGAACCATAACTTCAGGAAGAAATTCACGAAAATGTTTAAATTTCGCAATGTTCATAAAAGAACGACGCCCTTAATTGAGTGGCTTTCGGAAATTCACTTTGAAAGTCCATTAAAGAGTTAATTTGGAGTTCTCTTGGCTTTCATGAAACATTTCCACCGAAGCAGAAACCCGACTACTAGAAACATCAAACATACTTTTCACGTTAACGCCGCTTTCGCAGTTGTTCAAGAGCAAGCCGTAATATTCGTTGCGCCGCGCCGTCATTCAGCTTAATTTCACCTTTTGGAGCACGGTTTCTTGTCAAAGAAACTGCGCGCTCATCTTTCTCGCCAAATTTTCGGGATAAACTAATTAAATCGGAGCTGCGCTTCTACCGAAAGGAGGCGCGTTAGACGGTAATTGAAAGCGCTGTGATTACACCGGGGCGTAACTTTTCTGAACGCGAATTACAACGGTCTGTCGAGCATCGATATTGAAATTATCGTGTCGCCGCTGTGATAGCCTGACATTGTGTCGTTATTAACACCCGAGAAACGTGTCGGAATCGCCTAATTGCCCGTGACACGTGGCTCGCGACTCGTCGAACTCCCTTTACTTTTGCGACGGACCAAAATGATTTGCTGCGGACTCGACAAATTAATGAAACTATACGAAATTGTTGTGAAACTCTTTCCAATTTTTTCAACAGGATAGAACTCTTTTTTACAAACTTGTCGAATGAACAAAACTATACGAAATTGTGAAACTCTTTCCAATTTTTTACAACAGGATAGAATTCTTTTTTACAAACTTGTCATATCAACAAAACTAAACGAAATTGTGAAACTCTTTCCAATTTTTTCAACAGGATAGAACTCTTTTTTACAAACTTGTCGTATCACCGAAACAAGAGGAAATTTGTACAAGTCAAACTATTTATTCATAAATTTGTAAAATTGAATCTACTCTATTCGTTAGGCATCGAAATTAAGAGCGAACTCTTCCGTGATAAAATTGGTCGAACACCAAGATCGCCAAGAACTGTAGACGTGACAGCAATACGAATTTTTTCCCGAATCACCATGCGAAACAAAGGGGTTAATCAAACGACCGAATTGCAAATATCTTACGAATAACGATTCGCTTGGTATTGGAAGCGGTGCACAGGAAAGAGTTTTTGAAATGCATACAGCTGACCCGGCTAAATGGACCAATTTGTTCGCGAGTCTGCAACCCAGTTTCGAGAATCGACTCGGCGAATATGTATCAACTTCGTGCATTCTATTTTTACGAAGTGTCTTTGCAAAGCTAGCAAGTGCGCTACGGGCATCGCTATTAAGCGCAATTATGGCACTATCTTGTCGCGGCAACGCGCCACGATAAACGAGGATTTATACGTTGGTAACGAGAATAGGTGCTAGTTTCCTTTTACCGGCGACGATGATGCTCCACTTTCATTTCAAATGGGTTCTGTGCCACAAAGTGCAATTTAAACCGGCGACTGATTGGGCTTGTTCCTCGAATCTGCGTTGCGCGCGCTATCTACACCGTAAGTCGCCGGATACTTGTATCAGTGAACGTGGAATGGGATAGAAAATGATCTCTTGTAATTTACGAGAAACGAGATTGCGTGTTTTTATATGGAATAACTATCTAGATGAATATTTACGTTGGTGATCTCTTGCCAATTTTTACGAGCCCAAAATACGAAATCCAAATGAAGATAGAATTTTTCGAATTCCCTTTGGCATTATTTAAAAGAGGATGCTGAATTTCTGTTTGTATAGTTCGGAAACAGCGATATAACTATTTGGAAAATACAAGACTAGTGCACACATTTTTTTTGTTGCTCAGTGTTCGGTGCATAATGCAGTTTTTCCAGAAAAACATCTTCGATATTTTAGAAAATACAGAAATAAACAAGTTGGACAACAATTTTCAGTGACTAAATTTTTCTTCGGGTTTGCACATTCACATACAATTACGATTCGATTGTAATCGATGAGTATGTAACATTGTTCGAGCTGACCAATGATGCACCGAGCCTCGCATGCGCATCTTCCAAGGACCCTTCTGAGAGGGAAAGGGGTTGCGTCGAGGGAGCATGAAGGCTTTCACGATGAATGGATAATCGGGAGTCCTTTCGCGTCCTATCCTCTCGCTCCTAAGTAATAAAAGACCGAGGTCCTCTCGTTGGAGAGTACCTTTTCGTGCCCACTTTTTAAACGAGGGTGCACCCGAGCGTCGAGCAATAAAAGGAAAAACAGTGCACCCACTCTAACCCCCGATGAAATATTTAACAGATTCAATGGCTCGCAAATGCCTGGTTTCTCGCGTCTACTACCGTTAATTCGATGTCTCATCCTTTCGATGATATTGCACCTTGCGAACGACACTGTATTAGTACAAGTTAACAATATTCATTTCATTGGAACATTCTAGCTAAAAGAACTGCTGTGCTCATATAATTCTTCATTTTTTCATTACTGGAAATAAAAGATCTGTTTCCTTAGTTTATTGTCGTTTATGAATGGTTGGAACAATTTCTGTGTTACATTGCACTGTTATTAATGGCCATAGGAAGTCCACCACATTATAAGATCAAGAAAATACACAAGTTGATCACTTTTTATTTTAGCATTCTTTCTCGATCCATCATGGGACGTCACACCGGTAATTTAATTTGTTTCAAGGGCACTTTTAACTCTTGCTACACGGATAAGATGAACGATGACACGAGAGGAGAAAGCGCATAATTGCGGAAATCGCGTTTGAGTTTTACAGAAACAGGCGGCAGTCCTGTCGCGTCGTCTGGATGCAGTCATTAAGACTTCTCGCCGAACTATCAATTAAACGTCAAGCCGAGACGTTTTCGGTGCCCTCCGGGCTGGCTCCGAGGGGCCAGTTAATTCCAGTCCTTAATTGCGACCGACGTACATCATAATTACCATACAAATTCGATGGATTTAATCGCGGAGAAAAATGTTCGGCCACGACTCGAGGGATTTCGAGTGGCCGAGAAGAGCCGAGAGAAAGAGAGAAGATGAAACTTGCACTCTCACGTAACGCGTGTACTGAAATTGCCGATCATTAACGGCATCCGGTCGCTGAAACGTCGCGACGGATGGCTCGAGTTCACGAGACTAGTTTCTGCACCCGAATCAATTTGCAGAAGATGCGATCTGACGGCCCTTCTGCCTTGCCAGCGATCCGGATCAATTTAATCGTTGCTTTCGCAGCGAATTTCGCAGTAACAATACAGCTAAATGTACATTTGCACTCAGTTTATACTGACAAATGTTTGTATGCCATCTGTAGCACTAATTGCCCAGGCCAGAATTAAACCATTAAATACAGTTGAAATTATATCATGTTCGGTGTATTAATTTAACGAGATAAATGTCTGCGAAAAATTTGCAAACTTTTTCACTCACGACATCGATTTGGACATGTTACAGCTTCTGCAAAAGAAGGACACCTATTTTTTTCTTCGTAGTCTTGTAAGCTCCTTGCTTCCTTACCTGTAAAAAATGTAAAACAAAAATGTTAGACTAATACGATCTAAAAATGTTTACTTTCAAAACTGTGTATGGATAAAAATGTTAGATTTCTAACAATAATTAATATAATTCTAATGTACGTCCATATAATTTCCACTCTCAATGTCCACTCTCGCACATCAATATATAAAAATCGAAATATGTGCAGAAACAACTTCTTTCATCGATTATAATATTTCTTGTACTGAAACCGACTAAAAAATGTTCAAACTTTTGGCTGATATGCACATTTTCGTGGATATCAGTACTTCCAATGCGTAAAGATAATCCAACAATCTCAGTCACGATTTTCATTGAATTTTTTCTGTCGGCCTAAACAACAGTTTTGCAGACTCGAAATACGTGCAAGGAAATGAAAAACGGAAATACAGGCATTCCACAAAGAGATGGTAACATTGCTACGTGACCGTCTTCCCTGTTTGGTCACGGTCGTTTCGGGACAGTTTTTCGAAATTGTTTCCAGATGTGACCATCCCCGGGTCCAATTGCACTCGACCGACGAAAAAGGGAAATGCGCATAATGGGTCCGGCAGGAAAATTCCGGCGAACGTCACGTGTTGCCAAGAGGTATAGGTACATGCAACACGAGCACAAAGAATGAATGTGCCCGTGGCGTTGCATTTAATGCGAGCGACGCGTAATATGCGTGGCCAACGAGAATGGACAAAGTTCTCTGGAGAGTTTTTGCGGGCGGTGCCACGTGCAGCGCAAATGTTCCGTTTGCCTGCATTACCTTCTGCCCGTTGCCATTTCTGGTTCTGGGTTTCAGGCAATATTAGGCGACTCCGACTCGAATAACATCGTCTTATTGCGTCGGGAAACCTTCTGCGAGGTTCAACTTGGCAGCAAGTGTGTTATTCACTTCGAAAATACAAGAATACTGCGTTATTCTGAAGCAGGACCCGCTAGATAGCCTTGCTGATGAGTCCTCTAGCGGGTCTAGGACGAAACACAGCTCCTTTCTTTTCCTCGTATTAAAACATTTTAATAGCTAACGTGGTTCTTGAACCTGAAGATTCAAATCCGAATCCAGCGTTTAGTATTCACAAAAATAGCTAATTGTTGTTGTAAACGATCGAACCTTTGCGCCGCGAATAAAAATTTGTAATATCCTGAAGAGAAATTACGATCGATAACCAATTAATTAATTGTTATTTTGTAGGCTTCGAATGGAGTTTCAAGCTATTTAAGGGGTTAGGACACAGTAACAAGTAGGGGAAATACAAGATTTTCAAACAACAGTACAGAAAAAAAGTGAATGAACAAAAATATATTCTTTTAAGTTAACAGCAAATACTTGAAGCATTGAAAAAAAAGGTAAAGAACATTCGTTTTGAGAACTACAATTCAGTTGCATAGGTTGCGTTATCTACGTTGTAAATCTCGATGGCCCTTTCCGTTCGTTTTCTGTGCGTCATCGGGCTCTGAGACACAACCATACCCTATCGGCCTATCCCATGGTGCAGGGACACCGAAGAGAATCGTCCTCGCGCCTAACAATGCACGTAACGCGAGACGCGCGTAGGTGGTCTCGAATATGATCCTGCAGAAGTTCCTACGACGAACTTCTCAGAAACGAGAAAACTTTTTGCGGAGAATAATGAACGGAATCGCGTGCAATCACTGGAAAACTGCTTCCCACGAGAGTCTAACCTGCGGAGCCCTTTGGCGACCGACCACCGAGTATTTCTCTCCTAAGTATATTTTTTAAGAACAACATTTTACTATATCAATGAAATTTAGTCTCGTAAAGGTTCAAACCAATTTAATGGATCAATGTATCAATGTATATGTAATGTATTAACTAATAGATCAATGTATAAATACGAGACCTATCAAATCTTTTTTAAATAAAAGATAAAGCTCAGTTTCGATTAGGACGAAACCTGTCACGCTCGGAATCGGAAATTTTATAGCGCAGCATTCCCCCTAAAATATTCTGCCGACCGACGAAGAAATCTCCATCTATCTTATCGCGACTCGAGTATATGACGTTGAAATATTTCCAAGTGTCCTGAAAGTGCTAGACCGACTGAGTTATCGATACTTCTTTTTCTCCCGATAAAATGCGTTCACGGTGCAGTGCAATGCCCACATGCACTCTCCATTGTCGTGTCAGTCTTCTGCACCATGTAGCCCATTTCTGGACCACCATTTCTATTTCTAGTAATAATATTTTCGTTTTCACGTAATAACCAATATAACTCGGTTCTCGGTACTACACGATGGATTTTTAACATTTACCGTACAGTGAATTCCAAAGTTGTTTTATTTCAAGTTTGAGATGTTTAATATTTTCTATTTTATTTATAGATAAACGTGAAAGATGAAAATATTTTTACATCTGCATTTACGAAGAAATGCACGATCAGGCGATCTACGAATCCCTGTCCGAGGGTGGTTATCCGACTCTCGTTACAAATTGATATTATTCAAATCGCCAGCGTGCCAACTATGATATTTGATGACGGCTTGCGATTTACCCAGGGAAATGATAGTGCGTCCGCCCGGAGGCCATTGTCAGGATCTGTTGCGTTCGCAGTCTACCTATGCATTATGACAGCCGCCAAGGATTTCTATACATTTTAACGACCGAACCGACGCGACGGTTCATCCAAATGAATGTTTGCCGGGTATAATTCAAGGATGGAAACAGATTCGGTGTTCAGAAATGCTTGAATTATTCTTCGACGCTGTTCCCAGTTGAATCATACAACTTGCATAGCTGTTAGCGGTCCTCGTTTATCCAACACCGCTGTGAATTTACCTCGATAAAACGCACGGATGTCAAAAGACACTCCGACGATTGCTGTAACCATGTTAAAACCGACAATCTTTCCAAATCATTTCGTAGAAACACAACGTTGAGAATTATGTAGATTTAATACGAATAAAAAAAATAAAATCGATGCTTTATATTCGAAAGTTCGAAAAAGTCGATAATTAAGACTTTGCTATCTAATGTTTCTTACGACCAGAACAACGGATCTTTACGTAAAACAAAGATTTTCTATTCGACTTGCAACGAACTGGAGTCAAATGAAGATTTATTTTCTATTTCTTAATATATTCAAATATGTTGAAAATAATATAGTAATATTTTTAAATTCTTCCAATGTCATTACTATTTTCAGCTATACCTACTTATTCTTTTTTTTAATGAGCTTAATGTAACTCCCCTTGTGTGGTTATGAAGCTTTACATTTGAGTTAATATAAATACATCGTATCTGACATATACATTATGATCAATGGGAAAGCAGCGTGTTATACCTACTTATTCTAGTTATAAATGCATAATACCCGCCGTCTAGTTATGGCAACTAGAGCTGTGACTTATGAGATACTCGGGTATCTGGATTACCCGTGAGATACCCGGGTAAACAAAAATTACTCGGGTACTCGGGTAAACAGCATTACCCGAGTACCCGGGTATCTCATGAATACACTGCGGATCTTTATGCAAAATAAAAATCGTTTGCATTAAAAGGAAACAGCAGACGATATATTACGATTACTTATTGTCTTGAACGATTTTAATAAATTTAAATTAATATATCAACGTTCTTTTAATTTCATTATTGTTTTAAATTGCACAAAATCATTAATGACTTACGTCTTATGAGATACCCGGGTACCCGGATAGTCGGCTATCTCATGAGATACCCGGGTAGTTTTGCTCTACCCGGGTAAAAGTCCGAGCTCTAATGACAACATCAATATTGAGAAACTGGTGCAAAAACATTGATATATTCCGGAAACTTGGAGAATCAAAAATGGCTACACGAAAATCGCTTTTGTTCTCATGAACGGAGGAAAGAATGTTTTACAAGGGTGTTACAGAGAACGTGAAGATTGAACAATGGACAAATCGAGAAAATCTCGGTGGCCGGCTTGATCGAAGTAAATTCGCGTCGAAGTAAATACATCATTAAGAGGTTGCGCTCTGACAGCATGCTCGATCCTCGTGCGGGCGTATTGCGTTACAAGGAGGAATGCACCAGAAGGGAACAAGAGTAAACCGTCGATGAAAGGAGAGAAGACTCTGAGGCTCGTGAGGATAAAAAGTCGACGGTAACGACTCGGAATCAATACTTGATGATGCGCCATCGCCGTACGTGGCCGGGAACGGTTGTGTCACGATCCTCGTATCAATGCAATCGCTGTGTACAGGTTTCGGCTCTGACGGGTTGACAGCCAGCAAATGTATCGTTCTGTTGGTCGGACAATTTTAATGAAACGCTTGTTCCCGCGCTCTCGTGTTCGGTTGCCCTCGTGTACACACGGTTGCATAGATGTTTTCTCTCTCGAGCGGCTCGATGCCAGGGGAAAGTTTGCGCTGCCGCTCGCCGGTATCGGTATAGTTTCGTCCAATTGCTTGGGAAGTCGGTGATCGAATTAGGCGGAATCGATCTTTCAGATTTACTTCATTACAAAAAAAAGTACAGTAACGGTTCGACCTAAGAAAAACCCTCTATCTTTTGTGCCGCCCTTATGCCGCCATCTATTAATATTTGAATGTCTTATTGTTAAACACTTAATAAACATAAGGTCCAGATTTGATCTCTCAACGGTATACTCTATTAAATTTTCGTATCATTAGTATCATAGTATTTATTTTATTTATATTATTGAACATTTATTTTATTGAACTTGTATTTGTCAAAGATCTTGAAATTTTCGAACTGCTGCCGAATCATTGTATATATTCTGTTCACCGTTCACTGTGCACTTGTACACAGAAAAAAGCCTTGATCTAACAAAAACCCTCGGATCTGTGCTGATTCTTACAGGACTCGATGACGTCGGATCGATGACGACGGATCGATGACGCAAAATCGGCTAGTCACATCCGGCTGGTCAGCGCGAGTCCTGTTGTCCTAGTAGGATGGTTTGCGTAATTTCTAAATAATAAACAGGCACATAATCCATGCAGGATGCACAACTTTTTTGAAACACAATATGCATTATATCAAATTGACGCAAACAGCCGAACAAGATTTAAAGCATCTTGTATCGTCTTGCTAATACGCGTTTCGGTTGCCACAGACTCTCATAAACCAGCCTCGTTTCCCTGGTTCTCTCGAGAACCAAAAACAAACTAGCAGTTTCAACCGGAGTTCGGTAAAAATGAAACCATCTCCAGTCTCTTAAAGTGGAGCAACGGTGGCTCCCAAGTGTCGTTAAATCTAGTTAATGTGCAAGCTTAGTCTAGACAGCTCCGATTTCAAAGCACCGCGGCAGTTTCGGTTTTCTCGGTTTCTTTCTTACTTCCAAGGAGAGAACCATAATCGTATGTAAACACAAGGGGTTGATACTCTAGTTCACAGTAGCATAGCCGCTGCTTCTTTCACAGTCAGGTGGCCGTGAGAATCGTGGCAGGGATGTGCTGCAGCACTTTTCTTCTCCGAGAAGCGGGGATAATTATGAAAACCGAGCGAGACGGTAGACGTGTTTATCTCGTTTCGAGGAACTCGTTCGGTGTGTCAGTTTTGTGAATGGTAATTGCTGTTTGTTTAGTTCCTGAGTGAATAGAACGTCTTCGAGTGCTACTCTGGTGTCGTTTTTTATTTAGCTAACGAAACAGATGATGTTCAATTTAAGGTTAATGTTAGTAATTATTAATAGTACCAATTCGACTGGGTTATTGGTCGTTGCATTCGTCACCATTTCAGTGGCAACAACACAGTATTAACAAAATTATACTGCAGCAAGAAACGAAAAGTTAGCGTTAATGCCGGTCGCAATAAAGGTTGAATAATTCAAAGATGAGAAATGCATCGTTGCGCATTTCTTGAAGTGAGTAAAATCATCCGATTGGTGCGCAAGATCGCAGTAAATACCGCACAGTGGTCATCCGGGTCAGAATTAAGCAAACCACAGATATTTCTGGTAACGCAGGGGCCGGTATCCGGCGAACCGGATCTCCGTCGATTGGACTTCCGGTTAACCGAGCCCTTCTGCTTCCGGAGAGGAGACCGACGACTCGTGAAATCGAAGGGTACCCCCGCCGGTAATTCGATGGAACTCGTTTCCCCCAAAACCAGGAATAATCGAGGAACTTGACTTTTTTGCACGAACGCACCCCTCGATCGAACATGATCGCTTCTGGCAAGAGCCCCGAGGTAATTTCAACCTGGAAACCGAAACAGTCCTAACCATCTACGCTTTACACTCTGAAACCACTACCACAAAAAACGGACAACCCAATTGCTGTGACAATTTTTCACTTGAAACTTAAAATACAGCATACAATTATTTGTGTGTTGCGTAAATTACATTAACTGCTATTTTGCTGTTGAGCATATGCAAGTCTGTCGAGCGTTTTAAATTTTGTTCGGAAGAAAATCGGTGTCCAGACTACCGTGGAGCGTCAGTCCAGGAACCAACGGACACTCGATGAAAGACTCTTACGATTTTACGGCTTGTTCGATCTCGCAGCGCGAACATTGAAGGCACACCGTGTTGCTCGGCAATTACCACGGTCAACCTCGTAACTTCTTGCGCGAGTACTCGCGCCGACCCGTGTTCCCCGGATCGATTTGAAATTAGACTCGCTACGGGTACACATGTAACCTCCGATCGCCTGATGTTCGTCTGCGCATTTACACCACGTCCTCCAACTGCTCCGATATTTATGGCTAGCCCATGAAATATGGGGCTGAACGGTCATTCCGATCGAACCTTTCCGAAGAACCTGTACTCACGATCATTCGTATAAGTAGATCACCTATCTCTATACGACTATACGTTTCCGTGTACTGAATTTTTCCGATGCAAAAAAATCGGAATCAAATACGGATCAATAATCATGATAATTTTGAAGATACAGTATTCTATTCATAAATGTCCCAAAAGTCTAACCTACAAATGTTCCAGATCTATCCCCACTACTGCGGGGTGTACCCCCTTGCGGGGCCGTGAAACTCAAGAGGCCTCGATTGCCGAGAAACATGACACCATGCGGGTCGGGTATATCGGTGAGCCCGCCTAATCGGAATTTCCAACTTCTTTATTTTCCATTATTTTTTTATGGGACTTAGATGAACAGATTTGTGGCATTTTTCTAATTAAAATCATACCAAATATGATATAATTCCGATGATATTTACTTGTGTAATACACGATTAAAGTTTCGGGCACAAGGAAGGACAGTCGCCGGCGAGCCCTAAACTTTAGTTGTCTATTACACAAGTAAATATCTTCGGAATTATATCATATTTGGTATGGTTTTAATTGGAAAAATGTCACAAATATAGCCATCGAAGTCCCATCAAAAAATAATGAAGTTGGAAATTTGTCCTTCTCTATGTTCGGCAAAAGTCAAAGAATACTGTCCCTGGCGCATAAATGTCCCTCGGCAGACCCGTGCTAGGGACTTATATGGATAAAATACTGTACTCATATTTCGATCTGGACAAGGAATTCCGGTCATCCAAACATGATCAACGCGACCGTGAACGTGTTAAACGATGCACACCGTCCCAGGGCGAAACTGATTCGAAATGATAAGCGGAGCTAACGATAAATGACTCACGGCGCGACCAACTATTTTAATTCAGCAGAAACAGAGAGAGAAAGGGAGAGCTCGTCCCTTCGGTTGCATAAGTGGCTGGCTGACGTTAATCATAACTAAAAATAACCGTGACACGGTCGTGCGTTTCATTCATGCCCGGTATACCAGCGGCGGCGAAATCAATTCCGGAAAAATTCGATCCCCGTCTAGACGACCTTCCCTTCCACGACCGATTAATATTCATATCACTCGCGGCGTATTCGCGGTCGCGCGATATCGATCGTGTTCTTTTCCTCCAGCGCTCGAATACCAATGAGATCTGTATCGATAATCGAGTACCACGGAACGGGGAAATCAACCACGTAATCTCCCCGCGATATCATGCTCCGCGCGAACCTGAAAGACCTGCCCCTCCGAGGAAACCGAGGTGAACGTCTCAAAATCATCCTCTTGTGGCGATATAGACGTCGCGGGGTGGACCAGAACGTCATTCCTGCAACTCGATTAGTCGAAGAGAAACGTCAGCCTCGGAACGGAGATTCGAGGAAAAGTAATTTTAACTTTTAACACGTTGACTTCGGAACAGCTTTCGCAATCTACCTCGAAAAACTTCATACAACTAAAATAATTTCGGTAAGGAGAACCAAACTAGACAAGTTTGCCACGATAATTACTCTCCTGACTATTTCGAGTCTCATCTGTCCCAAAAAATGTAGACGAAGTTTTCTTGTGGTCTCTCATTTCTTAAGCGTTCAAGATCCCGCGAGGCTTCAAAGAATATCGAAAATTTGCCACGTTCACGTTAGTTTTCGACACTTTCCCCCGCTCCTCTTTCGTTCGTGTTCGCCGAACTTTCCTTTTTGCGTGAGAACTTCGTGAAGGGTGAGAGAGCACGTTTCGATGTAGACGCGGAAAACTTTCGCGACGGGTGGAATAGGGTGTTCCGACGATAAAGATCATAACCATCAGATTGTGCTTCGTTCCAGCAGCGAGATAACACTTCATATAATAGCACATAATAAATGTTGTAATAATACAGTAAAGCCTTGATCTAAGAAAACTGAAACTGTAGGATCTAAGAAAAAACAAATATTCATTTACATACAAGTATTCTAGAGAATCGAAGGAGAAGAAGTAAAAGCAAATAAATATAATGTAACTGTTAACAAATTCTATAAACAAATCCAATATAAATAACAAGAATTATTTAGACATTCCCGTTTAAATGACCACGGAAAACATCGAAACAAGGTAAATGGAGTGAAAGACAGATATTCGAGTATCGGGTCCCAGAAAA
Source organism: Lasioglossum zephyrum (assembly GCA_028455615.1). Lineage (NCBI taxonomy): Eukaryota > Metazoa > Arthropoda > Insecta > Hymenoptera > Halictidae > Lasioglossum > Lasioglossum zephyrum. The sequence goes on along the minus strand of CM052321.1, from coordinate 9,511,778 downwards.
AGCAAATCAGAAGATTGGATTAACACCCCCAACCCCGATTATTTATTATTTTAGTATCGACTGCTACACCCATTCCAGCGAAACCGATATCGACTTTACGTCTGCGAAGATTAGTCGTCAACTTTTACTCCCTTTTTCCCACAGGCACGTCGTTAGCTTGTTCCATTGTAGCCGCGGCAAAAGAGTCAGTTAGAACCCGCGGAAGAAGCGTTTCGTTCTTAGGCGGAGATTACCGCGAAGATGATGAAGCAGACTGAGAGACCGAGGAGAGCTCTTTTAAACACCGTTCTTAGGAACAAACTTATCGATCTGCTTGCTGCTCGAGCTTCTGCTCTGTATACGCGGTGGCTACGAAGTCGAGCGTTGCTCAAGTTATTGTACATGTCGGCGATCGATACTGTTTAGGAAGTAACGGTGAATGAATTTACACAAATTCCGATTTGTAGACACATTATACTAAAAGTCATATATTTTTCTCTATGTAAAAAAATTTATTTTTGCAATTTGATCGACTATATTCGTGTACGTACGATACACGTGAAGATTAACATACGTAAAGAGAGAAGACAAGCAGGAAGACTTCAGATAAAAATGTTTTCTCAAGAAAATTATGATCTTATTACCTCGACACCATAATCAGCCCACTCTTAAAAATTCTCATACATCATTACTCGCTTCAGCATAACTAAAATGTATTCGAGGCTACCCGAGGCTTTCGATCAACACGTAAAAAGAAATTTTATCTCGAAGATCAGCATGGAGATCAATTTTAATATTTCGTTAATCACGACAAAATTTCTCGACGAATTGACGAGGACAAGCAAAACTGCAGAGGGTCCACAGCTTCACGGAACTTGGTTCCCGCTTTATATAGTTAGATTACACTTAATCCCTCGTCGTTCAGCTTTCAATAAGGCGAATTATTTATTATATGTAGTATCCTGCGGCGATTCCCAGGAATACCATTCGTAATTTATTCTCCTTCCTGTCGGAGGCTTAATTGGACGAACGACCACGTCCAATGGAAACCAGAGGTCGGCCGCCTATCGATCTAATGACAAGCGATAAGTACTTATGCGCTTGTTCCTCGTCTCAAATTGAATCGCATCCAACCGGCCGTTCTCAGAATTATGAGCTTTGTCGGAGAACGACGGGAAACCTGCTCGAACGATAACGGCACTGTTCGTGCCATATCAGCGGACTGCCGATTGATTAAATGTATTCGAATGCTAACGGGAACGCGCGCATGGGCACTCGTGCGGTTCGCTAAATCTTCTCGATGAGCTTTGTTCAGCGATTGGGACTGCGTGAAAATACACCTTTCGGAAGGAGTTCCTTGCTCCGGATCAACTGTACAAGGTACTCCACGAGTCGATTCTTCTTTTGACGCCTTGAACGTCACGCGAGTTATATGTAAATAATTTATATGTGTTAAACAAAAACCGTGGAGTCTGTAGATCTAGGTGCACGGTAGTGTACCAGCCAAGTTCCCGCACTATCTCCTTTTACACGAAACAACTTAGCCGTTTCTTAGAGGCTTGTAACTCGAAGTTGGAGCCAGATGGAGAGATGAATTCCGTACACTTGTTAAATGCTATCACGTCTCAATATTGACAAAACATTAATCTTCCAACATTAGTAGGTTCCGAGACATAGGACCTCAAAAACAAACAGATCACCAAAACCTTTTGAGTACTTCTCGTTGACCTACAAGCTTGAAATTTGGTACATAGGTCCATCATAACAAACACTCAAAGGAATAATTATCAAAGTTTGAAATTTTACACCTTAAAGGGGTTGTATTAAAAAAAAACATTACGAAATAGGTACGTGGGGTAGAACATAGCAGCATAACGTACATAAGTATAAGTTTTATTAGCTTCGAAGTCGCAACAAATACTGATGAAAAAAACAATCAACAAAAATGGATGAAATCCCAAGAAAAACATCTTGTAAACAGGAGCCAAGTTCTCTATAGCCATAAACAGTTGTGAGATCAAACAAAATACGGGCAAGTTCGTTAGCTTAGAAATACCTCTTGAAATACTGAAAAAAGCATTTGTAAAAATTAGTATAATAAGAACGCTATTTAATTTTTAAACAGTTACATGAAGGGCTAAATTATTCAAAATTGGCAGTTACTTTTTAAACTAATGGCTATAAAAGGAGTTAACCTTCCATTTAACTCTTTAAAAATTAAATAGCGTTCTTTTAAACTAATTTTTACAAATGCTTTTGTCAGAATTTCTAAACTAACGAACTTGCCCGTATTTTGTTTAATCTTATAACTTTTAACGGCCATAGAGAAGTTGGCTTCTGTTTACAATTCCAGTATTATTAACTTAACGAAGGACTTTTAATAATAAATGGGCGACTAATTGTTTTGAACGGTTTAGAATATTTAGGACTTTGTGTCTTGGGATTTGCAACGCACAAAATTCACAGCTTGGTCATCGTAAGAGACAATGAAGGAGTCTTGCCCTACGAATTAGTGAATGAAGTTCTTTAATGACTCATCGCCCGTTACGACCGCAATAGTAATAGGTCGTAAGTTGAACGGCCGAAACATACCTTGGGAAATGTGGGTGAGCCGAATCCGACCTTCAACGGCCATCAGAAAAGATCAATGCGGCGTAACCTCGTGTGTCGAGCACTAGATCCCCATGAAAATCTCATGAAATTCCTGCTTTCGTTGAGTGGGCTATTCGTCTCGGCTGATGCCTAACGACGTTGTTATACTGATGACCTGAACGTGTTCGGTCGCATGACTCGCACGAACCGTTCAGTGTCCTCTAGACGTTTTACGGTCCTCCGCGACTTATCTCGTTACCAAATGTAATATATTACCATTTCATTTAATTATACATTTTATTTAATTACAATCAATTGTAACAGTAAATGCGCATTAAAATTATAGGAACTATGTATATATTATATTGAAGGAGTTGTAGACATTTACGAATTTCTCGGAGTATAAGCACAGGAGAAAGAATAAATTATGAAACATTGCAGTAGACATCGACTGCTTTGAAAAATCATAAAAGTACTATTCTTCTTCGCAGAAAAATAACAATAGCTAAGGTATGAGCTACGTGACAAAGTTCCAGAGATATGTAATATGCTTTCCTCCTGGAATGGAAATCTGCAACGACTCGTACGATTCGGAGAACATCGAAGCTAAACGACGTCGCAACGTATGTTTCGAAGTCGCGCGAGATTGCAACGAGGGGAGCCGTTATTTTCCTGTCGTATCGAAGAGGGTTGGAAAGGGAGGCGCGCCATATTTTCCTGACGGTGGAAAGGGCCAGCATCGGATCCATCAACGATCCGCACGAGCCTTCGCGTACACATACCTCCGCCCTTGAAAGACGAACCTAATCTTTCGCAGACGAGGGACAGTCACGCCAGAGGGTGGAGGGTTACAACCCCCCGTAGACTTCTAAACTTCGTAAAAGGGAAAGCAGACGCTCGGGGAATCTGCGGGCGTTCGTTTGTTCAGGTGTCTAACAACTTCGACAGATTTCAACAAGATTCTACTTCAAGGGATTTAAAGATATAAAACTCGAAGAGTGTTGAAAATCTCAAAATCAATAAGTTACCCTCCAAAAGGAATCATTTAGTCAATGAACGGCTGGATGTTTTCCTAAATTTAGTTTTTTTTAAATGGGAATTTGTATACACATCCGATGATGAACATTTCTCTTTCTGTTTTCAATTTGCACCAACATATTTCTGGCATTTCTCAGATTGAAATGAGCCCGAGCATGACACAACTTATTTGGAATGCAAGAACTGAATCAGTTGTCATCGGAGCGGGGGTTAATTGAGAAAAGTAAGGAAACCGGCGCGGCACTAGGGGCGTTCTCAAGAACTCGGCTTGCTTCTGCAGCAAGGTTGAAGGTGGCCCAAGTGTTCTAGCGATCCGGTAGGTCCATCGAGGCTAACTACACCCCTCGACGAGGCCTTGGAGTGATATGTTTCGAGCACCGAGAGTGTTTGCGGCAGAACTACGTTCATTCTCTTCCGTTCCTCCGATCTTTCACCTTTCCGCGGGGCCTCTTCTCATTTCCATTTCCCTCGGCAGGCTGTTTTTCCAGTTTCACTCTGCCTTTGGTAGCGTGCAGGCCCCCCCTCGCTACACTTTCGAGTTAGCCGGGGGAATCGTCGAGCTAGCTGTTTATTACGCGGCCACCAGCTCCACTCTCTCCCTCTATCTCTCTTTTTCCGCGGCATATCATTTTTTTCTCCCACTTTGCCAGGATTTTCCAAGCACGGATAACTTCTGCGAGCGGTTTGTAATATCGTCCCTTATTCTCCGAGAGGGGCGGGCCAACGTTCACGGCGTAATTTGAAAGAGAGTATAATTCTACACCGTGAAATTACACGGTAAGTGTTTCCCAGACGAAATTCTGCTTTCGGGAAAACGTGCCGCCGCATGCCAATGTCGGCTGCATCGTCGTTGGAACAACAAACCGCCCGTGCTGTTTCTTAGATCGTGTAGTTCCACTATTTTCGCGTAACGTCAGTTAAACCGGTCCGGACCTACGCCAGTTTAAATTTTCTTTCTATTCATAAATTAATGATATCGGCGCATAGGTTCGATCAATTGTTAAGTTAATTTGCGTAAAGCAATTTACGATCGATATTATTTAACATTTTTCTTTCTATTGTTATGCATAAGATGCAGTCAACATAAACAAAAGATGGCAGACATCAGAAATGGTTTTTGACGTTTTCTATTTAATATGATCTAGCGTCAAGTAGAACAACGAAATTAAATGCAAATCTTATCATATAATTCATCAGAAAATTACGGATTACTGCATTAAAAATTGTATAGCAATATATTACCACATACATCCTCGCCGTTACGATAACTTCCACATTTATCTAGCCTGTAAATATTGCCTGACTCTATATTAAAACATATCAGCGTTTTTCATTAGCTGAAGCCAATAAAAACATGAAATATCAATATTCTTTCGATATAATCATTTTCTCCCGCTTGATCGCCAACATATCACACCGTGCTGTGTCGGTGCAAGCGATAAGGATTAGTAATAGGTTCCCGGATATCGGCTTGTAACAGGTTCGTCGAGACACCCTGTATCGTTTGACACAGCTTCTCGTTTCGTAGATTAACCGGAGTTTGTCCTCGAGCTTGACAAACGTGTCTCGGCTAGCGGACAGAGGGAAATACAGAAGAGGACAATCGTTGAATTTCCAGTGGCAGTAGCTCCGGAGCCATTAACCCCCCGCAATGCCTCGCATTTAACCCTGTGTCTTCTCTCTCGTCTTTCCATCTCTGATCCTTCTGATTGTTTGATGTCTCGCACGCGTTTGCGATTATCCAACCCCTTTTGGACGCATGTTTCAAAGCACTGGCTGGGTAAAGTTTGCTGTGCCATCGGAAAAAGAGATTTTTTTCCTTGATTAGGCTAACCACCCATGGAAAATGTCTGCAGTCTCATGCCCGATTTTATACATCGCCATGTGGTGTGAATTAAACTTTTTCTAGAAGTAAAGATATTATGATTTGATAATCCGAGTGTCCTTAATCAATGTACACAGAATAAAACTAATTTTTGTTTTGTTTTCTATGAAAATATTATATTTGATATCAGCGTTGCGTATTTGGTGAATTCGAAGTTCAACGTCGTTTCTATTTGAATAATCCAAATCGTTGTTATCGACGTTGGAAACACAAGATTTAATAACAAAATATTTCACGTGTATTTTCAAGGGAACAGAGATTGAAAGAAACGAGTTTCGAAGCAGAACGAGTCGGAATGCATCGGCCGATTGTGATAATCGAAAAAGAAAATCGCGAAAAAGCGCGTTCATTGCTAGAAACGTGCGCGATCGAACACGGATATACACTTTTTACTGTCGCGCAACGATATCGAGTATCGAGTTCACGAAGTTTACTTGGTATCGATTCGAGATTGAATAAACGTTTCTCCTCGCATTTATCTAATCTTATCGTTGAAGCGCTATACCTGGCGTGTACACGTACAATCTGCTATAATAATCTCCCGGTCGACGTGGCTCGGGTTTCGTATTCGTGAAAACCAACTTGCGCCTATGGCAAATTTTCGCTCGGCAGTCGGTTCGTTGTACGATAGTATCGTGAATGGAATTTTTCCATTGTCAGAGGTCGCCGAGGCGTGCTAATTACCGGTCAAGTTATAATTGGTCACGCGACAATTGGAGAGTGTAACGGAAAACACGATGGAGTAGTTACTCACTTCGTACAACCTGTCTTGTTAAAATTCGATGCATTTTCTGAAAGTTAAGAAATTTTCTCAATGAAAGTGCAGAAAATATCCATGTTTACTAAGCCTTGAAAAAAAGAGTCCACTAAGATATCTATCCCTAGAGAACATTTTTCATTCTATAAAAACTTCACGAGGACAGGTATTTTCTTCGACGAGACTCAAACGTTTGAACAGAATTTTTGAAAAACGAAAGATAACTGTTTATTCTCGTTCCTGGCGCAAAGAGCTCTCTATATTCGCAAGAGAAATGAAAAATGTTGAAAATACGATGACGAGATTGCAAATGGCAAAATTGTACTTTTCGTCGACGGCCGGATACTGTATTATTTTTTAGAACCTAAAAGTGTAGGGATAAAGAAGGGTCGATTATAAAAATCGCAAGGACAACGTTCTTTGGAAACGCTCTTGTGCATTAAACCATGGACGAACGAGTTTCAGGAGGGATTTATAGACGGTAAGCCGAGTTTCCACGTAACATTTTCGACCGAACGTTCCCGCGGAGTGGTCCAAAAAAGGAGAAAAGATGATCCTGGCTGGTTGCCTGACCTGCTTGGACGCCGTATCGAATAGCGAGGGAACATAAAAGGATGAGAAATTGAAATGTCTCTGAGATAGGGGTACAACGTGGAACCGTCCAAACGTTTGCAGAAAGAAACGAAAAAAGAGAAAATAACGAGATTCGGGGTTACTCCGAAGGAACTGTTCCCATTAAAGCTGTACATCTATGTTCGAGTCGTTCGCCCCCATTTCCGAATGAACCCTTTGACCAATAAAGCGGTTTAATCCTATCCAACCTAAATTATTCTATAGAGTGTTCCACCTGAAGGTAGCAACCTACATATTTGCTTTAGTTCCGATAATATCAAAGCTACTAGCTCGTCATGAAAGTGTTTCATTTTTTATTAACTCTCTGACAGCGGAGAGTCAGGGTCTCTGTTGACCCAGATGTTTCTGGATAGTAAAAAATTAGCTAGTCTCTTGATATGCGAGTCTGTTGCTGTTACTGAAATCCGAATATTGTTAACGCTTCGAATGATAAGCGATTGTGGATTCGATTTTTTGAGATTGAATGGAGGACAGGTTTTAAACTCGTTTGCGAAGACCGTAATCCCCGGTGTTCTTTCAAGCCTCCGTAAACCTGCGAATGATGTCGATGAAACCGGGCAATTTATCTTGCTATCGGGATCCCGGTGTTATTGAAAGCGCTCGTCAGGGTGTCTCCCCCGAGCTCGATTAGTTCAACATTTTGATACGACTGTAACTGAAACCTCGGCTCGCTCGATATATCAACGATAAGAACGATTGGAGAATGCTGGATTTCCAATAGCACTGTCAGTGCACAACTTTTTATTTTTTCGGCAACGTTCAGCGTTTTTCAGATACCGTCCTTATCAACGGTGGCGCATTTCAACGTGTTAACATAATCAATATATTCTTGTAATCCAATTTTCACAAAAAATATAAATACGTCGTAACCAACCCAGTGTAAATAAGAATCAATTTTTTTTACGTTGGCACATTGCGGTGAGCAAACATCTCCAGGTTTTCTAAGAATCTCTATCACGTGGTTTCAATTCCCATAAACGAGATAAACGATAAACCCACAATCCCACAGAGGTAATCGAGAGCATCGCAGTTCTACGTAAGCGAGAGGAAGGAAGGAAGCTCAAAGCCAACGAAATTAGAGGCTTATTCGACGACCATACTCAGCCGATGGGCTCGAGATATCGAGCAAGGGTTAAACTGTCCATGCTTCTCGGACTCGGTATCATAATTGCGAGGGCTCACGGACGTCGCGTGTAAACTTTCTATTTATATTCGCCGCTAATTCGCATGGAACGACGACGACTTGGGGATTCTAGAGGGTCCGGGGAGCAAAAGGGGGGGCCAGAAAACGAGAGAGAAGAACGATGAGAGGATGGTGGGTACAGGAGAGGTAACCGACCAAAGAATGAAAAAGTGGGATCGCCCGCGGCAGGTACCCGTGCACCTGCCACATATACACAGGGTGCATCGGCTGGCTTCGAGATGAGATCTGCAATTTCGAAATAGCCGAACGAATAAAACGCCGCTCGAAACGATCCCATCGATTCAAAAGTTCGTTTCTATATCGAGATCACGCAGCTAATTTGTCAATCTTTAAACACGGTGCACTCGATAAATTCACGAAACGATTTTTTCTTTGGACGTATCAATTTAGTCAGTAATCGCATCAATTTTCATAAAATCATTTGTCTGCGTCGCTCTTTTGAATACGGTTCTTAACATCCTTGAAACGAGACAAAGGATATCAAGACTTCATTTTCCATCATCTTGTCAAATGCATTACCAGTGTAATTTTTATTCCGACAAGTCGGACTGGTTCGTGTGAACCTTTTGCTACAGTCCAGTTTCATAATGTGCTTTTCTAAAAAGTTTTAGCATGTGAACTTTTCTGCGCATTCTCCCATTTTTGTGAGTTGTTTTACGAAGGCAGGGGGGAATGTCTTCCAGCGGTCGAAAGTTGAGCACAGGTTTCGATCAGGATCAAGTATCCTCCGAGATCCTTTTTAGAAGACTCGATGGCGCAGTCTGTATCCTCCGACAGGTCCCGAACACCTTGAAATCATAGCGTGTCAGGTAGTGGTACGCAGAAGTGCTCGCGTGTCCGAAGAATCTCGAAGACCGTGGGAACATGTCCTGGGAATCTGTCGTACTCTGATTCTTAAATACCCTGTGCACCCTAAATTACAGTGCTCGGTGTCTCTAGTCACCGTACTCTCCGAAAACCACTTTGAATTTAGAAAAGGAACGAGCTTTTAGGCTGATTAACCATTCGCGCTGCGGGCGATGGCTTTTAATTAACAAAGCAATAAATGCTTCAGTTTACTCGCGGGTAATATTTAAGGGTCCCATCTCTAATCCTTGTTCTACGAATACTTGGTCATTTTGACGCAAATGAAAATGCTGTTACGCTTTAAATAATATTAAATCCTTTTGATGTTTCGTTAATTATAAGTGAAAAGCGCCTGGCTTACCAAGCAAAATACTTTACAAAGAAAATGTTGCAATGAGTGATGACAAAATTGCGAATTTATTTAGTACGTTTTTTGGATCAGTCTACCGTAATGTCACCATTGATTACAAAATCCCTGAAAATGGTTGTAGCCCTGTTTGTCTGACCTCAATATTGACATTAGCGATATTTATATCATATTAAATGAACTCGATGTCAATAAAGGACCTGGTATAGATGTCATCCCTCCTTTGTTCTTCAAAGTGTGCAGCTTTATTTTATCTTGACCACATTGGTTAATATTTAATAAATCTTTAAAAAATCAGGTTTATTTCCGACACTATGGGAAACCAGTTTGGTTACACCCATTTTCAAGAAAGATGACAAATCAAATATTCAAAATTATAGACCTATAAGCATCAATAGTGTTATGCCAAAAATTGTCGATGTAATTGTTATAAATAAATTGGACAATACTGTTTCTTTCTCTCTCTCTCTCTCTCTCTCAATATATATGAACAACAAGAATCGCATTATTGCAAAATCATGCACTATTTATAATCGTATTGATTTTTCCATTGAATCTTTGCAAAATTTAAAAATGCATTGTACCACTATAATTTTATACATTTTTTTCTTTGTCGTTTTGTGCATGTCCCTTCTTTCTTATTAGACAAGTAGTATTGCATCTTTCTCTTTTTTTTTGCAAACACTTATGTAAAAGTGCTTCAGTCCGTCTATAATAAATAATAATAATAATCATTTCTATTCGGTCATTTATTTACGAAGATGCCGAATTTTATGTTCGATCTCCTTTTGGAACGTATAATTGAACTGTTATTTTAACGAGCTCTAAAATAGTGCTACTGACGAAAGGGATCAACGAGGTAAGAGGTTAGGTAGTATTTGGGATGATTCTCGGCTCTGAATTCCGAGTTCATTCCAACATAACCGAAGACGATACAACGTAGTATCAAGACGAAGAACAGTTTCTCCGCTCGAAGAAACTTGGGAAGATGGTACAATGATCGAAGGGGGTCAAAAGGGGTCCGTCATAGAAGCGTATACATGTATACGTAGACTCGTCGAGATCGAAACCGAGAACGCGAGAGAGAGAGAGGGAGACAAAAGAGATTGTTCTGGCACCGGCATGTCGTGGGCCGGAAGTTCTGTCCAAATATTTTATGTGGGGGCGGAAGGGTGGCACAATGGGCGGGTCAGTGGCCTCGCTTTCTGAAGATTCTTTCGTTGGATCCTACCCACAAAGGAACCAGCCCTCCTTTTGTCAACCGCGAGTAATAGAGACTCGTGACTGACTATCTTGTACCGATTTGCGCGTATTCCCTTTGTCGCTGTTCGTGAAACGCTTGGAAACTGATGCATTACGACGTTACATGCGCTCGAAACAACTGGTACAAGCCAATGTCCATGTATCTCTCCTTATTTTTATTCCACTTCTTATTTCGATCTTAGTATTCTTCATCTTTCCACTGTCGTTCCACTTTTTATTTAACTTGTTACTGCACGAATTCCCAAAATATACGAAATTTTCATAGACTTATAAGACGAACTGTAGATCTCGAAAAATTATAGTTCATCGTGATGGCAGCAGAGGCGTCACGTTGTTTATCCGCGCAACCAAATCGATTTCAACATCCTCAATATCGATCAAAACCCGCGCAACGACGCTGTTACGTCAGACACGATGCGTGTGCATACAATATCGCGTCTCCGCTTGATACCTCATTCCGCGAATGACTGTAGCTTTCGCAACGGCAGAATGTAAACGTCAGTTCGGTAATAAAGGCGGGGGCGTGATATTTTTCCGTGTCCCGTCCAACTGACTTTAGAATGCTCCACGATAGGCTCGCTATAGGAAAATCAACGAGACGAGTACTCTGAGAAAGCGCGATTTCGCGACCGTTTATGACGGATCTCCTACGCCATTGCATCTCTTGAAGCTGTAGAATCGTAACGCTGAAAGCACGCAGGAAATTGTCGCAGGGGTTAAGTGTCAATAAATAAAGCGGCCCGTCACAAGGCAATCAAGCTAATCTTTACGTTCTATTCTTCTTCATGGCCTGTTTGTCTTTCTAGATGCCGAAATCAATTGAGTCGACACCATGGGACACGTTTCAACTTCCAGCTAGGCGACTGCCGCATGTCGCTCGCAAAATCGCGACAAGACACATTCCTTTTCTCAAGAATTTCTGTCCACCTGTTCGTATATATCTATATGTCGGTTATCAGGTAGATGTGTGCATATGAGAGTGTCAGGTGTTACAATTTGATTCGAGGTATCCGCCCGACCCCTCTGAAGCAGTGGCATATCTTTTGGAGGCTGTCGAGCAGTGTTCAAGTAGAACCATAAAAAATAAAAGGATATTATTACTGTTTATTAAATATTACGAAATATACTAAGGAAAGAGGATTTTTACACTTGTTGACGTGCTACCTAATAAGCCCAGGGCTAACATTCGACTAAAAGACTCGACCGCTACGCGCTCATACGCACACAGCGCCACACACACACACACGCGCGCTTCCTCGGAGCCACCGGCAGCCGAAAAACGTAAACAAACGCGTTCTCGCCCAGTCTTCCGACTTCGGGGAACTATTATAGAAACACAAGATACGCGTTCGTCGCTCGACACCATAACACGCGATTCAACAAGCAGCATCTGAATTGTTTTACGCTATCAAAGGTCGGCTTCGAATCCAATTCTTCCGAAGTACACCTGAATATTTTACTCAGATTTATTCACGACCAAGGGCATTTAAACTATCTTGTTACTCAAGATCGATCAATTACGATTACGGGATCGTATGATCTGTTCGAGCACGGTTTGACTACCTGGTCAAGTATAGAGTTACCCGATCGATCAATTGTCCCTGAGAGTATCGTTACTCGTATTACATTTCGTAGTGTAAAACTGTGCTCTGGCATGAAACTGAGCAATTTCACCCGTGCATTGCAGATGTAATTACGATCCTCCTAAGTGGTAAAACCGCAATACTGAAAATAGTGATCTGATTTCACCCTCGAATGTCCTGAATCCATGATGACCCAGGGTCACACGAGAATCTTTCCTCTAAATTCTAATCTCCTAGCAGCAGGTTCAAAGGTGGGACCATTAAAGGTAAGAGCGCATCGCAGTATCATCAACGAAAAAAATAAATCTTTGAAACAGATGAAATTATCGAGGGGCGCGCGATAACAATTGTTATAGCGGATCCCCTGCATTGTAGCAATTCCCAAAAGCTTTGTAATGAATTCATTCGGGGAGAGACAGCGAAAGCTCCGACCGCAATTAGAATCACCGGTCGCAGACAACGGCTAAGCCATTTTTATTTATTGCCAACGTATATTACCATGACGCGCCGATAAGGGAACAAAGGTAGCCGAGGTCGTTATCGTGCGTACACCTTGAACGCAGAAGCTTGTTGCGCCATTGCTCGCGAGAAATCTTTATAGAGCGCCGATTGTTCTCGCTCACACGCCGAGCGTTCTAGTCAGCAACAAGTAGTCAGACTGTACTATGCCTCTTCGTGGCTACACGTGTAACCGTGCACGACAATGCTCGGCACTCGCAAAAGCTGTCGGGTACTTGATCGATCCTTTATTTCATTCCGAATCATTTTTACTTTCCTGCAGACACATCGGATCGCTCAAAAATAGCTAGGAATTAATTACAACGTGTCTAGGCATGATTATTCATTATATTCTATCCAAAGAGAATACTAGATGAACTTTGTAACTTGCAAATAAATTTGAAAAACATAGAATAAAGAATATGTGCAATTTTGAAATGCAAAAGTGCCAGCTACCCGACACTTCCGGTCGGCTTATTCCGAGAAAGTTTTCAAGGAACGCGCGGATCTCTTATTTTTGCTAATGTCATGGGCCACAAGATGCGGGGAAAACTTTTAATAGAATCCCTCTCCCTCCTCCTCGCGAATCTTTTCCTCTTCACGAAAGTTCCTTTGGTTTCAAGGCATTCGGAGAAGCCGTGTTCGCTGGAACTTTGCCGACCACCACACCGCAGTTTCATTTATGCACTCGTTTGCATTATTTCGACAGTTTGATGCGCCCTCGACCGTGATATACATACTTCGCCGTGATGATTATACAGTTATGCGCAAGATTTTAGTTTGAAAGTTTTCAAAGTACACTCGCGACGCGATCCGATGTTCGCAAGCTCGGAAAAAGACGATCAAATTTGATTCCGCTTGGTTACCTTACTACTTTGATAGAATTTCACTGCATAATGTGCGATTTTCGGTCGCCGCGACCAGCCACTTTTTCAAATTGATTCTATCCGATTACCAAGCTAAACTTAACGACTAAAATTGGTAATTGTATCACGTGCTTCGAAGGGTTAAAGTTTGAATTGCATGCACGAACACGAAAGAAAATTCTAGAAGCACTCTCAATACGCGATTGATTTATCAACGAACAAGGATCAGAATTAACGTCACGTTAATTTGTGGTTGGTTGATAGGGGTTGACACAGAACTGGACATTCTGCGGGTACCCATTTGCAACCGACATGTACATAAGTGGTGCACGAGTCGATCGTGCATGCTCGTCTTCTTTTATCAACATGCAACGATGATTGTAAATGTCAATATTAGTTAATTGCCTTCAAATTCAAAGCCTCATAAAGACTATGTATATTACGATAAACTGAATAGTTCGGGGAAGAGATTCACCGTTCGGTGCGATTCATCGAAATTCTCGCAAACTATGATTTTCTGTTATTATTGTTAAACCGTGAATCGTTCTGCGGATTCCTATCATCGGAACTCGGAACTCATTCTACAAACAATGACATGGTCTGAAAACTTGAGAAAATATGAAACACAATTGGAGACTTTAAATCGTTCCGCAAATTTTCATTTTTATAGTTTATTTGTTGAGCCCAAAAGCAAACGTTACTTCCGCTGACAACGTTCAAATGTTTGTCGACTTCCTATTTTTCTTGTAAATATGAAGCGCAATTGAAAACTACAAATTGATCCGCAAATTCCAATTATCATAGTTTATTTGTTCGACTCGAAGGTAAACAGTTTTTTCGCTGACAATGTCCAAATGTTTGTCGACTTCCGATTTTTCTGGAAAATATGGTATGTTAATTGAAAAAATGGGGGAGAAGCGAAGTTTCATTGGAAAGACGACGGCAGTAGGGGTTGCTCGAGTCGAGACCGATCGATCCCGTGCTTCTCCAGCCACCCCCGACCTGGGGGTCCTTTCAACCCTGGTCAATGTCACGTTAGATTAGAAATTCACCCACGTTTTTTCCTCCGATACACCTAGACCGACGTTGCCTAGCATCAGGAAATCTTTCGAAACACAGGCTGCTTCGAAATCGAACGTGTTTGAAAACATGTCAACCCCTTATATCTCAAATAATTCACACCAACAGACTGCGACACATCAATAACAAAAGTTCGTAGCTTAAAACCGGCACCACATTTTTCTAGTGACTTAGTTTGCACGAGTAGACCCACGTTGTTCCACAAATTGATTACTTCGCAAGATAAATAATACAGAAAATTGGTTAGTAGGAAGCGTCTAAACGTTTCTGGTTGGAAGTAGCTATGTCTTCTTGTTTGGTGTCCGCAATCACTTCCAATGATTCCACCAGTTGCACTCTGCTCCAACCGCAACGGTCTAAACCAGCATAATTTATCTTGTCTATTAAAGAATTGCCTGTCAATGTTCCAGTCCGACCACGGCCACGGTGGTACGAATCCCCATACGCGTTTCAGACGAGAGAAGGGAAGCACGTTCTGCCTCTTGCTTCTCGCATTCGCCTTTCTCTGCGGTGCAAGATAACCACAAGTGCAAATAACGGTAAATTGAAACGCATTAAGGGGCTTATTCCCATTCGAAACGGTCAAAAACTGACTTTATTTGATCGTTTCCATTCGTCTTCATCGGTTTCACCATGGAAAAGTCTTGTCCTTCAAAATGTCAAGGTTCTCCATGTTTCTGTAAACGGCGTTCAAGGTCGCGCGTAGGTCAAAGCTATTATAGTTCATTGAATTCCATTTGATGCTTTATTGCATCGAGGTGATAAAAGTGTACATTCTCATTTGAAGAAATATTAACGATCTTTAAATCTCAGGAAATATATCGACGCCTGAATGTAAGAATTAGGTAACTTGGGACATTTTGAGTTATCTACTTCGTATTAAAGAAGAAATCAAGTAAAATTTAATGTAACAACTGGGTAACCTATCAAGTAATCTACGACATCTAGTGGATCATAATTTAGTTTAATGTTAATGTAAAATGTAGGCAACTTCTGGTTTTTTTTGCAAAAAAAATTCTCTCTTAAATAAGGAATTGTAAGTTATCTAGTTCTTACATTCAAGCGGCGATATATATGTATGTATATATAATATATATAATAATAATAATAACAATTTATATATATATATATATATATATATATATATATATATATATATATATATATAAAGTCGGTTTCCAACGGAGCAACATGCAACGACACAGCACATCCGAGGAAATTTATTGAACCTAACTGTGACCTAAACGTGCAGCACCTTGTCTGTTTTCAAATTGAATATGCGCTAATGTTCACCGTCCGGAACAAACTATAATAATACCGAGCGTAAAACCGTTAGCATTCGACCATTCGAGGGCGCGATCAAAATCATAAATAGACTCGCATTAAACTGGTTTTCACGTGTCCATAAACAACGGAGATATTTATGCGTTCCCGTTTTACGCGTCTGCCAGCATATATTCGATGGGAAAGTACCGATATAACTTTGAATTCGCACTCGGTTCCTACTCGTAATGTCCGAGACCCGGGAAGTTAAACGAATAAACGCAATTACTAGGCCGCGGAACATTGCGCAAATCAAAATTTTTCGAGCGTCATTCTCCCCGTAGTTTGAAACGGGTAACTGGAGTTTCTTTTTTCCATTTTTTACACTCGAGTTTGTTCGGAGTCCGCACTTTGACGCATTAAACGCGCCCGGTGCACTCTAAAAACATGTAAATTGTAAAGCATTCAGCTCTTAGCCATTACTTACAGTTATTTAAATCGTTTTCGAAACTACCAGCGAACTTCACCGTAAAATTTACGACGTGAATGGTCCTCCGCGGATTATGCTTTTCAATGAGCATCGACGATGCCGTAAACAGTTTCTAGAAGTCGACGTACGTACTTTCTTTCTCGGCTACTTTCTAGCTTTTCAGTGAGCTTTTACCGTGTCCGTCATTCAGTAGTTTTTGTTTAATTCTGATTGACGTATATTGTATGTACAAACAAATAGTAGAACTACACGATCTAAGAATCTCCGTATGGATCCGAAGGTTTTTCTTAGATCAAGGCTTTGCAGCTATTCTAATAAAAAGTGATTTCTAAATTCGGTAAAAGAATCATACGCAAAATATCTCAAGATTAAATCATTTCATCCGAAATGGTGTTTGCCAGATGTTTGTCGTCGCCCATAAAACGTCGATTACCATGAAACGACTCGGATGTTAGACAGTCAACAAGAGTGTACTCCGAATCCGAGATTATCTCTTTGTCAGTAACGCGAAGTTGCACTTAATGAGAAGGTAATGCGATTCTTCCGATGAAGCGAAGGGGTGGTGATAACTGTTAAACACGAAAGCGTTGGCTAATGGGTAGTAAATGCGATAATGCAGTCGAAACTGCATCTCGAGGAAATCTGTACTCATTGTCAGTTTACGAATACACCAAATTTTCTAATAACCCATCTGAATAATAAATAAAGATAAAGTGCAACGATTATACTGCAACAAACGAGGAAAACGAACAAGTCAAATAGAAAAAATTTCCTACATTTATTTCTCAATAACCCTTGTCCGAATTGTGTTGTTTATTATTCCTTGTTAAATTTCAGTGATCAAATATTTTAAAAATGTGTCCGATCACAATCCTGATTATCGGTGTCGAAGAAAACCACGCCCCTTGATTTTAGACTGAATCATACTTACAATCAATGTTTTCATTCGTTTGTATCAAAAGTGTGAACCACTTTTACGTTCCAGCATAATTTACAAAAGCCTCCAATTGAACGTGAGCATTCACGAATTCCACGACTTAGAGTCTCCCGTTTTCATTTTAAAAAATTATCATGCCTAATTCAAAGGGCTGAGAAAATGCCCAAAGCGTGAGGATTGTCGAATTTTCCAGCTTACGCCGACGCTCCGTTACACAAAATCATTCGAACGAGACGAATGTATGAAATGTCGACGTATGACGATTAATTAAAATTTATCGATGGAGAAGTAGAATCGATTTCGCGAGGAGCCTGCGGAAATATCGCGAATTCCATATTTCCCGCGACCAGATCCTGAACAATCCGAGACATTCTACGTTAATCGATCGCAAGGAAACGGGGAATTTATATTGCCACGTACTGGGTGTACCCGAAATTATATGTTGCTGCATTACGAACTTCGTTGCTGCATTTGCGAACGAATGTTGAGAAATCGGTTTCGTTTAACTCGAACGTGTACATTGAATGTTGAAGCATTTACATAAATCCTTAATGCACTTTATTCAACCAATGTTATTCATCTGCTGTAATGAAACAACATTAAGCTATCATTGGTAGATAGATTGTTAAAAAAATATGTTCGTGGTAATGTTTGTATACTGTCGTTGCACCAAATTGAACAATTGTCTCATTGTCTCGATCTTTCCATTGCACCTAATTGCATAGTTAGCAGTCTAGATTATTCATCCGAGGCTCCATAGTCAGCTTTGAAGGCCTGATTCAATTTCCAATTGTTACATTCCAACGTTTGCTGTACAGCGTCGTTGAAATTAGCGCTTTGTAGTTAGCAGCATTGTTGTCCGTAAAGTAGTTCGTAAATTATTTCGATTTTAAGGAATTTTCGTAGCAGCGGTTCAACAATTGACAATGATCATAACGTTAATAGTTGATCCGATCTATTAGTTTTTTCAACAATTCTAGTTTTGAGAAAGAATGCAACGCGCGTGGTTCTGAATAGTTCTAATACAGTCTCGTAAGTACAGTTTAATGTAAGCGCAGGTAAGCATACCGTGTACGTGTCGAAAAAAACGGCGGAGCTTTTCGTCGTCGAAGTACGCAAAGCCCAACAAAGCCACGACACCGCAGAAGTCACGGTACTCGTGACGGGAGGTCGCGTGCGGCATCGTTAACACATAACGTGATCATTAACGCAAAGCACGCGCTCAAAGAATACAGAATCCACATCATTAAAGTTCTTCGCTCTTTTCCGCCAGGGGAATGCTAATGCCGAGTTCCTTTTCTATCTTCCCCATGTATCGATTATTAATAATCGAAACGCTTTCGCCGCACGGTTTTTCATTTTCCCGATCAATCTCGAATTTTTCATTCTAGAATTAATTAAGGATGGACGGATACCCGAAAATCCATGATACACGTTCCCGATACAACTCGAGCACTATCCGCGACTCGACTCGGCCATTATGAAAAAATATACTGTATAAAATTTCAACCTTATATCACGATCGAGAGGATAGTCGCGAGGTAAAATCAAACGATCAGTATTTGGCCTATTTTCCCTGGTTAATGATGTTCAGACATTCGGAGAAAAATCTGACGCATGTCAAGTACAGGACTACATACTGAGTGATTCGTTTAAAGTTTTTAAATTACGAATCCTGCTTGTAAAAGATCAGAAACTTAAAAACGATCGAACAAATGCAGGTTTCACATGTAAGTTCTAGAATTACCACATCTACACTTTTACAGTACCAATATATTGTTATTATTATTATTCGTGGATTTGTTCACATATTACGATTTGGTGCAGGATAGTTACGAAAAAATAAAAACCAATTTTTTCGAGGGTTTTTCCCTCCGATATAGCCTTTCCGGGAACAATGTATTAAATTTTCGGGTCTAAAGTTAATGGAAAAATCAGAGCAGGTCAACGTTTTTGTCGTGAAACGAGAAACGATCGCTTCGAAAGTGTTTCGGGACCACGTGTTCCGTTTAACATGTCCCGGCTAACCTCTTCCATAATTTGCTTTCACCGGTGGTTAAAAACGTGCACGCTTAGAATATCAGCAGTGTGCTTATGCGGGCGAGCTATGCGAGATAATATCGTGTAGCGACGCGAAGCATCTTTCGCATACGGAACGCGCGCGCAGCGCCGTTCGATCCTCACAGTTTGCTGTCCGGATCGTTTCAAAAGGACACGAGACTATTTTATTTTCAGGATAAATCCTCTTTTACGGACGCGCGAAGAGCGCCGCGTTTGACGTCGGCTTTCGAAACAATCGATAAGGCCTCTCTCGCTAAGTAAGAATTCTTTGCCGGTGTACGTCACGCACCTTCCACGAACGATAAACCTGAAACACGCATTCTGGAAGTCCGACGGAATCTGCGAGCGCGACGGATCATGTAGGTGTTCTCTCAGAGTCATCGAAATACCGAGAATATCCATGACTCCAGCGCGGACTTTCAAATTTACGAACGTTCGTACCACGAAGCTTGTCTTTTCTTGCAAGTCATTAAACAAATTTTTCAAGTTACTTTATGAAATAGATCTATGATCCTCATTTATAAAGCTCTCTCATTCTATCTGTTTAACTCGACGCGATCATCGAATTATTTATTAACTCCTTGCACTCCAAATCATTTCGAAATTCTCTTACCAACAACACCATACTATTTTCAGTGGTTTATTCAAAACGTTACTTCAAGGGACAGTTCCTTCACTGCTACGTATTTTAAACAATTTTGTTTACTGATTGTATCAAATATAACTCGAACTTTGTTAATTAAAAAATAAGACAATTAAATGAATAAAGGAAGAAATCGAAATATACATATAAAAACCTGTTTTATTTATATTTCTCTTGCTTTGGTGTCGAGTCACACTCGATAAAGGGCAAAAGTGTAATACCTTGATCTCTCGTGATGAAGGATGTCCCATGGTATGGTGTTATGGACTAGAAATTGTCCTTCAGGCAGACATGACTTCTGCACCGACTCGGCATTTCGAAATTTGACGACGACCGACGACACCCACGCGGCCAATGGAAAGCCCGACACCGATCGTCGGTGTGACCCTCGTAACAGCCAACGTGCTGCTTCCCTTTATGTTGCACGAAAGCGGCGGCTGTTCGGACGAATTCAACGATACGCATCACCGTAATGGTCAAGGTCACACGAGGGCAGAGACAAAAGTCAGCGAGAAGGATCTGGTACACAATGAAAGCGGACTTCCAACAGGACTCTGCGACCTTAGCCGTTGCTCAACCCGCATTTCACATGTTCCAGCTACGAGAACCTTTCTTCTCCACCCTGGACGACCTTGAACACTATTCTCTTATGTGACGCACGGTAAATTAGAAGCTTCAAGCAGTGTACGAACTCAGATTTCAAAAGTAACAGTAACAGTTTTACAAAATTTTCACAAATACCTCACAAGACTTTGAAAATAATCTAAACATCATGCAACGAGAAGCGAACTAGAAACAGCAAAGAAGCCTGTTGCTATAATATAAACCGAAGTATCGGACACATGCTCCGATCACTCCCACGGCAGTAAATAATGTTGCACAAACAAATACGCACGGTTTCATTCTTCGAAGCGCGAATACTGCAATAATAACGTATTTTTGACCGTTATGAATCATCACGAAAGACGTCTTGCTCAACCATAACTTCTCTTTCGCTTAGCCTTAACCCGAATAACAACCGCGAGAACCGATTCGAGGTGTTCTCTCCTTCGGACAATAGGTTGTAAGCAAACTTCTTACGTTTATTTTTTAGAGAAGAATTTTTTATGCTTTTTCCTGGCAGCGTTACAGCCTGAAGCAGGAAGAGGATGAAGACACTGTAGATTTAGGGTGTGAATAATCCAAAATAAACACTAGACAATTCTA
Organism: Lasioglossum zephyrum; assembly: GCA_028455615.1. NCBI lineage: Eukaryota > Metazoa > Arthropoda > Insecta > Hymenoptera > Halictidae > Lasioglossum > Lasioglossum zephyrum. Next base: position 9,490,587 of record CM052321.1, on the reverse strand, counting down.
GCTAAAAGACTTCCCTTAAATAAACAAATTAAATGTTAAATGGGTCGATCTTCTTTGGAATTTTTACCAAAGGACATCATTGTTTTTGTTGGCCTGAGGATGCTTCGAATGATGAATTCAAGTAAAATTTGATAAAATAGAGAATCACTCATTGAAAATGAAATTAAAATTTTGTAGTTAGCAAATTATTTCTTTGTTCGCTTGTTATTTTATAGATTATAGTTGATAGATTGCAAACGCGTTGTCAAGGCAGATCGTTACGGACAGAAGGCGGGATCCAGCCGGCAAAATTCGATTGATCGAAGCTCTATCGAACGTTTAACATGTCGCGGACGTTTACTATCATACGTCGAGAACAGTCATGTGCACACGATCGTGTAATATTGACGCAACGTGAGGCGCGGCACACAAGAAACTTTCTGTTCCCACAAAAGGATGTTCTCGAACCCAGTAAGTAACAACTGCAAATATTTGTCTTTTCTGCGCCATCTTGACAGGAGTGGCGTGCTGTTCCAACACTTCGATACCATCGCCATAACAACTTCATTTCTCATTTTACAACACACCTTTTATCTCTAATCGCCTCTTTTTTTCTCAGAACTAAAATCACCACGCTCTTCCAACAGTAAAATCTACTCAAACAGAACGAATTCGTGGAAAGGGGAAAGATTTGAAAGTCACCCGGTATATGAAACGAGTCAAATCTCCGACAACTATTATAGTTTGAAAGTGAAATATTAATGGGCTGCAGATATGTATGCAAAAGAAAAATATTCAGCAGAGACTACAAGAACTAGAACCCTAACCGTGAAAAAGTTCTTTAAAAAATAACCGGTTTCATATTTTCTATTCTTCAATTATTGAAATTATAAAGATGTTTCCATTCAAAATGAGCACATATTCTTGTGAAAATTATGAAAAATCTATAGAAATTCAGTCTTGTAATTTTTACAAAACAATGCGTATCAGTCACCTTTTCGACTAAAACACCACAATGATATTCTTAAATATTGGGAGAAATGTGTGTCAATCTGGATTACGAGAACATCTTTTTCATTTGACTTTGTAACAAAACTATACAACATGTGTTTCATAGACTCATATAAGCTATACATGTACATGCTGAACATATCGTAAAAATTGATTGATTGGTTCGCCAGTTACGAACTACATAAAACTGGTGAAAATCAATTATAAGACTGACAGTATACTTATCGTTGAATTCAATTAAAAACCTGGTACGAAACGGCTCATTTTCGTCTGGTTTCTTCCGATTCGAATCAGCCGCAACACTTTCACCGATTGACACGCAGATCGTGTCGACCACCGCTCTGAACTTGTTACGTTAGCGAATCGATAAAATCGAACCGCGAGTCGTGCCGCTTTTACGGTCCACAAGGAACGCGCGTCCACCGAAAAGCTTGACTAAAAATGTGGCGAGTCACGAGGCAGGAAAAGACCGTTCCACGAATCCGTTCGGTTCGTCGAAACGAGTTCGAATTACGAAATTCGAACGGGAACGGCCGTGCACGAAATTCGAGCGGAATTCCAGAAAACGGAATCCGCGGGGGAACGTAAACAGTAACGTAGACGGTCGACGCGGTGTTTTCTTTCGTAGTCGCGCGGAAACACGGGAGCACGTACATCTAACAGCGGCAGACTTTCAGGTTGAAGGTCACGAGGTGAGAAATATTCCGCCTCGAGTGCAGAAAATAGTTGCCTACCTGGTTCAGTGTCGTCGGAATGATGTCAGGCGTTTGCGGCAGCATCTTTCGTGAAATTTATGGTTGTGCAGCCCTCGAGTCAACACGGTTTCGCCGCACGCACGATCGGTAGCATAATATCCTGGCCGAGTGAACGGGAGAAAACACCTTGAAAGGATACACACAAGGATCGATTCACGAACGACTTCGCGCGACACTGGTTAGTTTAATTCACTGATTGTTCTCGGCGGCGCACTAATTCATCACCGTACAAACGTCCCCAAGATTGACCTCGACGCGACCGGTAAATATCGTTTCGGTGTTTACAAAAATACGATCGATTTTTTCGTATACGAACGACCCACCGAGAGGACGCACATCTCACCACGAAGTCATGCGCGAGACTGACGGATCCGGGCGGTGTAGCTGGGACCGAGCGTTGCCGAGCGGCCACGGAAACGGCCGAACACCTATCATCCCTCGAACCCGAGCGCGCCATGGCATTTCTAAAACTTAATCGCTATCGACTGGCGACCTGCATTTGGATTATTGCTTCGGTTCGTATTTATTTCCAATATCGAGCCTCCTTTTTCCATTTTGTCTATTCGTTTTCGTATTTAAAGTTTTTCAGTTGGTTCAGTAAAGGTTATGTACATGTAGTCTTTTCTCCGAAAGCGACCTAAACATCTACATTTTAATAATAATAATAATAATAATAAGAAGAAGAAGATAAGCATCAATTTTAATTAGATTACGATAAGAATTGTGTATATAGATATTGCATTTGAAAACTACAAAGATAACAATGGATGGTAGATAACGGAACAGTGAAAATCTAACATACTTTTGATCAATCGAATTTTTAAATATTTTTATTCAAGAATTATTTAATCAATTTACCACGAGTTAACAAATTGGACACTTTTCAACAATATTATTGAAACTTTACATGCATGTAATAAAACGTATTACTGTCTTGTAAAAAAGACTTGAAACTGTTTTATAAAGAATTATAGATAAATAATGGGTTGAAAAGAAAGTTATTAGCGTTTTAAAATCAAGAATCGAAGATAAAATTAAGGTACTTGGTCATATGTTTATTCAATAATACGAGAAGTTACCTCGAAAATGGCAAAAAGTAATAGAACAGAATGGAAAGTTATATTGTTGAATAAATCTATGAATAAATATCTGAATTTTAGCTTTCAATTTTAATTTACAAACGTCACGAACTTTCGTTCGAACCCGCTATAAAGATAATAAAAATAAGTGTCAGTAAAAGACAATACTGTTCAACGAACACAGACCTGTACAATACATCTGGTGTTAATAAATAATTTTTGGTAGATTGCAGAAAATTGGGTAATTAAATTGCAATTTAGCAGCAGATAAGACGGCTGTCATCGTGAGCAGTATATTCCACGAACTACAACTTCATTCGAGGGGAAATATGCCAGTGGCATCGGGAGGTCGTTTGTATTCACCCTGTAATGGTAGTCCCGCAAGTCGCATAATAGTTATATCTAAAGAGTCGGCTTGCGAACGACAAATTCCTTTCGCCGACCGCTTCGACCATACTCGGAATTTAAACGCCGCGTCCACAAGACAAACCATTGAAATTCGCGGGAACACCATGGAAAGATCGAATGCCTGCGTCTACAGAGTCAATGCGATGCCGGGCGTGTCGAATAAAATCGGAAAACAATTGTCGCTTTGCGTTGTAACCAAACAAACTGCGGATCTTTATGCATTCGCGACTTGTAAAAATACTGAAATGCAAACTTCAATAGATATTCGATTCTTGTTTATTAGTTTTCGAACGTTAACACCACTGAAAATAGGTTCCTTCAAACTCGTCCATAAAAACGAAAAAAAATTTATAAATATTCGCAGTGTCTATTATGAACGATCTTTTATTTCTTATCTGGTTTAATATATCTTATTTAATGATAGCGGATCGCGTGCATTTACAGTGAATACGCTTTCGAACGTATCATTAATTTCAAATGGATCATTAATTTCTGTTGTCCCGACACACCTGTTTGGCGCTAATGATAAGCACAATGAGTCAGAAAAGAAACATGAGTCAAACCAATGACTCTCTCGTCGGTGACTGACGAATTTCTCATAACGTTTCCGCAAAATGCGTCAAACTTATACCTGAAATGGCCTGCCCGAAATTCCAAAGCAAGACACCGAATTAGTACAACTGCTATTACAGTGAATTAACACTGATCGTTCTAGCAAGAAATAATATTAATAATTGTAATTCCGACGCAGGTGTTTACTCCTGCGTAAATTTATTTTATGAATTTCAACAACTCGTCGAAATGTTTCAGAGCCACATTATGAAGATTCCAAATGATAAGAAAATTCAGAAAAAAATTAGCTTTTTGAATCGGTCATGCTAGAACGCCTGCTCAAAGTTGCATACTCTTATCCTGGTCTATCCAGCCAGGACGCCATTATGAGTATGTTATACCTGGCATCTTCGTTTATTATTGAAAGACAATCGACCCACCGCGCGCCGCGCCGTTGCAGATAGACTACGTCATACAATCGAGCCAGGACAAAAGCGAAATTAATTAGAAAATCCGGCAGAATTGGATCTTCTGGTATGACTTTCTACGACCTACATTTCATGGATTGCAGAACGGTCTCTCGTCCACGTCGCTGGACCATCGTATCGCAGACTTCCGGAATAATTCACCGACGAATTCCATAGGGGTCTAGGCACCCGTTCTCCCATATCTCACCCGCGTTTACATTACCCCGTAACAGCGGGAGATACAATAAGTGGACGGCGTGGCCAAGGAGAGCTGGCGCCGCGGAACCTCTAGAAGACTATCCATAAAACATGCTCGCTTGGATGAGGAGGAAAGAGAACGGCCGAGGACGAAGGATGAAAAGGGTAGCAGCTCTTGCGATGGAAAAGGGACTAAACGTCTTTCCGCCACTTGTCTTCTGTGGCCACCAAGAAACGCTTACGGGTACGTATACGAAAGAAACACCGGGAGGAAGAAACGTGAAAAATGACTGACAACCATCTGGAATTTTTTCTTCCGCTTCATACTCGGACCAGACGATTCTTTAACGCTATGATGTACGTTTCGTTCGTCTACTAGACCTGTTTTCTCCATGGGTGTGCTACCATCCGCCAGTTAACGTTCAGATCTAGAGAACGTTAAAGTTTCACCTTCTAGTTTTTCGTTTTATTCAGTTGAATTTTTTCGCATTGATACTACAGACATCCTAATCTTATCCTCGGGCCAAACGATTGTTTCATATCAAAATGGACGTTATGTTCGTCTACTAGACCTGTTTTCTTCATGGGGGTGCTACCATCCACCAGTGACTCTTGAGTTCTAGAGGTTCGTAGAATTGTCCGCTTCTAATTTATGCGTGTTCTCGACGTCACAAAATCGAACACAGTGTTGTTGGAAAGCGTTATCCGTTCGTACAACGGCAACACATCAAAATCATAGTACGAAAAACGTTTCACTGGTGGTTCGCCTCGAGGTTTTTGCCCTTGGAATAGCATAACTGTAGTATCGAAGCAAGAGTGATCGTGGCTGGTTCATTCATAGGGTCAACGTAAAAAGAAGACCTCCACTCGAAAGCCCAGAGACCACTCGTGCCTAAAAGCAAAAGAGATCGGTATGTGGATCAATTATACGAGTATAAGAAATGTGGCACGAATTAATGGGCGCCGGAGGCATACTGTAAAAAGGGAGAAAGAGGATCCAAAGTGAAACCATCCGTATCCTTCCTTAATTCGCGAGCGCGAACTACCTACGCTACCGTTTTGTCAATGTTTTTCAACTCGCGTTACCTTTCCCACGTGGAACTCGTCAATTTCAAACTGATTTTTCTAATAAATTATTAGGGGAAAACGACCGTGCGTTGTCGCGACTCGTATGAAGATGAATTCCATGATAAATCGGTTGTACGTAAGAAACTTAAAGCGACTTTGATTTTCTCGGTGAAGCAAAACTACAGGTTTCGGAGTAATCCGATGAAATCTTGTATTTCGGCCGTTTTTTCAACGATTCCAGTGAACGGTGGAATCGTGCGCGATATGCATCGGCGCCTCGCATCCCGTGCAACTGGAAAAGTAACGAGCGCACTATTTAAAAAAAGAGGTTCACTTGAAGTGCTCTGGAACGAATGGAGGTTGCCGAACGAACGCCCGCAGAGATATTCCGGTTCGTGAATAAATTGCCGATGGCAAGGCCACAACTAACGGCCGCCAGTCTGGCGTCGATATTCCTGCTGCCGTTTTGCACACACGTCGAACACGGGCCCGACACACGCGCTCGCTCATCTTCCTCCTCTCAGCCTCGCCAATTTCCTCCTTCATCTTCGTCGCGGCCGTGATTCCAAGATCGATCGTAACTCGACTTAACAACGCTCGCGACACGTTCGCAGTCACGAACCCGCCACGGAAAAAGTTCGGGATCCGGAAGTCAAATTCTCGCGTTACAGGGTAGCGTTTCTCTTCGAGGGATCGACTCGAGCACGCCTCGATAAAATAAGAGGATATATATATATGTATATTATGTTTTTTATTATATTATATATATATTTTATTTTTTATTATATATTTATTATATATTATTTTTTATACATATACATACATACATACATATATATATTTCGAGGGATCGACTCGAGCACGCCTCGATAAAACAAGAGGATATATATATGTATGTAGTAAGTTTTACTTTTTCTGATCTTATCTTCTGAAATATGGTACCAGTGGATAGCTGAGATTTTTACGATTAAAGTGAGTCCAAACATGACGTAAATCGGTCTACTCTTATAGACTTCGTACCAATCATGTGTACCAGATTGAGGGGTTTCTGGAATAGTGGGAGAAACGCTATAGCCAGAATAGCTTGTTGTAGTTTACATAGAAAGTTTTTATTTTGCATAAAGATCCGCTGTCTATTAATGACCATCTTCTCAGATGAACGAAGAGAAAGTATCTGAAGTTTCATAACTATTTCGATAAAATAAGAATTGAATGTAATGCGGTATTACAACTATAATTGATCCCTAGCTATTGTGTACACAAACAAACACTTTTCTTATCGAAAGAAGTTATCGACAATCATAGAATGTAATTCTAGGAATTGTTCAGACTATTTAATCGTATGTTACCTTTATTATAATTTTTTTCGACTATCCAATGCGAGAAAAGAATTTAATCGGTTGATTAGTTTGCGATGTTATTTCAAGATAATTGTGTTGACACGAGGAGTTTCGTTCCAGGTATAGGTATTGTTAGCGCGAATACGTCACGCAAGCGAGATATGATTGTACGCTTTTTCAATGATTGAACTGGCATTCTTCGAAAACATCGATATTATCTGTCAATGTAACAGTAGGTTATACATTTACATCAGAAAATGTAATATAAAAGATTGAATAATCACAAATTGCTTACAGTGAATAATAGCAGATATTAAAATGAGTGGATGGTTGGGAGAATTTGTGCGTCGAATCCGAAAGAGAAGAAAATTTTGCGATGCATTTTGTCGTCTATGATATAGAGAGGGTTAATGGTGAATCAACGCAAAAAATGCGACTACTTTTTCCTATTCAAGATAAAATATATCTTCTTATTTATTAGAAGAAATAACATTTTAGAGTAGAAGGTAATAGAAAATGGTAAAAAGCTGTAAAGATCCGATTTGTCCAGCAAATAGACATCCATTTGCGAGGTACGTGAGAAGGGTTGAAACAATATTAATAAAAACTGTAATGATACTTTATTATATAGTCACAGCGAACCGCAAAATGGTAGGCATCGAAAGAAATCAAAAAGCAAGAAAACAAGAAATGAATCGAATGGACGAAAGAGAGCAGCAAGACTAGATAGCGGTGTAAAAATTTGCAAAAAGTATTAACTTTAATAATTACGATAAAAATTACTGTAGAATCACTTTATCACGGAACAATCGTGACCATTTCTTTTTCATTTTTATAAAAATAATTTTTTATTTTAATTCCTTTATGTTGATCCAAGTTTTTGAAACTAAAATGTTATACCACATTTATGTGATCATTGTATGTATAATAAAGTATATGGATAGGAAGAGATAATGGTTTACCTGAGAAACAGATATTGTAAGAGTGGTTGCGAGCCTGCAGGAGTTAGAATACTATAATTTATGATTGAAGTAAAGTTTATCTGGTCTGTTGAATGACATAATTAAAAATCTTTAGTATAAATTTAAAAATTTATGTGATTTGCAGTAAAAAGTGTCAAGCGTCAACAGCAACTATGGAATCTTCGACATCGACGTCTCCATCTCCTAAGATATGGTGAGAGGAGAATAAATACAATAAATTGCCGTCTTTGTCGCAAACTTTCTGAAAAGCATCGTCTCTTGAAGTAACAATTACTTTCCAACCTTGCATTCTCCGGGATCCTCATTCCCATGCCATTTCTGTGAATCAGCAGATAGCTACCGTAGCAGATACTAAACTCGAGAATATTGTCCGATACTTCAGCTAACTCGATAAACCTGCATAGTTCGGCGAAAAACATCGTACACCAACATTAGTTCACTTTAGACTGTGAAATTATATATTTTCTAAGAAGGACACATGGTTATTATAAAATTCAACCATGATACTTTGCATTACCAAATTTATTTTTATATTTTATTTGAAAATAAAGGGAGGGAAAATTGTTATTTTTCTGATTTTGAAATTGTCAATGCAACAGATTTTTAAATTAGCAATCTTTATCGAATTTTAAATAATAAAATATAGTTTATTTAATAAAAATACCAGGTTGGCAAAGCATGTTCTCCAAAATATTTTCTATCATGTTTGTTACAGTGTGAGAAGCCTGGCCTCGAATAAATTCTCAAATTGGAGGCGGAAAAAGTGTCAGGATAAGAGTACAATTTGCCATTGTGACAACAACGAGAAAATGACGACTAACAGCTTTAAAAATCGGGATAACAGGAGAAAGAAAAAACACAAAACTCGAAGAGAAGGCAAACAGAGAAACAAACTTATGTCATCTCTTTGCATATGCGTCAGAGAATCCGATTCAGAGAGTTAAAATTCAGAATGCATGGAATCTTTCAAAAATACAAATTTTTGTTCCAATTACTCGAAATAGAGACTAAGCAGAAAATTTTTTTTCTCGTCAACTTTAATAAATTGATGAATTTTCGCGGGAAAAGCGTGTTAGATTAAATTTTTCTAATATTTTTACAGTTTTGCATTTTTCCCACTTATATCTGTCATGAATACACAAAGTCCACAATCAATAATAATGTTAAATCAGTGTATACAGCAAGCGAGGATTTTCTTATAGAACATTTGAAGTACTAAAGGTTTATTTCGTGATAAAAAAAATACATTATTAACGAAGGATTCAACGAAGAATAAGTTCCATCGGATACTATTCTCGGCCAATACATCTGTAGACCTTGTCGTCATCGTTTAATTCTCTAATGTTAAGATACAATACATGAAACATCCGTTACACAGCATTGCTTATTTATTATTTGAAGATACTGAATTGGCTACAAGCATGGCTGATATCTGTACGATATAGTTTGCGGGTATTATAGAAACTGTATCCTGAGCCAAGAATTATAGTTATCAGTTTAACTCGACCATCGATTAAACCATAACGAAGTATTTCGCACAGAGAATCATTCTGTGATTAGCAAATACATATACGTAATTAATGGGTACATATATTGCTGAAAAAGTATAAAATCATTGCTATAGTTAACTTCAACCCTCGTTCTGCCGACGCTAGGTCACTTCTGACCATGTCTTTGTCAGACTGAAGATGCAACTGTGATCAGCTACATTTTTTAAACAAGCTATTTTCTTCTCTTTATCTAAAATATAATCTGGTAACACGATTCGATACATTTATTTCAAGAAACTGGTCTTGTAGGTTTTTATGCATGAACACGAGTGCGAACTTCAATAGTTATTGAAATGCGACATTAGTGTCGTCAGTGTAATTAAAAACATCTAGACAATACAAATTCTGGTATGGGTCAGAAGTGACACAGCATTAACTATCTAAAGGCTAACAACGGTCTGTGCTTTCGTCTTATGTACCTTTCTTATAAATATGGTAACATGTCTTGCATGACTCGCCAAAGGCAGTGATTGTAAAATGAAACTAATGTCATGATCGTTTCTAAGACACATACTCTCTCACAAGTATTCGTTCACCATTCAAACAGATTCTCATTAGATCCTATATTACCTACACTGTGTTAATTGTTCTTTTTTCACGGAAACGGTATAAAAACGTTTCTGGAGTATTTTGTTATTAGAATATATGGTTTCCGAAGCATCAAGCTTCAAACATCCAGCTTCGATGCGAAGTTCTGTGATATAGTTGAGACCCTACTATACTGCGATACATAGAGCTTAGCTAGCAGATAGTAAATTAAATTATTATCTAACACACCATATTATCCTCGATAGATTGGAATGGTCAGTCTCTTCTCACAGAGTTGGCTTTCGTCCGTATTGTAAACAGATGCAGCCAATTATCAAGCCAAGCGAGGCAATCACATTTCTATATACGCTACGAGAAATTGATGAGTTTTCCAGGAATTAAAACTAAATACATGTTGCAAGCGCCGATAACTGGCAAGTCCAATAAAGGTAAAATTTTTAATATCAACACTAATTCTCACCAGCAGGGCGAAGACACGTGCACGGGCTTCACCAGAAATTCACCGTGCGCCGCGTCTGTTGGCATTGCGCAATTGTTTCTCGATTTCAAACTGCCGCAGATCTGCCCTCTGCAGAAAGTCTTGACGCTCCAAATAGCCACCTTTACCTTTGTTATGAGTGCTAATCTCTTCCTCCAAGTTCTCCTCTTTTTTATAATTATCCCAATCCAGTTTAGACTTTTCTAACGTACTGATTTTTGCTTTTTTTCCTAGCTGACCCAGAACCGAAGAGATACCTCCTAAACCAGCTCGTTTAAAACCTTTCCCTCCTCCAGATCCTTTTCCCGCAGCTGTAGTAGAATTCCCAGTTTTATCTGAATTCTCTGCTGAAGAAAGAGACAGTCTAGCTTCAGCCGAATCTATTGATACCTCCTTCTCAACCTTCACTTCTTCTCCAGCAAACTCAAAGACTTTTGTTATCTTAACTTTTTCTTCTACTTTCGGCTTCCCCAAGGTTGGAGATTTTTCTTTCACCTTATTTGTCGAGTTTTGAGGTTTAGCTTTAGGAACAGTTGCTGCAACAAACAAAAACACAGTAAACATTGGTAAGAATGATTAATTACTAGATGTGTGTGAGAACCCAAAAATGCTAGGTATTATTGAATTAACCATTGGGTTGGGATGTGTTCGGAAGGTATTAGGGAGAGACAAGACAGGTTTTCACACACCTCTCTATTAATCTAAAATGTTGCTTGAGCAAATCAAATTGTGGATGCAAACAATTACATGTATCTTTCATAAAATCTGCCCAAAGTGAATCAGCTCTTTTCTTTTCTTCTTCTTCTGTAATTTTCTTCTTTTCACCTGACTCTTCAACTTGTTCTTTCTCTTCACTGTCAGTCCTCACATTTCTTCCTAAACTATGTTTTTTAGCTTTCGACTTTGTAACTTTATTTCCCTTTTTTCTTTGTTTCTTTGTAGTTTCTCTTTTATTTTCATCATTCTCATCCTCTGGCCCACTTTCCGCATCTCCCTCAGATTCTACTTCTGAGATAGGTTCACTGTCAGCACCATCGGGAATATAATCTTCGTCGTCTTCATCCGAATCAGAAGGCAACTGATGTTCTTTGGTCATATTAGAATAAAGTTTAATCAGTTACTATATCTGTAATAAAAACAATTAGTGGGACTTTCTTTCATAAAATACCCGAATCTTAACAAACAACATTGTTATATAGTTTACGGTCATGATAAAAATTGTTTTAATCAATTCACGTTACACTAGTCAACTAAAACAGAAACTATGATTCACGTAAATTGAAAATAATGAGCGCGTTTGAATTTTAAACATTCTTTTCTATCGTATACAAAACTGTACGTCCTAACCTCTTTGACATGTGCAATTTTAGAAGTGATCACAAGCCGATAAACAAATTATTACCTTTTGCTATTTCGGGAACTTACGTATGGTCTCAACAAAATAAATACGACGTTTCGTGCAAAAAATCGGTTGCTCGACAAACCACCTTCCGGAACTTTCGTCAGATGGTTAAAAATATCTTTTTAGTCTATTTAGTTGAGTTTTTGTTATCCTCTTGCGTAAATACTAACGTGATTAGAATGAAAATCGATAATCGTTTCGTAAATACGTGAAAACCAAACACAGATTGCACGTGAGAGATCACAAAAATGAACACTCGAAGAGTACGAATCAACGAATCGACTTACGATTCGTCAATTTCTTCGTTGTGCATTGTCCGCCATTTTCATTTGTCTTCAGTGTCCTCTTCAGGAGAATAATCAGAGATGAAATGAGAGTGGTTTTGAATACATTTGATCAGGAAGAAAATTTCTTTTCTGTTTTGATATTCGGTCAAAGTATACATGGAGTATTCAATTCTTACTAATATACCTAAAGGGTAGACAATACAATCGAACCTGAATATAAATCAATATAAATCCATAATGGAGGAAATCACCGACGAAATACTGTTAAAGACTGCCAGCGCCCGCGCTAATCCGCTGCAGGCTAAGTGGGCGCAATGGGCGGGGTGGTAACGGTGGAAATTACAGTGACCTGAAAGACCACATCGCTAAAAACAATACTACCGACGAGATATTCGGTTTTTGCTAACACCTTGAATTTTACAAACTATCGATAATATTGCACCGATAAACGTAACCTTGAATCATAGACACAAAATGCGCAGAAAATTCAATGTCTGTAGGGACCTTGAATCTGTGCTTATTCATTCTCGAACCACGAACTGATCGTCTAACATCGTCTAAGCAGATTTTGGAAGAAAGGATAAATAAATGTAGAAAACTTGAATTGATAGTTAAATTTTCAAAATCAAAAATTTATCTTATTTGATTGGCTAATAAGCTTCCATGCGTTGTTCAACCTTCACTTAAATAAATGTATGTAATTGAATGGTTGCTGTAGACTTCTGTGGACGAATTGTTGATCACGAAGAAGTAACTGTAAATTTCCAATACCAGCATCGGATAACTTGAGCAAATTGGCTCGGTAAAAATGTAAGGAGACGCTGCAATAACCATAAATTCCCTGAAACATTCCATATCAAGGATAGAAACAGTGATCGCAGTAGTAACGGCATCAAACTGTCAGAACGTATTTTGGTATTGTTTTATATGTATGTGATTAGAGCAGCTATATAACAGTTTTGTAATGTGTTTATGAAAACAGTAAAAACGACAGCGATTCAATATAGTATTGTATTATTATAAGAGCTGAGGCGCCTGCTAAATACTAACATGTCTTCCCTCCAAAAGTCGATTTTGAAATCAAAACTACCACCGACGGGTGTCAATTTTGGAATCGGCTCTAGGTTAGTCTGTTATGTGGATCAGAAATATTTATCTTCATAACTGAAATCTTAATCATGCTAAGCTCATTCTCTATGTGGCACAACGATAACGTTGTTTAAATGTATATTTAGCATAAAATATTAATACTGACTAGTCATTCGCTATTCTAAATTTTCTAATTTACAGGGTCAGCAAGTCCAAAGGATTTCAACGTAAGAGGGATTACGAGCCTGTTCAATGGATTCCTTATTTCGATCATTCCGAAGATGTGAAAATAAAAACTGGTACATTTCACATTTACACCAAAGGGACAGAAGGACCAACGTTAGTATTGTTACATGGAGGTGGCTATAGCGCGTTAACGTGGGCAGAATTCACTGTAAGTAGCGATTATTTTGTGTATCCAACCCAGGAATGTTTATGTATTTTAAACGTTTTAGAAATCGATTATGACCATGATAGTATGTAAAGTTATGGCAATTGATCTTAGAGGACACGGAGACTCGTGCACAGATAACGAAGAAGATTTGTCTGGTGAAACTTTAGCGGAGTGAGTAAAACTTTTCTCTGTTTAAATATCTTAATATTTGTTTATGCAGTGATCGAAGCAGTTCCTGTATACACTCCCATCTATAAATCACTGAACGCTTATCTATCTTTGACAAAAGGGTAATTAATTAAAGAATACGAGCTTCTAGTTCAGTCTGATTGTTTTATTATGATTAGATAGAATATTGGATATCTTGTAAATCGTCTGCATTCAAATTTGAATAAGCTTCCGGTGATTTATAGATGGGAGCGTATATTGAGACCGTAAACTTATTTTGATATTTTCATTTGATGGTTAGAGATGTTGCTGAAGTTATAAGGGCATCAACGACAGAAGATAGTTCTATAGTACTTGTGGGTCATAGTATGGGTGGTGCAGTGGCTGTTAAAGCTGCTCCATTAATTCCAAATCTATGTGGTTTAGGAGTTATCGATGTGGTTGAGGGAACAGCTATGGATGCGTTGACATCTATGCAAAGCTTTTTAAGATCTCGACCAGCTAGTTTTAGTTCTATACCTCAAGCTGTGGAATGGTGGTAAGTACATTAAATTTTTCTAAGAAAGAAACCGCTACAGTGTTGCATTCTTCTCTATCTCCCACTTTTGATAGTTAACAAAATTTGCTATTCTGAGCACATTTTTCAGAAGGAAGGCATTTTTGGCTGATTCTCTGCAACCTAAAATGTTATTTACCTCTTTAATATGTTACATATTTGTGTTGTATAATCAAACCCATGGTTACAGAAGAATATCTCTAATTATCCACATTTTAGTGTACGAAGTGGCCAAATCCGTAATGTACAATCAGCTAAGGTATCAGTTCCTGGACAAATAAAAAAGTGAGTTTACACATATAAGTTGTATCGATGCTATACATGTTAGTTTTCCGTAATTTAAATATGTCATATTTTCTCATATGTTTTAGCATCGAAACTAATAAATTAGCTACACACGACATTGGTTTACTGTCGCAATCGTCATGCGAGTGTAATATAGAGGCAACGATTCCACGAGAAGATATTATCCAAGAGGAAGAACCTGTAAATATGCCACCACCATCCCAGACCACTGCTACCCTTCCCACAAAAAAATATGTTTGGAGAATAGACTTATCGAAAACTGAACAGCACTGGTCTGGTTGGTTTAAAGGATTATCGACCGCATTCTTAAACGTACCAGTTCCAAAAGTACTACTTTTGGCTGGTGTCGACAGATTAGATCGAGAACTTACCGTTGGTCAGATGCAAGGTAGAGTAAATGTAAACTTTACCATTCATAGACAACAGATCTTTATGCAAAATAAGAATTTTCTACCTACATTGCAACAAAGTGGAGTGAAATAAAAATTCATTTTCTTTTGTCTTAAATTGCATTTGTACATTTTTGTCATAAACGCATAAAATGTCTGCTACCTAATGGTCGACATTTTGAGTTCTCACACACCTCTACAAAATTATGATTTTCTCTATTAGGCAAATTTCAAATGCAAGTATTACCGGCATGTGGGCATGCTGTGCACGAAGATGTTCCAGATAAAGTGGCAGAGGCAATTGCTGCTTTCATGGTTAGACATAAATTTACAGAACCAGCATCCGATTTTCCACGGTAAAGATTCACTTATTTCAAATCAATTCTATAAATTGCATAACGTTATTTTTAATTTGCATTCTTAATATATGTTTTAGAACTTTTCCCGCTTGTTAGAGCAAATGAAAAAGTGGAATGGGTAAAATTTGTTAATACGATAATTAAACACTCAGTGAGGTAGTTAAAAATGATCGTTTTATTTATTTAAAAGAAGGTATGTTCACAAAATATATATGAATACATGTATAAATAAAAACAGTATCTCATTGAGAGAAATAAATTCGTTCGTATATACACTGATTGTTCCATCGTCACACGTATACCTGCCTATCGTGAGTTTCGTAAAGATGCTTTGTCATCTGTACAAAAATGCGAATAAAAAATATAACGAAAAGCTTTTTATTAAAAAGTCCTTAAGACTATAACATGCTATTCTACAGTTGTCCCATTCTCAAATGTATAATACGACAATATGTTCATAGAAAAAGTGTAAATATATAAGTATATACAATTTTACGGCAGTACACACAAAACTTAATACATATATTACTATCTACGTACAAAAATGGTAATAATTTCGAAACAGATTTAAATGTAAGATATTGCTGTCCTCGAATCACAAATTCATAAAACTTCGTCAAATCACTAATCAAATCCAAAATCACACCCAAAACGAGGTAAATTCTTTACAACAACGCATGGTGGACCTGCCCGACCAGCTTTTAAAGGAGCAACCTTAAAATAAAAATTTTTCTTTAATACATATTCTAATATTTTTTGAATATTTCAAAGTTAAATATTATTTTATCTAAACTTACAGATTCCCATTCGTTTCGATGTGGGTCGTATGCCTCGACAAGGGTAAGATATTGTTGGCCATCGTAGCCCCCCACTGCCATAAGTCTATCGCCGAGTACACAAACGCCAATTGCGTCCCTCTGCACACTCATTGGCGCTACCATGGTCCATGTATTCGATTTAGGGTCGTATCTAATAATTTATATAGATATTAATGTTTACGATATAATTAATCAATTGGCGATTTCTATGAATATGCGGACCTTTCGACGCAATTAAATCTGCTGGCATTAGGATTAGTTGAGGGTGCATCATGGCCACCTAACGCGTATAAACATCCATTTACTACTCCTACTCCGACTCCACCTCTTCGTAATGACATTGGAGCGCAAGGAGTCCATTTATTTGTATGTGGATCATAACACTCTACAGTATTTAAACATGAACTGATATCCCTTCCACCTACAGCGTATAATCTGAAAAGTATTAGTATGTAGTTAACGGTAGACGTACAACGATTGAATATCCATTACGATGTACATATAATAGCACAGTCGTTATTACACATGCTCTCTTAAAATCTTACTTATCGTTTAGTACAGCCACGCCAACCGTAGATCTTTGTATCGACATAGGAGAAACTGAACTCCATTGTCGTGTGGCTGGATCCCATCTTTCTACCGTGTCGAGGAAACTCCAACCGTCGTGACCACCGACAGCGTACAAAGGTCCACCTAATACAGCTACACCTAATCCATGACGATGTACGTTCATAGAAGACAATGTATTCCATGTGAAAGTAGGAAAGTCAAAACATTCTACTGAATTCAATGTTTTTAATCCGTCCCTTCCACCGGCAACAATTAATTTTTTATCCACGATAGCAGCACCAAATTGAACTCTCCTACCACTCATGGCAGCTATCGGTTTCCAAGCGTTATCGCGCAAGGAAAATGCATCTATAGAAGTAGCACCTGAGAGAGCGATAACGATCAGTTAAAAAAATAATAATTTTCTTATTCATTAAGAAAATTACCCTTATTAGCATCCATTCCTCCGACAGCTAGCATATGACCTACGGTGGCTTTCCTAGGCTTTGTACGTCCTGACTGAAGTAACGGCCTGCGCTCGGGCAGAAGATGATATTTCAATGCTTCCATGACTAGTTCCTGTGCTACTCTTTGATCTCTGAACATTTCGTTGCTCTCGATATTGTCTGCTATAAACTGCACGGATTCAACAAAGTCTACTCAAATCTACAGTCTACATAATTTTGATGAATGTGTAACAATATTTAACTCACCGCAGGGGACAAGAGAGGTAGCTTTACGAGACTTAATAGCATGCTCGCTTCCTTCTGTCTGTTTTCTGGATCGTACTCCAACCATGTCATAAGTGCCTGAAGTTAATAGTAATGATAATAGTTTTTCTAACGGTTTAAGCTTCAAGTTTGATAAAATACAATTGTTGAAACTAAGAATGAGAACAATGAAATGTTTGTTTATCTTTCTTTATGCCTTACATGAAAAATTGTCTCTTCAGAAGGAACATTGAGATCTTCGGATTCTAATAATTTAGCAACTTCTTTAGCAGATAGTAAAAAAAACTCTTGATTCTTAGTAACTTCCATAAAGTGCTTAGTTGTGTACGCGTGTGCATATTCTAATAAATCTGGACAACCCTGTGTATCGGCGAACACTCTTATTCCTAGACAATTACTGGGATGGAGTTGTTTCCTAAGAAATTGGCAGCAGGCCTTAACAACTGGATTGAGCTGTAGTAGACACGCCGTCGCTAAAAGAGTTTCTACGCTATCCTCTCTTATTTCTATACAACCTGTGTTCAAAAATAGTACATTAATTCTATGATACTTATAGATTAAACATCTATAAGTTATACTTCTTAGAAATATTTACCAGTGTAACAATAACAGACCAGAGCCCATAGCGCATCTCCATCTACTTCCATTAATTCAACTTCGTTTTGACCCGATTCTCTGAGAGAACTAGTAAACATGGCAGCAAAATATTCCGAACCTGCGCTGAGAACTAAGCGATGCACTGGGAAACGTCTGTTTCCTAAGCAGACAACAAAAGAAGCGGATGTATTTCCCAACTTTTTTTTGTATAATGGGTAACTTTCTCTTTGAAGTAATATTCGATTCAAGCGATTTATACTGAAATTATAAATATTGTTTAAGAACAAAGGAATTCCCCTACTTACCTGCAATCAACGTGACATCTGTAAATTGTTGTTTATGTAAATATTTCTCCATGACTCTGAGGCTGTTTTCCGCGTGTTTCGAAACGCGAAAGTTTTCATCTTGAGACGTGGAAATGCTTGAAACTATGCTCGAGATGCTGTGCTCGCTGGCGGACGCTTCTTTGTTCGAGAACGAAAGTTCTTGCTCGCTTTTGTTCATTCCCGATGCGATCGTATGACCTGCCCTCGACATTTTCCAGCGATCAAACTTTGATAATTATTTTTCTAATAACAAATAATCAATTCAAGGCACTTCGACTGTAAATTGTTGAATTTCCGCTCGATAAATGACAGTCCGCGGTGGACGGAGTCTCAACAGCAACGGAGTGTTGACGGCGCGCTTCACCTTGACAGTTCGGAGTTTAAAACTGAATGTAAACAGTGAATCGTGTGTAGGTACGGTCAGTGACTACATCTGTTTCGCTTCTTGGGTCAGTGCACTCTGCAAATGTATTAAATTCGTACATACGATACAAACAAAGAAACCAATATCAGTTTTGAAATCGTAAACGGTATACATACATACATGTATTCGAAACGACAGGAAACGATGTACGCGTATTGTATACGTTTATTGAAAAATCGAATCACATTTTCCATCTTCTTAACAAAAGATAGCGTGCAAGTACGTAGCTGTATTTTCCTTGTTATAAAAAATTCATTAATAAGCATTAACGTCTTAGTAATTTACATATTTCTTCTGTGCTTTCTACAATAGAAAGTCACGCCATCATTTTTTTTTTCTATATACGAACGTTTGCAAGCGATATTTTTCTGATAGGTTATATTGTTTGATTTACGTGTGTGTAAATATGTGGAATGGTTGCACTCGGGAATGCACATGTGCATTGCAAATGTATGATTCATTGTTTATCAGCTGACTGTGATAGAGTTTAGACAACAATTGTATATGTATATTCGATAAGGGAAAAGATAAAATCGTGGCTGAGAAAAATGTTACAATTTTTATTGTACTTCATTGTAAATATTATAAATATATTTCTTTAGATATAACACTTTCTTTTCATTGTGCTCGTTTGTCTCGAATAAAATGCATTCATGATCTCGTAAATCAAATATAAGCACTAGGATGCTGTGTACAATGTGCATCGTATGAAATGACACAGCAAAATTATTCTATATATATTATGCATATGCTACAAATATAAGTTGCAGGTGGGACAATTTCTGTGGTTCGCTATTTCTTCAGATTATTCATGTATTAATCGATTTCTAATAAAAACATTAATCCTACTTACAATGAACGACATCTTGAATTAATTGTTTTGTTAAAAATTAATAGTTAATATTATATACAGTCGATCGTGTATATAAAACTGTACATTATACATCAATCATTCTGACTTCGGCAAGTTGCAATTTTGCTCACATATATGTAAATGTTCATGGTAAACTTCTTGGCAGAAACAACTAAGTACCTGCAATTCTATCTGATAACTAGACTGCGGATCTTTATACAAAATAAAAATGTTCCGCATCGGTCGTGGGAAACAGGAATAAAATAATTGATTTCGTTCCTGAATTTTTCTAATTTATTACTGTTTCATATTTCGCCCAATCAATTTCTTCGTAAACGCATAAAGATCCACAGTCTACCGATAACATTAATACTTAACAAATCATACTGTATTTATAATAACATTCCTACAGTTTTGGTTATTCTAGATGCGACAATGTTAAATGTGAAAGTATGTTTGATGAAACATTCAATTTTACGATGTAAAATAAAAATGAACAGAAGTTTAGCGTCGTTAACATTTACGCTATGCAATAAACATAAAACACGCAAATGGCACCTGAAAAGAGGTAGTTGAAGTATTTGAATAAATGCAGTATAATTTGGTAAAAAATATTTTAGGCGACAATATTGTCGTGGTAATACCGAGTATCTGCCGTGGAGCCGTAACATTTAATTAATATATTATTGTCCAGTATTGCACTATATACAGATTGCTCCTCCGCACGTTTGTTCCGACTTTCTTGGAAGTTCTGAGTTTGATCCTGAAAACGACCCGTAAAAGGGCCTTTTCCGACAACAACAAAAGCGATCGAGGAGCTCTGTCAGATCATTTCTTTCGGTGTCGTCCCTATAAAGACCGCTAGACGCTTCGTCTGTACACGCTGCTATGAACGTTTGCAAATCGTTTTTCGGAAACCCGTCACGATAATATACCTTGATTGTGTCGTAGGCATCCATTATCACAGAAATGAATAAACTTAACACCACGTAAATGTACAACGAAATAAACGTGTATAAATAGATTCTAGAATACCACCACAGCATCGGTGATTTGAACGATGTTATGGTAAATGTGGCGAACATGTCGTCGCCATTTATAAGCGCAAATAAGCATTCAGACGTTGTGGCGAGAGATCGAAATTTCATGTGATACGGTCCTAAAATCAACCAGCCAGCAAATGTAAAGCCAGCGTAAATAAGAATTGCACAAAGCAAAAATCGTGCCACCTTTGGGGCAGCCTTTTTCAATGTTAAAATAACAACGTTATACGTTTTAAAGAAACCGAGGTAACGCAATACGCCGAACCAAACGAGTAAATTACCTGTCCCTAGGAATATACTACATACGTCCCAATTATCTCTGTTGAACTGTTTTCGTTCGATCTGTTCCTTCAAAGCCGAGCCAATGATAATCAATAGATCATTCGCAATGATCATTACATACCATAAATTTAAAAATTCTAATCTCCCTTCGAGACTCAATACTTTGCCATATGTTTGCTTAAAGAAATTCATGGTTTCAAATTTCAACAGTTGCGCTCTGTATATAGCTCTTGAACATAAAACAAGAGACACAGTACAAATGAGTATCACCAGCAAATTGAGTATTGTCCTTAAAGCTGCCTCGATACGGCTATCGGTGATGTATCGCGTATCGCCTTTGCATTGTAATCTTTTTGGTACTGTATCTAAGGAGAGCAACATTTGCCCATCGAAATCACGATTGTCCAAAATAATTTTAATGTTAAATTCGTAACAATCCGGTGGTGTCATTGGTCCGGCAGCTTTTAAATTGACTGTTTTCAAATCGAATTTTAAGTGAGCACTAACAAGGGCTGAGAAATTTACAGTTATATTTCGCTGAGATAATAGATGCTTCGACGTACTGTGTTCCTTGTAAAGTTGATGAGTCACGTTGATACACGTTTCTACCACTTCTTTGTCAAATACATAACTTTCATTAAAACCAAATATAATACCTTCTTTGTAATGAAATAGACATAGGACAGCTGGAACTAACGAGTTATCTTCTGCTGTATACGAATACGATCCAATCGCATTGCTAAGATTAAAGTAACCGTCTAAAGCATAATTAATTGTACTATAGAAGTCCTCTTGTTTGTAGATTGCGAATGGACCTGTCGCTGGTGGATAAGCTGGTACCTAAAAGCAGAAGTAATCAATCTTAAATATATTTAACTTCTGCGTGTACGGTAACTACGCCGAATAAATATATAATAATGCATTACCTCTTGCATAGCATCCCATCCTCTAAGGAATAAATGCGAGAAAGCTATTCGATTATCCCAGGCATAATTCACGTGCATGTAATTACTATGGGCAAATAAACACAGCTGTATGGTGACCAATACGATCTTTACCACTTGAACAATAAATTTGTATGGGAAACGGCGTTTCGCTTGCCACTTTTCGATAGGGTTCATAAAGAAGAACTTTAACTTTCTGCGCATTTTTTCTTCCGCGAATGTTGTCATGTTACAAATTGATGGGTCTCTTATCATCGGTCCATGGTGACTGTAACAGAAAACATTTCAATATAAATTAAAAGAATTTTGCATAGAGGGTTTACCAACTAAAACCAATAACAACAACAGTTCTTTCTACGAGAAGTACAAATGTTTCCTTATTTAAAGGTTCTGTTGTTATATTATTCCATTCTTGTTCCAAAATATTCCATAAATGTGTTTTCAAAGTCAGGTAAAAGTTTTGTACCTGTCTATCCGGTTCATCCCATTATTTTTAACGAATCATTACATTGAAGTTGATCCAAATAGCTTTTACATATTTTTGACATGTGTTTCGGATCGTCATCAATATATTTATACTAGAAATGTAGTTAATACAGACTTAAAGGTTCATCATCTATACGAAATACCAGAGTTTTACTAAAAACCGGAGGTGTCCTAAGACCTATGAAGTGTATCTCGAAACGACAAAGAGACACTACTATAGTGATGGAAAGCAGAATTAACGAGAAGTCACATAAACGCCCATTATTGATTAACGATCGCGCAGAGATTAAGGCGAGAAGACGATGATTTCATCGAGCACTCCGATCACGAAGAGACACAGAAACAGACAGCGCGATGAAATTACGAACCTTGGACTAGGTACGTTCTCGTCGAGCAGTTCATTTTCACCGTCCAATTCATCCTCGCTGTCAGGTCCATTGCTCCACGAATGGTTCCTAAGGATATTCCCTTTGGACTCTTCCCGTAAATTTCGTTTGCGCGGCTCTGTCATTTCGTAGAACTCCCGTTTCGGAACGACACTCGAATGGACCCAAATTGTTACTGGAAGAATGATTTATCCCGCGGAATTGCCGTCCCAGTTTCCGACGGACGATGAGAGGCTGAGTTGTTCACATGCGTTGATCTGTGAGGATACACCGCGATGATTAATCATTGACATTGGTTCCTGTCTCGTGACCGTATGCCTTCTAGCCCAAAGGTAATGGTACAACGTACTGGGTCGTGATACGCAATGAAAAACGGTCGCAACAATTTCACAATGTTAACAGCAGCCATCGCATGCCATCCAATTCACGAACAAAGTTTGACTGATCGGCGCGCTGCTTCGGCCGTTCGTGAAACCAGCTGATCGTATGGTAGGGGTACGCGGCGGGGTGACGCGTGCTTTACGCTCCAACAATTATATTGCACAGATACACCGATCTGCTTTATCGCATATCGATCGGAAATTAAATTCGATCGTCACGGAAAATGCGAACCATGCATTTCCATCACTGACATTTGAACGGCTCGGAAACGATATCAAAAGATTCGATTGAATATTAAACTGCCGAGTGACTAGTTTCCTCGAAAACAAGTTGCACGAAGATAAGAGACTATTTCATCATTTCCAATATACAGCTTCGGGTCCTCGTACAAAACATTTCGAAAACAATGTATTAGCAACAACGCTTAGTACGTCTGACTACTGGCCTTATCCCCTTAAGCGACTAGTCCGCAACAGTCGCAGGCTTCTCAATAGCTAAAGATGTTCTGAAAAATGTAATAAATGAAATTCAATCGCCCTGTACGTACATATAGAATAAAAATGAAAGAGTATCGTCAACTTATAAAACGAGGAATTAGAAAGCACGCGGGGCCGGTTGATTCGTTATCGCGTCGAGGGCGAAGGTTGGAAGCAACAGGGCTAAACGCGGTAGCGTCAATTAGCGGAGGCCGTGAAAACAATGTGCAGTTGCGTGGCAAGATAGGAAGTGCAGGTAGCACTCCGAGGGGTAATCGGATCAGAGTGGTGGAACCCTTTCTTTGTCGGGGCGGGTTTCGATTCGGGGAAGCGTTGTTGGGGCGAATTCGATGGGTAGCCAGTGGAGCGTGGTCTCAAAGAGATCAGCCGATGGAATTTAAGAGTAATCAATTAACGTGACCGGGAAAGGGAGAGAGAGATCCGTAGTGGCGAGCACGCGGACGGGCCTCCGCGTGCGGTGATCGAATGACGAGGGGGTTGGTGTGCGCGCGTTTCCTCTGGTTGCTTCTGGTTCGAGGATCGGCGCGCGTTCTCGGTGCGCCTTCTGCGCCAGCGTATCAACCCTCGCAACATACACACGAGTGGTGCGTCCTGCCGCGCGCGCGAAGTGCCTAGGAGAGGAAGCGCAGCGACGAAGCCGAGCTAAGCTCGGCCTTCCTCGACCGACCGTAGGCGCAGTCTCTCGTCGTCAGTCTTTCTCGTTCCTGGACCCGAGAGAGCACGTTTTCGGGGTCAGATTCATCCTTGGTGTCCAACCACCTCGTCGCAACCCTCAGCTGTTCTCGGTCACCGACCCGTGCATACCCATTCTCATTGTTCACGCGACCCTCCGGCTTTGCCACCACCGTATCGTGTGCTCTGTGTTTTCGGAAGTGTTACCTTCGTCGGGGTGAAGCAGCCGATCCATTCGTCGCGCCAGCGAGAATAAACAGAGAGTGGCCGCACGATTGTTGTCTTTCCCCTTTTTCTTTCTCTCTCTCTCTCTTTCTCTCCCTCTCTCACACTCATTCTCTCTCCTTCTCTGTCTGTCTGTCTCCCAGCCTGTCTCGCAATCAATCCGAGGGCTACGCTTTGTTCTAGTCGACTCGCACACGCTTGTCGTTGACTCAAGTCGCGTCGACGAATCCAGAACCGAAGTACAGCCAGAAGCATGGTGGATCAACAGCAGTCGGATCAGCAACAGGAAGCCGTGCCAGGCGTGGTGGAACTGAACGTGGGCGGTATATTTTACACCACCGCGTTGACCACCCTCACCCGGGAGAGTAACTCTCATCTCGCCGCTTTGTTTTCTGGAAAAGTGCCGGTAGAGAAGGACGCCAAGGGTAGATATTTCCTGGACCGGGATGGAGTGCTCTTCCGTTACGTTCTCGATTTCCTGCGCAATCAGGCGTTGGTCCTTCCCGAAGGATTCCGCGAGAAGGAGAGATTGAAGCAGGAGGCGAACTATTACGGTTTGCCCGGGCTGGAACGTGCTATCCAGGAGAACAAGTTTTCCAGCACAACGGGCAAAAGACTAACCGGGTGCATCACCGTCGGCTACCGCGGCAGTTTCGCGTTCGGCCGCGAAGGTCTGGCGGATGTCAAGTTCAGGAAGTTGTCGAGAATTCTTGTGTGCGGCCGCGTCACGCTCTGTAGGGACGTGTTCGGAGAGACGTTGAACGAGAGCCGTGATCCCGACCACGAGACGTCGGATCGTTACACGTCCAGGTTCTTCCTGAAGCACAGTTCTATCGAGCAGGCTTTCGACATGCTTCAGGAGCAAGGGTTCAAGCTGGTCGGTAGCTGCGGTTCCGGCACGGCTGGCGGCAATTCGGAACCAGTGAAGCCTGGCACGGACGCCGAGGAGAATCGTTGGAATCATTACAACGTGTTCGTCTTCGTCCGTGATTAAATCGAGTTCCTCGTTCCTCCTTGGTCTGATTTAGCTGAACGAGTCGGTTGTTCGGTATAGTTGGTGTCTTCTCGACAAGATCGGCGACGTCCAGTTCCAGATTTGAAAAAACAAAGAAACAAACGACACCCTTTTCAAGGTCCTGCGTCGTCGGCGATGGAATTAGACGGCGGCTTTACGAAGATTCTCCTTTCAGGACTGATTGCAACCGGTAGAGTAAAGAGTAGATGAACTTCCCGTGACCATTGTACACGTACGAGTATTATTCTGATTCATCGGGCTAGTAGAGCGACAATGTCACGCATTCCTCTTTCGAAGCATTCTTTACTCGTTTCCTCCATCCCTGCGAACGGACCCGGCAACAGTTTCGCTGCAGGTGGTCGCCTTTAACACGGCAGGAGAGCCTTGTTCGAGTTGCCAGATTCGTGCCGCACGCGAACAATTCAACGTTTAGTTGAACATCGGTCCAAGTAGACCGGAATGAAACAATACCAAGTTCGTTTAGCTTAATTCCGCGAGACAGGGACTAATTGGTCGTGGCACAATGACCAACAGACCGGAAGTAACTTTGAAGACGTCGAACGAAGGAAGTTTTGAACGACAACGCTTCTACACCTGTGGAACGATAAGACAATGGAGAAATGGTTATCATCGTGACCGACAGATTCGACGGAAGACCAAATTTTTGTCAAATTCGAACGCGTTTTATCTGTCTACTCGCTGGATGTTATTGTTACTCGTCTATTTATCAGTCGAGCAAGTTCGGCGTTGAGATTCAAAGACTTGTCGAATACTTCCGGCGCAGCGATTTAAAAAAAAAAAAACAAAAATAATAAATAATGAAGGGAAGAACGAAGGAGACGTTGTTCCGTACGCTAACATGGAATCGCTGAAAGGGAGAACTTTAATCGAGACCAAACTAGCGTGAACCAATCAATCACTCAGAGTCTTACGATTATTTTAAGAAACGGGTAATACAAAACAGATCGTAGATTAGTAATCGGGTTGGCCACCCAACGTGTTTCCCCTCTTATCATCGTTATCAAATATTATCATCCGGATAGATCGATAAACGGAGATGTACAAGACTCAGCTTCAAACAACGCTGGTCGACTGTTCGAGGTTGAGCTTGATGCGTCGGACAGGCTGCACGGTGTACAAGAAAACGTGTGCGTGTGTGTGTGTGTATGTACGTATCGTGTAAACGTAGATCGTGTGTACGTACACGCCACCGCGGTGTTAAACGCATGTCGTCGAGCGATTCAAATTAATCGCTTAGGTCGAACGCATCTTCTCGAGCTGGTTCTTTGTTCGAATGTTAAAGGGACCGGTCAGCGTACTCGCGAGCGAAAAGAAAAGCGACGTAAGTAGACTCGGACGAAGATGAGGAAGGATTATCATAGTCGTTAGGTGGACAAATAGTTTTACCGTATGTTTCTAGGTGGTGCGAGAGAAATTTGTAATCGGTACTTGGCTGTTTCTCTACCTGCGTGGCAAGTCGCACGATATCCATTCGTGTAGGCCGAAAAACGTTTGGTCAGCGGGAACGGTCGTGCTAGAACAGTGGTCGCGTAGATAGCGTCGAGCGTGTCGGATAAAACGGATAGGTTCGGAAGCTTTTCGACAGTTTTGTCGGCGAGAAAACGAGCGAGATGAGACTGACCGTCGACGCCGGTGCGACGGACGTAGGAACGCGGCTCGGATTTTCCCCTACGGGACGAATGATTACGAATTAAAGCGGATAAGACGGCCGTGCACGATGACGTTTACGTTTTATCGCGAGTCTGATTATCTGGTTTACATTGTACTGGTTTGGTTTAAAGTACTTTTAAGAGGCTCGCGCGATCCGTGATTTCCGTTCAGCGAGAACAGCACCCGATACGTTGTTTACCCCTTTGCATTCGGAGCTGGTTTAACTGGAAAATTAAATATTTCATCCGATCTATATTTTTATTTTATGAAAATACCTAAATGTTTCGTAATTGATTAGATATCGACGTATTTAATAATGTAAACGATATTTTGAATAATGGCACAGGAATTTTTAGTGGTGCCTCTCGCTCTCGGACTTCGCCGTTCGAGTGCTAACGATTAAAAAAAGAATTGAATGTTTCATGCGATCCGAAGCACGGCCACAGCAACAAGTCATTCCAACGTGTGGAGAGAATAAAATGATCCGGCGCGGGGTTCCGGGCCGAGGAACGCACAGATTCTCCTCTGGATTTTCGTGGAAGAGCCGGGGCAATTTTTCAAGATGAACGAGCGCGATCGTGTCAGAGCTAAACAAATGGTTCCTTTCGAGAAAATTTAAATATCCGGACACCGGGGATCCCGCCATGAATTTCACTCGATCTACTTAGATCCCCAGGCCGCGCCGCCGCGCCGATCTGGCTCGTATTTTATTTCACGATTTTTGACTTACCGCGCACGGCGGAATTTGATAAGGCTTCCGCGCGGCCGTTCTCCCGGTTGCAAGACAATCTTATCGGCGATTCCTGTAGCATGTAGATTACATTTTTTTGCCGCGTGTTGCCTCTTATTAGAAACCCCGAGTACCTATTAATTACGACGTTCCGTTGCGTTCGATGTAAGCGGTTCTGTCGGCCGCTCGTGGACATCGCGAATCCTTCGTCGTCGCCGTCGTAGGCTTGCAGAAATCTGAGCTGCCTTTGTAAACAGCATTGTATGTCTTCGAATTCGCACGTGACTTTGCGTTTTGTCAGATTCACGTACACACTCTCGTTCATAAATCACAGGCTACTCGTATCACGCGCAGCAGAATTTAAATGAATATTTCTTTTATAAACCGCGCAGAGAACGTAAATTTATATTACGCGGTCTTGAATATCTCCTCATTATCCGATGATGAGCGTTTTAAAAATTTATTCTTCCGATAATATTCGTTTCTAATTTCCTGCTTTAATAGTTCTACCTCTCGCGTTCAACGAGAATGACCATCGAATAACGTATTCGATTAATTCTTCAGTGTTACTCGAAATCCTTTTAACCGAATTTTATCCAACCACAAATCCAGCGCGTAAAGAACCGTGTAACTATGAATTTATTAATAATAGTTTGTTCCGAATAATAAACTAGTGGCGTCATAGTTACTGTTTCGCGGGAAGATAATAATAAATTGACAGTTTCTTGAGTATACAGGTGTCCAGTGATTTATGGGCGGTAACACGAGGCTATCATTCAAGTCTAGAAAGCACTGCATTGTTCCGAGAAGCGATTGTTAACGTATTATCGGTAGCTATGTGCTCGTACGTATGTGTGTATAAAACAGTGTGGCTGAAGTTTCGACGTGATACCGGTTTAGCTCGGTGTGCGGAGCTTCCGGACCGGAAGTTCGAAATACGGCAAGACCAAAGCCGACCTTTTGTGCTCCGGCTGATCGCGCGGTATATGTTGATAACATACCCGACGTGTCAAAGGGCGCACGAGCTATTGATGATCGGATCATGAATCGTTGGAATCCGACGGGCACCTAACTGTGCAGCGCCTACGCTCCGTTAGATCGCGAAGGTCATCGGTGATAGTTTGCAAACGTAGACTGTGTGGCTCGCACCGAGATCGGTGGATCTCGTCTTTTTTCGATCGATCGGAAGAGGCGGATAATTAACTGGTGCTAGATATCACGGGGATCGTTCCTTTAGAATGATCGTAGAGTTTCGAATTTCAATGTTTCGTATCTCGACTTTGTTTGACGGGGAACGTTTGTTCGGTCGGTGTTTACCAGGTGCATCGAGAGAAAGTCGCGCGTTTACAGGGACGCCTGTTCGAGACTACCGTTAGAACCGATGATAACGACTAGATCTAGTCGCGTCGGCGAAAGGACCAAATCAAACAAATTTTTATTCCTGAAATCGGAGCAGCTCGTCTCGAGCGCAGTGGCGGCTCGAGTCAAGTGGAAGCCCCAAGCGGGGTAAAAATTTTCGATCCCTCAAACTTAATTTAGAAATACAAGTTACAAGAAACTCTCGTAAACTTATTAACAATAAAAAAATGTAATGAAAAATTTCATGCCGGAAGTCCGCTTAGTCCGCTTATCGTTAAACCCGCCACGGCTCGAGCAGAAGAGCAAATCACGTCGTAGACGGTAGAAGATCCTCCCGTCATACAAGTCGGGAGGAGTTTCGCAAAGAAAGTGGCAAGGGTACAATCGTTAAATTCATCCTATCTAGCTTCTGTAAATATCACTATTAGACCAGATCGATATCACTATTAGAACTATTCGATTATATCTTTGCGATAAAAGTTGAACCATTGGTCTGCTCGAGACCCGTGGACAGTATCGCTGAGGCGAAAGATGAGCTGCGAAAACATATGAAGAGCGGAGTCGACGAAGCTCGTAACCTCGACGACACCAGGCGAAATTCTAAAAGGCGTGGAAATCCAATTGGCCACATTCCCAATCTCGGTGTACCTGGGCGTCTCGCGAATCAAATCGGGCTCGAATCGGTACTTGGATTCACGGCGTGTCCCTTCGACGACGACGCCGCCGATTACCCCGAACATTTCGTTCGTATTCCTATTGGAGAAGTCGTTGGGATCGATACGATCGTGGCTATCACGGACCGATCTCATGGGTCGATGAGAGCCGGCTGTTAGATCCGCGAGATAGGTCGGCTCTAATTGGTAGATTAGAAACGGCGCGGCGTACCGCGATTCCGCTCGCCGTTGAAGGAAAAGAAGTCTTCCGACGAGCGAATCGAGGAACCGATCGAGAGGATAACGCGATTCTCGCCGCGTGTTCGCCGATAATGCCTCGAGCACCTCGGAACCACTCCTTTCCTTTTCATCGAAATGGTTTCGGCGAGCTGAAAGCGAGAAGCCACGTGCACCGTCGCCGAACGAACGCGCTGAAACGTGACCATATGTGCCGGGCATGCATCCAGAATTTCGTTTGTGCTCAGGCAAATTGCTTTTTCCGAATGCTTTCCCTACGACACGGAAGGAAACCACCCCGGAACGGTTCAACAAGAAGCGTCAACGAAGCGTTCGACTCGTCAACATAGAGAGACAGAGAGAGAGAGAGAATACACGTTATTTTTCGCTGAACGTTCAGGGATCATGGTTCCGAGATTGAAAATGTTGATACGGAATGGATTTTCCTGATGCAGTTTCTGCCCGGCGAACATCAATCTTATTCGTTTTTGTCTCCTCGCGGCACGGCCCGGCACGGCGTTTGCATAAAATAAATTGAAAAGCAAGTACCCGCGAACGTTCGCGGACTTAATAGCGAAAGAGATCAGCGCTGCACTTCGCGAAAGCCCTTGTTTTTCGTGGGGTGAGCGGGTGTTCGGTTACACGAGAGCTCGATTTCGTTCACGTTCGTTCAGCGTTCGTTCGTTCGCGGAATGTACACGCGACGGTGTTAGGTAGCGTGTAAGGCGATGCTACACTGTGACGATACTGAATCATTGTACATGTATATACACAAATCGAGAGAGCAAAAATAAAAAGGATGATACGACCGAGCGAGTCAGATTACTTTTCCTCGGGGTTTCTCCCCTTTCTCATTTCTTTCTTTCTTTCTTTCTTCTGTTACCCGCTGCCGTTCGAGGATCGAATGTAAGTCAGTAGGGTGCACGATAACTAGAAGTTTCATGCATTTACATATCACGGAAATGGGTAGCTGCTACTTGAAACGGCAGACAAAGTGAAAGGATTCAAGTCGTATGCATTCGGCTCTGACGTAAATTTGTTTCTGCTCCGAATATGAATGTTTTAATTTGAACGTTTTAAATGTACCGAAACCGCTTAGGCAGAGGCGCGCGATAAAGCGTTGCGTAAAGATTTTTAATTATCGAATGGTTCGAATTGTATTTAACTGTTCAGATTTTGATTTTGCAGAAAGATATCGATGGCAACAAGGATGCAGTTTATGACGATTTTCAATCCATGAAACGTAGTAAAATAATTAAATTGTCGGCCAAGCGCGACGTGGATATTACACGGGGATGATAAATAATTTATTTAGAGAATCAAAGAGTAATTACTAAAATGTCAGCGTCGCTGTACAGCGCGCATCGTTCAACGGAATGTCGAAGTGCGTAGAAGCATTTGGGGTGTTATGGTATCTGCAGTATTCCGTATATATGCCCACGTAAAGCATTCATAACGTCAAGTCCGGTTCTGTAGTTTTGTGATTTAATCAATTCCCGAGGGGGGATCGAGTTTCGTTGAATTTATTCGCTGGTTCGTTTTCATGAATCGTCTTTTTGAATTGCTGATTTCATTGTGCTTCTTTCTTTTGGCTCGGCGGGTAACTGTTGCAGCGCGTGCTGCTTTACGTTCATTCGAACGATAAATGAATAGGTATTTCACGAATTGTAACCGCCATCGTGAAATGTATCGATCAAACGGTATTCTTGATTGGCGAGAATTCATTCGCGTTAAATTGGAAACGAGTATTTAGTTAAATAACACGGTTGTTTTTAATAACAACTAAAGACTCGCTGACTCGGACGATTTATTGCTTTTTTAATCGAATTAATATTTAACCCACTTCAGATCCATTACACTTTCTATTACAATAACGGTATTGGATCCACCGTCCAGCGTTCACAGCTGACAGAAACAGTCTCGTGAATACACAGCATGATACAGTAAAGTTGTCTCTCGATTTCGTTCATTTTCTTTCTCGATATTGAGTCTGAATTGATTCCTCGAAAAACAAACCGGAACAATTTATCTGTGAACGATGACACATTCATTCCGAAAATAGAACTTTGTCATTTTGAAAATCTCTACGGGGTGTTAAGGAAATAGTGGTCCATCTGCAAATACTTTTACTCAGATTAAGTGTGCAGGACCGTTCCATTAGTTGACTGGTATTTTCCCTCGTTAGCTAGCCGTTGCTATTCCTTGTAACTCTTAGAACTGGCTCAGTGTAATGTTTATTTTACCAGTCAATTGACTTTGGGATTTTGATATGTACTTCGTGTCGGATACTATATATATACATATATAATATAGCCGTACTTAGCTCGCACTCATCGGAGAAGAAATACACGCGGGATTTCCTGGAGTTCTACCTTCCTCTCTCGACAACTGTCGAGAACCGTGGTTAATTAATACGGTACTTTCACGTTTCGATAGGAGTAAAAGAAATTCATTTATTTTAGAAATTGTCCAATCAACTTATTAAAATAATACTACTGAAGAAGCACTTGTTACTAGTAGGTTGTTGCCTAACCCATAGTAATAGCACTTTTTAATCGAAACGTTTTTGAAGAATTGAAATAAATTCTATTTCAATGCATCGCATATATTTTCTTAAAAAAACAGGTATTATTACAATTTCGATCTTGCAACTTGGAGGAAAAAAATGAAGAAGAAGCGACGCAGATGATCGACGTAGAAGATTGATTTATTAATTATTTTGTATTGCACCAATTTATGTTACAGTAATGAGAACTCGTTACTAATGAGCATCCATTTCCGCAGGATGATGGGAAATTAACTGTTTACCCATATATGACTGTATGTAATTCGGTTGTCATAAATCGAAGAGAGATAGTATTTTTCGTTTGCAAATATGAAAATTGTACAGCAAAGAACATTGGAAATGTAATTTCTCTTCCTGCTGGGGAATTATTCATACAAAACAACTCTTGCGAGTGTGGTCAGAGTAAACGTGTATTTACGATGAATAAAGAACTCCTTTTTCATCTACTGCATTATGAACGACGAAGTAGCTTCAATGAAGAGAGTTACGGCGGAAATTACGAGAGAAGACATAAAACTGTAAAATCGAGGTATTTGTAGCGTCAAACAGAATTTAATTTAGTTCGGAGTATACAACCTTAATTATCACGCAACGAAGGACATTCGTTTTAAGCGTCTATACGTGTGATGAACAGAGAAAAACGTCGTATTCTTCTTTACGTTTTCCAAGTGTCTTATTCTTCTTGAATAAAATGCTGAGACACTATTTTAATTGGATCGAAGACATCGAGCAATGCACAAAGAAATTCTCGTTTGAATATACAAGAAGGACAAACAACGATAAAGGTTGACAATAAATAAGGAGATCTTTCCCTGATATTGTACCGGAAGAATATTTCGAAATCGGAAGAATAGTTGTATAAAGAACGAGCAGCAGCATAGAAGCCTTGAAAAGCGTAATAATCACAGGTATTTTATTCTACATTTTCATTGTACCACTAATTGCCGATCAGCCTCTATATTTAGCATTATCGGAATCGCTGGACTTCGAAATTGGCGAGAACGCCGAGGTGGCGTGGCCGACGGAGAACGAGCAGCACGACGTTGACGTTAGCTTGAAAAATCAATCAAAAGAGAGTCTAACTCCGGGAAAAATGCTGAACAGCATCAGACCGATGCTCGTGTAACCATAGAAACATGCTCCCACGCCTTCGGAGATTCTTAATATATTTTTTTCGTTTATAGATTTCCTCTTGAATCTCCTGTAATTACAGGATTATAGGGGTTTGGAAAGACTTGAGAAAAAGTAGCAGTGAAAATGTGTTCTTTTATATAATCTGGACCGAAGTATGCTCAAGAAGTTATTTTCGGGAAAAATGTAATGATTTACGTTTCCGATATTTTCCTACCCTTTCGTTTTTAACACTTCTAACAAATATCAGTGATTTTATCCTCCATAAATAATAAACTTCATATGAAATATGAGCCGTGTCTCCAAACAAGTTCTGTATTTAATACTAGATTGTCGAATATAAAATATTCCAACTGTTTAAAAAATCAGTTTAGGGTACAGGCGATAGTTACGAGCTAGAGTATTGATTTTCGTCCGAGCAGTTGTCCGTTCTTCGTATGTAAAATGGAATCTAGACAATAAAAAGGACTAGTCCCGATACCACCTAGATTTTCATCTTCCCACTAAGTCAGCGGAGATAGAAGTAAATCGATCGAGGGGGTTTTGTAAATATTTTGGTCACGCGTCTCGAAGATGTAGTTTCCAGGAAAACATGCTTAAAGTTCCATCTCCACAACGTTAACCCCTTAGCTATGCAGCACGATTTCTAAAGAATGCGATATACAGTGACTCGGATTAATATTCGAATCTGAAAAAAACGATAACCTTCTTAATGTTGTAGTACACGATTTGAACTGTTTTGGGAAGCTAGAGCAATTAGTTTACTACAAGATGCGAAAAAGAAATTTCTCAAGAGAGATCCCAAGAGAGATGAATAAATCATCCGTCGAATAGCGTTGTTACTGGTGTAGACAACCTACGACGACAGTTTCTGTTAAAGGTGATACGTTCTGATGGGGTGACAGTCTCGAACACACTCCATACAGGGGTGGTTCGTCGCAAAAGAGGAGATTGCACGTTAACGAACGTCACCGGAAGTTGTCGGATGTAAACTCGATTGCCTGTCTGAATGAAACGCGGCAGCCACGGATAGACTTTCTGGAACCGTTGTGACAGAACTACGGGAAGCAATCTGTTGCTTAGTTTCCATTCACGCTACAGCTCAGCTGGGGATGGGGGTGGTGGGGAATAAATATCGTTAACGTAAACGATATGCAGTACGGGATCCTTTACAACGATCATTAACGTCCCATTGTACGAACTCGCACAATATTTCCGTTCTACAATCGATACTATATACTACATGTCCCAAAAGTGTCGTGATTATATTTTTTTCTTAAACCCATCACCTGAAGTTACATACACTGCCAGCCAAACGTTTGGAATCACTTGCTGATTTTTGTAAAAATCGAATATATCGATAAATTTTCAGATGATCCATCGTTATAATATCAAATATTAACTAGTTGAATAATATTTCTTAATCCCAGCATTTTCTTATGTCCATAACGCTCTTGTATAGTTTGTACACCCAGTATAAGACAATGTTCGAAATGCATTTTTCTAAAGGGACATCTTTGGCACTTTTTACAAGAAGCACGGAAAAATATCAAATCGGAAACATTCAAAAAAACTAATTGCCAGCATGCCCTGAATATGTCAGGCTGCTGTTGAAAATAAGGGCTGCTTTTTAAAAATATGCATTTCTTGATAAAAAAAAATTAATATACAAAATGAAAAAAAATACTCGTAAGTTTTTTTTTGATAAGTTAATCTTCCTTGGTGGTTCTAAATGCACTCGGTATACAGTCGGTCACGAAGTAAGTACCATTTGGTTCGATATTGTTAAACAGCAGAGAGTGTCAGTCAAGTGTCTAATAAAAAATGCGAAGGGCCTGATTGGTCTCGTTATGAAATTGTAATTCCCGATAAATGAGGGTAGCGCGCGAGGTTCCGTAAAAGTTTTCGGAACTAATAATTAACTAGCGTGAAACAAGGTAATATTTTATCGGTATTGATGCATCGGCGCATTGGGCAAGATCCATGGTTTACTTCCCGAGCCATGGAAATTGTCGGGCAGTTTCCGCCGGTGGGAGCGGAATATTCGAAATTCCATTTCTGCGGGCATCCCGCGATTCATTACCTCGAATTTCCTCGAGGCCGACTCGATATTATCCCCCGGCATCTCCAATGCCATCCCTGTTTCTCCGGCTGCGCATCGATCGAATCGGATAATTATAATGGTGCGATTACCGGTGCGGTTTGAATGACAATTACACGAGCGAGAATTTCTCTAAAAGCACGGGGATGGATATGCATCTGCACGTGAAATGCGCGCGATTGCGGCCGCATGCAATCGCATCAGTGACCATCGGTCCTTTAACCAGACAGATTCGCGGAAATTAATTGTAATATCTGAGAGGGTTGATCAGCAAACGCTTATCGCTAATTGAAGGGATATCGGCCGAGAGCTAACGTGGCGTGCACAGTTTTCGAGATGAATTGTTGTAAACTTCGATAGCGATTCAATTTCTCGTGTGATTTATTCGGTGTGTTCTACGGTGTCGTGTCGAACGTGTTCGTCCATTGATGTGTGCGAAACAAGCTACAAATCACAGGAAATATTATTGGAATTCTGGCTTTATTAATTTCATAGTTGATCAAAATCGAACCTAGCACCGCGGATATTTATGCAAAATAGAAATGTTCTACCTCAACTGCAACTGACAGGGGTGAAGTTGAAGAAATATTATATGTATGTAGATTTATATTGTACAATAATATCCGAAGTTTATATACTAGATATTTATTGTTACACAACGAAACAGTGGGAGTGGTAATTATATTGAAAATTAAATAAAAAGTTGCAATCAAAGTCGGCGATTTAAAGTGGGAACTTAAATAGCAGTCTGACCAGTATTGGCTTTTTCTACTTACCACAGAACTCGATGATTACGCAATGTTCGCTCTTTTTATTATTATCGCCGCTGTTCTACGTTCATCGATTCGCTACGAATTATTACGAAAGAATATAATACCATCAATGTTAACGAACAAATGTTCTACGTTCATCGATCTGTCACGAATTATTACGAAAATGTAATACCATTTTGAACGATCGAACATAAGAATTGAAATATTCTTGAAGATAATGTTTGTGATATTTTGTGTACTCGCAGTTCTACGATGTGACGAAATATTCTTGTAGATTGCGATCAGTGAAGATATGTAATAGGCTTTGTAAACGTGCTAAATACTCAGTTTCGTCGTAGAACGTGCGAAGTTAATTTCAAGGAGTTCGTGCGGCCATTTTGAAACGCGACACCCACTTTTTGCTGTTATTTAAACAATATTTAACGAGAACTGCTCCTCAGGAGCTAGAGGAAACGGTTCCTCAGAATTCATTGGATCTAGGACCTCGGAGTTTCAAACAAACGGCATTCAAAGACCAGTGCTCCGTTGCTAGGAGAGCCTCCATTCAAACGGTGAATACATTGATTAAGAAAGTCGGTCCCTTAAGAAAACAATGTGCGTTCATTCTGGTTTAAAAGAGCTCGGTAGAATCGAAAAGTGGAAGCAGGCCGATCCTCTCGGCTGTTTCATTAATTATATAAAATCTCTTGCAGGAACAGTTAAGACCATGAGGGATCAAGTGTTGTATTCGCGTCTCCTATTTTGTAATATCATCGTTTTACTTGATCATCGTTCAGGATTGCACCCTACAGTATTACGACGTCGTTCGTAGCAGACGTTCATGCAATTATAGTAACGCTCAGTACTAATTCAGATAATAGGGGCTCGGTTAGGGTTCATTTAATCTTCGACAATATTGTTCCAATAAACGCGTCCAGGAGAACGGAGTTCTACCATCGATGAGTTTAAGGAGATCTTTTCCTGTTCGTGAAGCCAGCAATGGCTGCGGAATCGTGACCATCCGGAACCATATTGCCGTTTCTTCAGCGAACTATTACTCGGGAAATTCAGTATTACATTTAGCGCGAAATTGCTTCTCTTGTTTCGAAGTTATTGGTCGCGCAGGAGGTGGCGGTCGAAGAAGGAGCGCTATTTGGAGAACGAAGGTCGCAGGGTAGCGCAGCGGGCGTTGCGAAAGAACGGTGAACAGTGGTTGACGCGTATTGTCGTAGACCTAATCGTATTTCAGTTTGCTGGATACATCTGGTTCGATGGTTCGAATCGGACTGAATGTTCGTTCGGTTTGATCAATAAAAGTAGCGCGCAGGCGTCCTCGCTGGCTGGTACATGAAAGCCTCCGGAGTCCTTGCCCCTGTATCTCTGCCCTGATTAGGAATGGATAGATAATAGAGAAAAGGTCGGGATAGTGAGGGGATCGATGATGCATACCAAAGAAAAAATCTACTTCGGCACACCTGTCGCTAATCGACTGCCACCTCGTTGCGAGAACTGCTCGATTTTATTGGTATCGTAGTTACTTCTCTTCTTTCTTTATCTTCTCCAGTGCTGACTTCATACCGACCAGATTCGAAGAAAAAAAGTTTCTCCGTGTACCTGTCGCGAGTCTGTTGGCACTTCGTTGCAGGGATTGTTTGATTTTGTCCGTTTCGTCTTGATCCAGCTGATAGCTTCTATCCTCGTAGAAGCCGAGAACACGAGCACCGGTTTTCGTAGATGTGATTTTGTTCTTCCTGGAAATTACTGCTGCGATATCGGTTCCCTAGCTCTTCTCCTCGTCTTTGTCTGGCCAAGGTGTTCATTCATTTCCGCAATAGGAATTCAATTTTCTCATTTTCCTGTTTCCCTCGTTACACGACAGCGGAGGAAAAGCCCGGGCTTTTTGTTTTCCACTGTGCGGCGAGGATATCGTTCTATGATTGCCAGACATTCTCATTTTCCTAACGGCGCGGCGCGCCAGGCTTCCTTTTATTGTTCACCACTTGGACGACGAAAATTGAAGAGAGAACGGTCCTGACCAGCGACGCGTGCAGTCGAGCCCGGGTATTCGACTGTGAGTCAATTTATCTGCCGGTATACGATCCAACTTTACGAATGTGTTGGCTCCGGAGAAGAAATATGCCTTTCCACGAGCATCAATAAAATGCAGCGGATGCAGTCACCGTTGAATTTGTAACCGCGACGGATATTCGAGGAATTTCGAGTATCCTAACGGCAGACGATAAATTCTGTTCGCGATTAATAGTATTTAGAGCGTCAAATCCACCAGCAAGATTGCAATTTTGCCCGTCGTCTCCTGTCCTAGCCGATTTCAATTTCACCATGTTTCATTTTCCGTTCCACGGCTGTGCTAAACGTTTCATCTTCTCCACGAAGCATTCGGTATTACTTTCGCCGACGAAAATATGAAACTCGGCTAATTGTTTGCATTAGGGGACACCTGGTCGACGCTTTTAATATTAATAATTATATATTTAACGTCGGATACGATGACGACAAACCTTTTCATTTTTCGTTATTTTCTTTATGAAACTTCCACTTCATCGTGTTTGTCGTACCTTTCTAATTAGAATGAGACCAAACACGACATAGTTCGGAGATCGAACGTGTTTCACGTTATTCGATCTCGAGGGATTCGTATACGGACATGATTATTACAACTCGGTGACGATTTAGTCCTGCACTGTAGCTAGGTAACTGTCCCATTATCATGCATTATCAAACACTCGTGTTCTACGGATTAGTACAATTAGTAGATGTTAGTATCAATCAGAGCAAACGTAAATCGATGTTCTACGGCGGACCATTTTTATATTATCACTAGCGATGGGCATTCGATACTCTGTCTTGAAAAGTTTTCGAACAAATCAAACACCGCAGAGTTTCGAATCAATTCAATATTTATTCGAGATCAGAGATTCTTGAAACTCTTTACAGTCTTGGAGTCTTGAAAATTTTCAGTCTTGATAATCTTGACAAATGTTATACTTTTGTATAACTGATAATTCTTACAAATCTTCCAAAGTTTTAAGGCGTTCAAGATTTCCAAGACTGTGCGAAGTGATCCAGATCCTATCACTAATTATAACTGTACAATCGATGATGTTCCTTTAATTAATTCGCCAGAAACTTAGCAACTGAATGGCGATTTTGATATTCAGAGTCGCAATGGACTCAAATTCCAAAACATGAAAATTATCCGAACCGCGTCGTGTTTGGTATCATTCCAACCAGAAAAATGTCACGAATATATTGGTAATAGTTCCATAAAAAAACAATTATTAACCAGTATCAGCACTGTTTTACCGACATGTTATCCTTTTCTATGTCCAACGTTAAGTGATCAAGAGGTCGTCTGTACAAGTTGTGCCCCTTTTAGAAGAACACTATGAAGGATTCTTTATTAGAATTGAGGTTGTTGTGGTCGCTGGGAAACGCAGAACGTGTGCGATGATTTATTTTATAGCGCTGTTGTCACATTTTACGGCGAGTCAGAAATGCGATCGGTTCGGACAGGTTTTGCCACGATAGGGGTAGATAATAGCGTCACAATGACGACTGACTAACACAATGGGAATAGGGGGAAAGCGCGATCCATCTTCGCAGCGTATTCGGTTTGAATAAACGTATTTCGGGGATGGGTTTAAAAGCACCGGGACACTTCAGCATGATCGGCCCCGCAGCTCAATCTCGTGTTATTTACCCTTCTCGCCGTGTTGACTTCCCTTCTCTTTTTGTGATTCTGCACTCTGTTAAGCTGGGATTGAAAGAAGTCGCTTCGATCCCAAACAGAGTCCCTTGGAATTTTGTGACCCGGAAAGCTGTCCATGTCAGGAATCCAGGTTTTATTAAAAAAATTCCCATCCCCCCGTACATCCTCAAACTCGTCCCTGACAATTCGTCCCCAGACATTACTTATTTGTTGCGTATTAAAACTTGCGGTTCTTCAGACGGAAAACAAAATGCAGCTGGGTCAGATAATATTACAAAGCCTGGTTTTAAAGAGTTTTCTATTTTACAATATTATTTTATTTATTTTCGTCTGTTCTCGTGGACCTTGAAGGGGTTTCAACATTTTTAAACTTGTACAAAATCAGGTTTTCAATGCTCAACTTACATAACTAAAGTTATTATAGCAAGTATGTATGAATATCCTTTTTGTTCAATTTCAATTCACCTATTCTACTTAATTTATTATATATATATGTATATTTTTTTCTTGTAGACGCAATTTTTCCTTTGAAAAAGTTTCAAAACTTAACCAAAACATTAGGTAAGAAGAAAAGTTTATTGCAAAATTGCTAGATTTATTAAGTGATCGAAACGGTTGCGCCGAAAGCATCATTATATTAAAATCTAACATTTACGATCGATAAACGGGATTACATTTTTTTTTAAACTTGCTTGCTTCTAATTCGTATTAACAACTATACAACATTTGCTATATAAACCAAACTAGGTTTACGGCATCAATAAATAAATAAATAAATACAACTATACAACAGAAATATAAAATTCGTTTATTTCAAATGCCTGTAACTATGTTATCCATATAAATGGTTTCACGACATTATTAAAGGGTAGATTAAGAAAACATTATGTCGGCCGTGAAATTTGTACAGAGGCCAATCTCGCTCCGATGAGAAAAATTAACATACAATTTCGAGTTCAAGACAAAGTGAGCCAAGGTAAAAACATTTATTTGCCTTCCTGAAGTATATATGTCCTTTTAAGCCGGAATCAAGGGAACAACTGTATATATGTATGTACGCACGGTTGCAAAACGTAGGTGTATGTACATACCTACTCCACTGTAACTAGAAATGCTGACCATGTATTTACATTCTGCAGAAGACAAACCTAACTTCCCACTTTGATGAACGTTGGCAAACGTAGCACGTATACTTCCTGGACCACAAGTTTTCATTAACGAAGTTCCTATATATTTAACAAACAGGATTACGCGTATTAAACGCCGAGCCAATGAAAGCAGGAGTCCTGATTGTTTCTTTCAAAATTGATACCAGAATTATTATCAGAGGCTATTATATATTTATTCTAAGTGTGACAGTGTACGAGGATTAATTATTCTTTGTGACAGATGAAATTTAATGAAGAGGTTCGTGAATTATTGTTACACGGTCGACTTCAGCTTTTGTATATCTTTTAAGCCCCTATATTCTGATCTGTTTGTACGGTCGCGTTAAACAGTACGTTGTACAGCAGGGTATCGGAAGCTTTACATTTTGGGACCAGTCAAACGAAGCGTGTCGAATCAATTCTATCGGGGGAGCTTCTGTGAATGTTCGGTTTACCTCTCGAAACGCGACGTGCGTGAGGCGCCTTCAAATGGACGACTTTTCGTGCCGAATTACAAACGGAAGAGTTATCGTCGAAAATGACGGAGACACGGCGCGGCACCACTATTATTTAATATAGAAATGTTTTCGATATATTCGAGGAGCCAGCATCCTCGCTGGCTCTCGAAATGAAAATGCCTGGCGCCAGTTCGTGATCGATCGTATTCCATTCTTAAAATTCCGACTCTTTTCTACCCAATCAAGCGTAATCCTGATCCTTGAACTATATTTAATGGGATGGGAGGCTTGTTGCTGTTCATGCCGCACAATTTGACCTTTAAGTGAATGCCAGGCTCAAGGCTGAATGACTCCACAGGGAAAATTACAAAAATAATCCATCGAGCCATTTTTATCGGTCTCCATTTAGTTTCATTCAGGCGAGTCCCAATCCCACGCTTTTTAGAGATAATGATCGACTTCAAGGTGTAAGAAACTTCACGAAGAGAAGAACTGTCTCTTCTTTCTTTTGTTAGAGAAGCTATTATATACAGTAGAGCCTTGATCTAAGAAACAGCCTCGGATCTGTGCTCTGTTTCTTCGATCCTGCGGTTCTACTATTTCTTTGTGACCTCGTCGATCACGCCGAGCGTAGAAAAGGACAGCACATGTAAATACGGACCGTGCGGCCGGAAACTTCGAGTCGTAGAATCGGTTGGGGTAGGTCGATCTTTTTTTTTTATTTCTTTATGGACGTGGGGGAAATACGATTACGTACACCTCCCGAGATGACGGCGGAGAGTAAAGTGGGGCTCACTTCTCAGGTGGTCGAAGTAGGCATACCCACTAAAAACCTAACTACACCCGGGACAGTCAATGGACTGCCCCTGTACAAATCTAAGTTGCAGAATATGGGAAAAATAGGGATAAATTAAACGGTTTTTAAACTTGAGAAAATTCGTCAAACTTGCACAGTTTCAAGAAAAAGTCGTTTCTACGTTACCACGAGCAGAATTTTTTTTTCACATACTATGTATCATTTCCCGTAGATTTTTTCACGCTGATTTCAAATCTGGTCTTAAAATTTGTCTACGACCTCTGGTTTTTTAAAAAAATCGATTTTTGTGGCAAGAAATTAATGAAATCATGTTTTCGTTGAAATGATTTTATGACACACTAATTTGAACGTGCATCGTATTCTCATATATAAAACACAATACAAATAATGATAATAATTAAGTATTTGAAAGCCAGACACAGGATAACAGCTACGACACTAGAAGAGGAGAGCAAGGGACCGGGAGGCCCCTGGGTGGTGGGGTTTTAGCGGGTATGGGTAGGGATATAAGTCCTGTTCTCCCAACTGTCATCGTAAGGGCTCATTCACGGTCAAGTTGAATGGTAGTGATGAGTAATTAATACAATATGGATTTGAAAGGACCTGCTACGTTATCGATTCTCGGAGGCCCCTGAGCTTCCTGGCCCCTCGCGGGGTACGCCCTTCAGCGGTGGGATTTCCCTTTTTCTCCGACGAAGCGAAAATATTCTATGCCTCACGTTTGTAAAATACGTTTCGATGTATTCTAAGGAAATGGTAAAAAGATAAAACGGCTCTCACTAAAGCTTGTTCCAGTCACTTGCTATTCAGAGACAATGGTCGATTTAAAGGAGCGAGGGACTCGACAAGCACGAGAATATTTTTCTCTTCCTGTTGCTGGAAACGTAATAAACTGAAAATTGATCAATAAATGTGCGGCTAAAGATTTATGGGAAAAATGAGACAGTGGTTTTCCGAGTAACGATGAACGCGAAAATATTCTGTATGAAAAGCGCCACACGTGTGTACAATATTTCTCGATATATTCGCGGGAAATGATAAAGAGGGTGAAACAAATTCCTGACATGCTTCGGGTGCCTTGTTACTATGCTAAACGTGTCACTCAGCCTCGTCAACTCTCTCTCTCTCTCTCCCGCGTTAAAATAAAATCTTCATCGTGGTCGATTTTATTCACGTCGACGCAGCTTGCATGCATGCATTGTTCGATAGGGAAAAAGCTCTGCTATGATGAACTGTGCCGCGAGAGATTTCGTAATATTTACACACGTTGCGTATCTCACGCAGATGGGCCAACAGCACCTTCTCTCCCTCTCTCTCTCTCTCTCTCTCTCCCTCTCTCTCTCCCTCTCTCTCCGCGATATCTCGTGTTACGGCTGATTATGGTTCAATGATGCACCATGCGGCGGGATGAGCTGCGACTATCTGCATTCCGGCGTGCCATTAATTATTTAGACGTCAATTAACATTAGCGCGACCCAGGAGAAAGCTATACGGCGGTGCTGCGCACCGTCGTGACACATTTTCTCCTCACAATCAAGAAAATTAACCCATTTGCATCTGTGGTGGAGCCGAGTTTCTCTGCTTTTTAATACGTCGCGAATATTGGTCACCATTCGCGAACACGTTTCTATTTATTTTATGCGCGTCTGTACGTTCGCGTTTCAATGGAGAATGAGTCGAGAATGTTTTCGATTTATCGTTGTCGTTCAGATTGAATGAAATGGCTACGGAATTTTATCGAGTAAATATTAATCGTTGAGCATGGAAACGATGGTTTCTTAAAGCTTACAATT
Organism: Lasioglossum zephyrum; assembly: GCA_028455615.1. Lineage (NCBI taxonomy): Eukaryota > Metazoa > Arthropoda > Insecta > Hymenoptera > Halictidae > Lasioglossum > Lasioglossum zephyrum. The sequence goes on along the minus strand of CM052321.1, from coordinate 9,445,845 downwards.
TTCACGACCCGCCTTATCGTAACACTTGCGAAACACGCGCAACAATCTTTTATCCAAACAGAAAATGGCATCAGAAAAATTCTCATTTCAGTTGTTTCGCTTTTTCAATGCTAAAATATTTGTTCAATGTTCAAAAGTTGCACGAACATTTGTATTTTATGCTAGTACTTTAAGTATATTAAAGTAATATTAATTATGTTAAAGTATTATATGCGGATTTTTTTTATGTTGGCTCGTACCAGCGTACTTCTATAGGAACTGAACTGAGAATATTTTGCATTTTATTTAGCTACGCAATTTTATTGGGCAAATATCAATCGTTCGAAATGAAAAAGTTGGCTTTCTGAAGCTTATATTTATAAAAACGATCCGCAAACCTTTATTCAAAAAGTGTAGTAATGTCTATATACGTTCTGTACACGTCATACAAACGTCAATAAAAATAGGTTAATAAAATTTTTATGCTACGTGACGTCCATATCGAATAGAACAGTTGCGTTATTTTATTCTGTATGTGTCAATCGTTGAAAGTGACAGCTTTTACAAGTTTATAGTTTTCACGATGATCTATTGGAACAGACAGAAAAAAGTAGTAAAAATACGTGGTGTTATATTTACAACGACGTAACACAATCTATTATTTAAAAGTCGCAGAACAGATGTCTATTTCTATTAAAATTCTTTGAGAACATTTCCGCGTAAAAAATATTTTTCCGGTTCCGTTGTCTGGGAAAGTAGAATGTTCATCTACTGGAGTATAAATTATTAGAGAGTCGCTCTGAAATCCGAGTTATTGTAGCGTCTACTTTCGGAAGTAAATCTTTGGAGTACAATCCTCCAGCACGCGCGTAGCGTAGCGTCATTCACAATTTACGCCGTGCAATCTTCGTTAAACAAATGATCGCCCTTTATGTTCTGTTATTCGAAAAGACAAACTCTGCATGCGATAACCCGGTAAGAAAAGTCGTCGTTCCAGACTGCAATTTCCCGGGTGTGTAAAGTTTAAAGGCCCCCATGAAAAACTTGATGGCCGTTCCGGAGATTCGGGGAAAAACCGGGTCGTCGACGAGGCTGCACTTTTTAACTTTGCCACGCACTTTCGTGCTGCGTGGATCCTCGAAATCCTTGCTTGTATGTATAAGACATTTATTTCTTATTTTATCAATTCTTTCTTTAAGATGGTAATAAATTTCCAACACTTTAAGATCCAGACCATCAAATCCCATTGACTGAGACGAATTAGACCGTAGGGTTCATAAAACGCCAATAGGTAATAGTACAATAAAGTAAATAGTAAAATTAGCAAGATATATTAGTTATATTGTGTCCCAATATTTTATTTTGTAGCACCAAAAACTGTCCCTACATAATTCATCGATCAGGACCGTTGTGGATAGTGTACAGTGTTCGCAAACGTGTTGAGAGAGTCCTTACTTTATTTACTATCAACTACAGTAGGACGTCGATTAACCGACTTGATCAGGAAACAATCAGCTCGGATAAATTAAGCCCCAAGGTGGTTCGTAATCCACCTTAATAAACTGTAGGTCCCGTCGCGAAATAACTTTAGCAAAAAGTTGAAAGCGACGTTAAAAAAATATAAAACGAAAAAATTAAATCCTGATAGATAATCGAGACCCGAAGAAATAATTAAAATGTACGTTATATTCCAAAATAAATTGTTAATTTTTGAAAATTTATTTCCCTTCATATAATTTAATCATATTTTTGTATAATCGGGATTCAGTTAATCGAGGTCTTACTGTATCACATATCGCCCTTACCGTGTTTCGCTTCGCTTGACTGCTACTCCCCACCCTCTTCCGCCAGTTCACAGGAGTATGGTGGGGAGGAGCCAGGAGTAGAGGGAAGGAGTCGTCTACTGCTCGCGAACCGCAAGTTGTCCAGGCCTGCTCTGCATCGTAACAATTACGATACGACGGAATGAAAGATAGCACATGGTCTTATCGTTTTGCCCAGGAGTGGAGAACCCACGGTGACCTTGAGTTAGGTGTCCCCGCGTTACGAGCTTGTAAAAGAAAGGAAAAGAAGAAGATAATACGAGCTCTTTCGGGGGTGGCTTTATACCGGTGCCAATGATTTACGGTTTTACGCGCATCCGTTCCACGCTGACGCACCGAAGCGAATAAAACCGTAGCAACGCACAGCTTTATGGCGCTTAAAGCGTCGCTACGCCGCCGGTGTCGTATGTTATTTGATTTTGAGAAAGATCGTAAATACTGCGGTAAATTCGTCCATGTCCCCTCCGTTATAAACGGAAAGTAGTCCATAATGAAGATAAGTAGCAGTAAATTCTACGTTTGATAGATTCGCGCCGAGATTTCGGTCTGCCAATGAACTGGAGCCACTGGCAATAATTCAGCTGGCAGTCTGAACGTGAAAGGCAACCGGGACTCGGGAGTACCGATGCAGGAAACGTCGGGAATCGATTCCGGTTGCCATTCAAATTAAATGCAGACCCCGGTGATCGTTGAAATATTATGCCTACCCGGTTTCGAACTCGAAACTTTTCCGTTCAGTTTTCGAAAATACCAACCCTCGAATTCTATACGCTGTGCCGCAGACTTGTCCCGCAAACTGTACTCGCGGTCTTGTTTTCGATCCTTTCGACGTTGTGTGGGTTGTATGTAAATGTTGTTGACGTTAGCTTGCGTTCGCGTTGTTGACAAACACGGACACACCGATTTCGGCGGCAGTTGTTGTTTTCAGTGATCGGTCATTAAAAGGATCCTCGAAGCTAAAAAGTAAATAAAAAGGTGGATCGATGCTGTACGTGGGAGAGATAGTTCGCGAGCGGACTGTAATGGTTAAATGATCTGTATGCAAAATAGAAGTTGTCTGTATCAATTATTTGGTTGGAACGAAATTTTGGTAGCGTTTTCAAATTAAAATTCGAAGATAAAATTCCATATATATAATATATTCAGAAGATTATTCGATAACAAATTATCGAAAAAAATGAAAAAAAATAATAGAACAGAATTAACATACGTTACTGAGTAAATCTGAATTTTACCTTTAAATTTTCATGTCAGAAGGATACGATTGATCGTATAAATTATTTTTAGTAACGTAACACAATCTATTTATTTCTAGGAAATCCATACATGTTTTTACAGTCACTTAATAAAACAGGTGATCGGAAATCATTTCCAAACCCTTTCGCCTGAACGGTATTCCGTAGTATGTACCATTTATTTTAGAACGTTGCCTTGAACTAAAATTGCTTAGAAACTTTGAAATATTTCACGGAGCGATGCCAACATTTGGAGTGATTATATTTAGACGCCAAAGCCGGAAATTTCGTCATCTCCACGCGGCTGGCACTGAAAGGTTAAAATATGCATTATTCGTACAATTCTCGCATATCCGGAATTGAAATTGAAGTTAACAATGCCAATACAATTCAAGCCTAGCTAAGAGAATGTGTCTCGTGAAAAGGTCTCAAAGTTAAAAGTGAAAAATCTATGTGTGTGCGAATAAACGAGTCCGATTGAATTCCAGCCAGTAATTCACGTTTCACTCGGGCGATTCCGTTTGATAATTATTTGGGCTCCTCGAGCGTTTAGTATGCGACGGGATCTTGATTAATGGAAGATAAATGTTTTCTGAACGCTCCGCGGCGCAACGAGGGGTTTTAAGGGTTTTCTCATTGAAATTTCCATTTTTTTTCTTGCGGGCATATTTTCCGTAATGATCTCTCTACTGCCGTTGGTAATGGAAGTCGACGCTATCATTACTCGTTAAACGGCCTGGCAAACGTCGGTTGTTCTTTTTAGGGCTTGTCTGAACGCGCAGTTCTCTGTAATCGTGCCCTTTCTCTTTTTATTTTTTTATTTAATATTTATGTTTCCTCGTCACGGAGGGAGCACGAAACACATAATTCTCGAAGCGCTTTTGTTTAACTTTATCCGAACATCGATAATACACGACCAACCACGGTACTTCGGACAACTTAATCTTTCACGATGGGAGATTACGAGCAATTATACAGGAAAGCAATTTTCGTTTAAGTTTATTTAATCTGTATGATCTATTTTACAGTTACAGCGATTAGGACTTATTTGACGTTTACGATATCAATGGGACAAAGCATGGAAAATAGCGATGGGTATCATCGACTAAATTCAAGTATCGACTAATTACTATTTAGTTGCTACACACTATCGAATATTTAGTCGATAGTTGTTAGTCGACTGAAACTTTATTTTACTGGTTACGTCTAGATATCGTGTCTATGCCTACGTCTATATGTATCATCTCTCACTCTCACAAATTATTATTTATCCTTTCATAATAATGCAATATAAAGGCAAAGTGTTAATGAACTTTTTAGAAAAATATCTGTTCATCATTATAAAATACTACTTTTTCTTTAGATTATGATAAAAATTTTCTAATATAAGTATTGTTATTTAATAATTGTATATTACTAGTCTAGTATAATAGTTTCTAGTATAAAAGTTTCTAGCATAATAGTTGTTATTTATGCTTATTGAACGAATTATTCGATATCGCTAAGGAGTGAATGTATTTGATAATAAATCTTGTAAAATCCATTCAAAACTCACGCCCGTTAAAATTCAACAGTTAACTGAATTTAGTCGATAGTTTAAAAAATCAGTCGACTGAAAATAGTAGCCGGCTGCTACCGATTTAATCGATAGTTTTAGTCGATGGTGCCCATCACTAATGGAAAAGCGAGAAAAGAATAAATTTAGAGATAAGCTCGAAAACTATAGAATATTTATGGTACGGATAACGGCCGTACATGGTCTGTCAACACGCACGTCTGCGTACCGTTAATCGCAAAATGTATATGCCAGCATATCACAGTATATTCGTTTTGAAACGAACGCATAATTTATGGACGATAAATACACTTTACATTAGCTCTTCAGCAACGAAGAATGATTTATATACTTTAATCCACTGCGCCGTGCTTTTACGCCTGCTTGACGTTATTAGAATTTTATCTACTGTTACTGCGCGAGTAAAGAACGTTCCAATTGACTGGGTGAACTTATGAAAAAGTAAATCTCTGAACGATAAATATGGGTTCGATGTAATGGACCCAAATGGACCACGTATTGCCAGTCCGGTCGACTGTTACGCAATCCGCAGTTCAATGGCCAACCGAGCTTGAGCGAAACTCGGAGAAGAAGTTGGAAAATAAGAAACGTTACAGAGAAAGTTAAGGGAGAACGTGCCTATACAGGGAAGAACTGGGAATGCGCTGAGGACCGTGAAAAAAACTTTAAATGACTGAGATTTTCTACGAACGAAAGTGTTTGGAATACTGCGTACTGGAATACCAATCAGCTTTGTCAAGCACCGAACCTGGCTACTATGCAGTGGGCTTGTGGAAGAAACAAGACGGTGTTCATTCAAATTTTCTGGTGTTTTTGTTCTTCAGTATTTAGTATTGAAATCTATGAATGTTTGTCATAAATGCATGAAATTTGCAGTCTGGTTATGATAACTAATTTAAAATGCATACACCTGTGAATAAAATTGAGATACCAGCTGCCAGAAATATAATTCTGCATTCTATTAATGAGTAAAAATAGACGCCGAGCAAACGTATTTATGTTACGACCCAATACGCAGACAATGCTATCAATTGCTTCATTCTACGGTGAAATAACTTCACGTTATTTTCACATTTTCCCTCTCCTTTCCTTTTCTGAGATAATAGCCGAGGACTATTAACTTCGCGCTCCTACCTATAGCAGCGGTACTGGCAGAAACAGTGAAAAGAAGTTGGGTCGAGTTCTTAAAGGATACTAGGACGTCAGTGTGATTTATGGGTTTGAATTAATATAGGTACTACTCCGGATTAACTCGATGGCGGTCGCGTAGAACAGAGACCCTCGCGCGACAACGTTCGCCGTTAAAAGTCCTCGATTTTCAATTTCCCATCTTCGCCTGCTATCGATATTATGTAGATTAACTTTTTGTTTGTTCCGACACGGATAAAAATCCATGCGAACGGATGGTAATAGCTGTTTCACGATAAACTAGAAATAATGGAGTGTTATTTCACCAACGGTTCTTGCAAAGCTTGTTTGACGATGTCGGAGAAGCTATAAAAAAAATAGCTATCAGATATTTTATGTAGCTGTTTCGATATTTTCGTTGACGATATTCAGCAGATCAATTTTGAAGTAATGCTGCGCAGAACTTTAATTAATCCTCTGGCAATCGCGGAAAAATGTATTCCATTAGGCTTGAAGTTCAGCCAGAAGGCACGTAGGCACTCCCGCGGGACTTTAAAAGGATGAACTTCCTCCATTTGCTTTCCTTTTAATGCTTCCCAGCGATTTCGCTAAGTATCATTCACTATTGATTCTCGATATATTCCATTCTGATGGATCGTGCAATTTTCTGACTGTGAATTAGTAATTGAATTCACTATGCACTAGATCTATCAGAAAAATTCTCTACCCTTTAAACCACTGTATTTTCTAAAACAGTTCATAGATTTATTCATTTTTACATTCAGTCGTGTGACGAGCTAATTATATTAGCTTGACAACTAAATACGCGACCTTTTGTTTCGTAATTCCTTTATTGTATCATTATAACCTCGTTCGGTGACCATTCCTTTYCAACTGTGTGAATGATTGAAGCTCTGAATTTTCCGATTAATTTGATATATGTTTTCCAATGTTTCTAAAAAGAAGGTTTCCGTTAAGAAATTAACATTTGTGCAAATTTTCAATATCATATTCGTAATAAGCACGTGAAAATACGTAAGAATCTAGAGTATAATTTAGAAACAGTGCGTGTTAAGCACTGGGTGGGTGTGTGTGGTGTCAGGCTGGCCCTTTCCACTCCCCCTGTTTTCTCTCTTATCTCTACAGCGTCAAAATGTAAACAAACGCCGCGCCGAAACAGGTCTACGTTGCAGCGGAGCGTTCAAGAATACGAAAAATTCAATACAGTATTCGCGATAGTTTTTTGCAAATATCTCGAAAACTAAAAGCGACCCCCCTATATTGGAAAAGGAAAAAGTTGTTCAAAATGTCAATATTTATAACATATTTAAATTTCATCAAAATCGGAGAGCGCAGTACTTTTCTATATAATTACCTTAACCTAATATTATATTTTAGTACAATGTGTTTCTAAAAAACGTCGTACTTGAAAGAGATGATTTGCGAAAATGTTCCGCGCACTTTGTCAAGGAGTTATCTTCGAAAAACGCGGACCATATTAGAGCACAGGTCGCGCAGTGATTGGTTCGCGTTTTTTATTAAATATCTAGTTAACAAAGCCACGGAGAAAATTTTCGCAAATAAAAAAGTTCCCTGTCGGAACACTCGTGTGTGTAATCTAATTTATCATCTAAAACATATTATTTCACTTATCAATGCATGTACATGAAATTTGTTTATATTTATGGGGTGAATATTACCAAAGTCTACTAACGGAATGTCTATCGAACGGCGAATACGAGATATCTAACATTTATTGAATCGAGATCGGAGTAGCATTTTCATTGCCGGCGCAGATGAACTTTGCTCAGGTCGCTGTAATTCGGCAATCAACATTCGTGTTCTGTGTGCTGTTATTAATGAACTTTCAATATTAAAACGAAATTTCCAGGATTTGAGATGCAGAGCGTTGATTGAATAATACGGAATCCGGACGATATTCACTGGGTCACGTAGCTGCGCTGACCATTTCGCCAAACGTATCACGGCTCGGTTATACGATACCTACACTAAATTCCTTGGTATTTAAGCCTGGAACGGAATTCCTTCGGATAGATATTTATCCCACGCAACTAAACGTCTGGGTGATCACCGGAATTTCGGGGAGTGCATGCGTAACGACGGAAACACTTTGCTCGGCGTGCACATAGCATACTAGTTTTATACTAACCCATTCAGCCAGAGCGACGAGCCAGTCCCGTGGTGCCTGGCCAAAATGATTAACTCTGAAGTCAGATTCGCAGCTGCTTTCGCGAGCTTATCCCGCGGTGCAGCGAGCTGGCAAATTTGAAATCGCATTTCGTATTTATTCGATGAAAAATAATGTCTCGATAAATGGGAAAAATTCGGGACTGAAATGTTACCTATCTTACACGCATTCGGTTGGCAAGGAAGCAGAGTTGGGCATTAATCAATTAAAATGTTAACCAAGGTTAATCAATGAAAAATAGACGATTGATTCAATAGATCGATAAAATTAATTGCCACACGGTCTATCTTTGTTTTCAATGATTTGTTGAATTAACAAATAGTTTCAATATTATCACTTCATCGTATATTATTGTTCATAAAATGAACGACAATCCCCCAGCTGGGGTAATTGTTTTAATGTTTCAGTAATGCAGTTAGAGTACTATTTAATGCAGAACTTTTAGAAGGATTAACGAATATTAGTTATATTCAAAACCTGAACTTTCGAGGGAAAGTTCCTTAAACTTGATACGCCTCTCAGTTCAAATATACAGTTAACAGAATAACCTCGTAGCTTCATAATACTCGATCAAGGAAGTTAGACAGTGGATGTCTACTCTGACCGTTAGTCCATGAAACACAAGATAAGGCACAGTTTCGACAGTGTAACCGAAAATGCCGTGAATTAGGCCATGGTACACGTGTGTCGAAATCTCAACTAACTAAAACACGATCAATATAAAGTGTCAGGATGAATCAATAATGTACACGATCATATTCGAGATCGTTATTCATCGTAGAATTTTGTGACCGACTGTACATGCCCAATACCGTCTGGTGATCTATTTTTACAGAAAAGTTTAAAAAAAGACGGAAAATATCAAAAAATAGTTGGATAATCGTGAGAGGGTTGACATTACCTCCCCTGCGTGGCCGGAGACCGAAGGAAGCCATTAATAACGTTTTCGCAATCTAGATTGACCTACGATTATTATACCTGAATGGTTATAAATATTTATGCCTGCGACCACGCATATGCAAGAAATTTATAGTTCGTTCATACTTGTTACTCGTGTAAACCTATGTAAGGCGCGCATGCTTTACATTTTCTGCGAAACTTTACAAGGGAACATTTAATGCATATGGACCAGTGAAAATTTCCGGATATGAAAAATTAGCATGCTTATAATGCGTGCTTTATTCTAGATCTTTCCAATATTATTCTTTTAACTTTAAGGCGGAGTCAGATTAAAGCGGATAGGTTAAAGCATATGCTGGATAAAAACGATTGAATATTTCGCCACCTGAATGTAAGAACTAGGTAACTTGAAATTTTGACATTTTGAGTTATCTACTTTGCATTAAAGAAGAAATCCAGTAGAATTTAATGCGAAAACTGGGTAACCCCCATCAAAGTAATCTACGACATCTAGTGAATCATAATTTAGTTTAATCTTGTTAATATAAAAAGTAGGCAACTTCTGTTTTTTTTTTGCAAAAGAAAAAAGGTTTAAAATTTCTTTTAATCCAAAATGATGTTTTTTCATGTATTGTTCCACTTGAAATAAAGAAATATAAGCAGATATTGGCATTAGTTTAAAATAACGGTCTCCCTAACATAATCTTAAAACCTCGAAATACTGTATCATCCAGAGTTGTGTAAATTCAATTACATCGTAATTCAATTACTAAGTATTTTAATCAGATGTGTAATTGAAATACAATATAATTGAAATACAATGTATAATTGAAATGCAGTGTAATTGAAATACAATGTATAATTAAAATGCAATATAATTAAAATACAATATAATTGAAGGTGTGTCGTAGGCACGTGACGAGCAGCTAGTAAAATAAATAATAAATTCCTTCTGTTTCAAACCTTCACACTATTACTTCATTTTTCATTATTCAATTACAATGTATTTTATAATTGTACTCCATTGCAATTACGAATTACATTGTAATTTAATTGCAATTCTGCACAACTCTGGTTTCATCAATTTCTCTAAACTAAGGAATTGTAAGTTACCTAGTTCTTACATTCAGGCGGCGATTTGGTTCCTATTTCCAGCAATTAATGCAGAAAGTTTTCATTTTCATTGACGATGAAAGTCTGAGTATCACCAATTTTGATGAACCATTAAGTAATCTGAAAAATCATAACTGTCCACGTATGTTTCAGCGGCAGTTTGCGAGTTTGTAATTTTAAAGTGATTTATGAACCATTTATGAAACTGAAATTAAAGTGCGTAGAAAGATCGGTGGGATTATCCGGATTGAAAAGTTAATCTTTATTTCGCTCTCCGAAGGCTTCCGGTGGTTCCGATAAAAATTCCGTTTGAAGAGACGCGCACGTCCAGAGGACCATGCCGTACTTTTTTCTTGCTTTTGCTCTTTTCCCTCGCTCTCTCTCTCTCTCTCTCTCTGCGTCCAGCGCATAGCTTTTATTTTGTAGAATGGCCGATGTTAAAGAATTTCCCATCAAGTGGTGTGTACACGGTGGTTGATTTAATATGCGGACAGGTACGTGGTCGAAGAGTTTGACGATGAACGCACGGTGAGCAATAAGTATTTCAGCGTGTTCTCCGAGCCGCAACTGGAACGGTGCTTCAGCAAAGCGAGGGAAAAAGCAAAAAGCTGGCCTGCTGGTGCACGGTGGAGGCCCGGAAGCAAGTGTTACGCGAAATAATGCAAAAGGCGGCTTTCTTTACATTTTACATGGGTGAACACGGCTACCGGCACTCACGTGCATCGGCCGACCAGCTCTCTTCCTAGGCTAAGAAATGAATGGCCGCGGGTTACAGAGGTCGCAAAGTGCCGAGCTCTTTTTTTTATGGACCCGGATGCGATGGAATTGGGAACGATTTATCGAGGCCGACTGATTGGCGGAATGAACATTTCGCGAGGGGAACGACTGTCTAAATTATGAGAGACTTGAATAAGTTCCTGCATTTCGCTAGTAGATCACGGAACTAATACACTAAGTTTTGTTGCATGTGAAATGCTCGATTTTCACTAGTGACATTAAACAAACGCAATTTTTTGTACCCAATGTATTCTATCTAGAAATTTTAAGTTTCTCGATTGTATCGTGGTAAAAATATTTTGTCGCGACTCTCCGTGGACAGAGGGCCTAAATCTTCATGTGGCTCCAATCCTATCTTAAATTAAACGGAATTATTAATGTACATAAATGCATTTTCGCATCAAGTTCGTGTGATTAATTTTGTTTGATTTGCGCGCATTCCGATAATGACTACTCGGATATGGAATATTCTATTGTATTGATAATAACACATTTTAATTGCAATATTGAAATTTATGAAATACAATAATTTATTTATTTAGTTTCTGACATATTGCTCGAAATTATTTGATGCATTTTCCGCGATTAACAGGCTGACCATCCGAAGCCTGTTGATAATATTCTCAATATGACTATGCTGCATTAGAACTGAAAAATCTTTTGTCAAGTGTCAGTCGCAGTTGAAATGATTAGATTACGTCGTTGGGAATGACTTGGCAGTTTATGCATTGAAATTTGTATTGCTATAGAGAAATCGTTCAAGTATATTAATTATGATGTTCACGATTTACAAATATGGTACCCATCGATATAATTGTTAAAATCGAAATCATAAGTATATGTATCAAGTTTAAAGGGATAAAATTCCATATCTCCGTGTCTTGTATTATGCAACATGTTCTAACATCATTGTGTAATCAATAATCTTCCTTCCAATAACCTTGCCTTCAAACCTGTCTTTGATGCAGCATCTAAAAATAAGAATATTCACGGGCAATCGTATTAATTTCAAACGGAGGTCTGTTTACAATGTCACAAGTTCGAAAACATGAATAGAAGGCGGCTAGTCGGTATCCATAGCATTGAGCCAGGTGTCGGTGGCAGAAGCTAATTAATGGTAACGCGAAAACGTGAATGCGTTATCTCCCGATCTTCCTGGCCCCTCTAATTACCTCGTATTTCACCTTTAAAACAATGAGCTTGTGCCACGTCACCTTGAACTTTCAGTCTCTCACCTTCCAGGTGCGCAGCAAGCTCAGCAAGGGCCATTTGCGTGCTTGGCGCTAATTGCCGGGGCAAGGTGACGTATTTTCAGGAATAGAAATGTAAGATGTACCTTGAAACGCGAGTCGGCCCGTCGAGGACTCGAGGGCCCAGTTACAAGTACGAATTCCTCGTGTTCCCCGCCTTGCCATACTCACCCTGAAACCACCCTCTCTTTCATGCTTTCTCATACTCCCGTTCCGAGCGACGAATCCGTTGCTTCCGGCATGCCTCGTCCTCCTTTTCTAGGGTCGTCCTCGCGCCCTCACCTTCTCGGTATCTCCTTTCCCTGAGGCTCCATTATCGTCGGCCTTCGCTTCCACATCGGCGCAGAGTCGAGCCTTCGTTCACGATGAACCTGTTCCGGAAATATTGGTGCTCGCTACTCGAGACCCCTCTTGACATTTTAGCTGACCATCCCCCGGTCTCGTTCCTGATATACCCTCGGCGCCATTACCGTGATTTCTTCCGTGATTTCCACACGGTGCGATTCTCCCCCCAGTCGACTCCAATCGTGTCCCTCCTCGACCGGATCAGCCGATAGTACAGTGGATCCAAAGAGTATATTTAACACTAAACCTACCACGAGAGGGGTCGAATGATCCATTTTCGATTTGTCATTTGACAATTATTCACATTCTAAAGGTGTTTTCATGGGAATTTATTGAACACATGTTTCGACTCCAATAAATATTATAGTAAAAATCGCAGAAATTATTTTTGTAATACTATACACTGTACACTGCGAATCTTTATGCATTTCTAGCAAAATTCAGCAGATCAAATTCAATGTTGTTGAACAATTTTCAATATTGAACATGTCAATATATGATTTCACAATTTAGTTTCTATTTCTTGCAATCGATGCAGACAAGTTTTATATTTTTAATCTTGAAGAATTGCCGATTTCTGGATTGTGATAACTTCGTAAAAGTAAATAGCTTTGAGGCTTGAGCCTCCTTACAAATTGATGTGCAATTCTTTGTCATTTAACAGTATAATAACTGACAAACAACAATAAGGAATGCGGAAAGCTCTCGCGGTCCAATTTATGCTACTGTAGAGCGCGGCGCATCTTTTATTCATGGCTCGATAAAACGACTAAGAATAAAGCGTACGAATCAAAGAAGTAATAATCAGGGACCAGCAGATCTGAGTCTGCTCATTGTCATCGTTCTTTTTCAAGTTTCGACTCACGTTTTCCGATGTACAGGCGCCTCGTCGACGTTTCCACTTCCTTCTTCGCAGTTCGGCAAGCGAAAAGCTATCGCTCCAGTAGCGTAGATAATGACAAAAACCCGACAAAAAGTTCTCATTACTGCCGTCGAGTGTAATCGATACATTTTCGTCGACGGCGCAACGTCTCGAGAGAGATGAGCGTCTCCGACGACAACCACGACGACGACGACGACGATGCTACGTTGGAAAGTCACCGTGCGGACAGGAAAAAATGCGTCTTCGGAATACCTAAGAATTTCATTAAAAGCTAGTAATGGAACGGGAAATGCCTTATTTCTTTTTGATACCGCTTCCCATCGATTTTTACACAATTTTCCGTTCGATGCATTTCTACGTTGAAATATGCGGCCCCATTGACGGGAAACTAATTTAAAAATGGCCAACGGGAGCGAGCTAGGGAGCCTCGAATACTTTTGAATAATGTTCAAAGGTCTTTTCACGCGACACCATCCAGTCGATAGTGACATAAAACTGAAGTAATTTCGTGATATGACGCCCCACCGGAGGAAATTTGTTCGTTTCACCGTGAATAGTCTCGCCGAACCATTCAGACGGATCGTGGTTCTTATAGGAAATATATTTTTATACACCTGATATTTCTAGTGTTAAGTTGAACGAACGATTGGAAATATGTTGCGCGTCTTACAAAAGGGAACTTCGAATAACTTCCGTTCGCTGACATTTCGAAGGTTAGCATACGACAAGAGTAAACCTACTCGTGTCGGGCTAGAGAACAATGGACCGGGGAGAAAATGTGGTAGGTATGTTTTTCAGCCGACGAAGACACGTGCGATATTAAAAACGAGATATTCGATGAAAGGTCGATCGTTCTCATCGGGGCGGCAAAAGCAGCTTTAGTGTTCGAAGCTGCAAATAAATGTTCAATACCTTTTATCGGGCACCTTTGTAGAATGCCTCTGGAATTGTTATTTGATGTGATCGTAGCTGTGTGAAATTACTCCCGGGACGAGCTTGGTATACCATGCGTTCTTGTCTACTCCGCAAGCATGTCGATACGTTCCACGTTTAGTACGTATGGTTTCTCGATAGAGATACCACTAATTGATAATTGATAATTTTTACGTAACGCACGCGATCGATACTGTCTCCAGATTCAGGTCACCGGTGTCCCATTGTTCAGTGGAACTGACATGATTATTATTTCACTGGTAATTCAACTTCGTTAAAGAATACGGCCGTAAGATAATAAGCCTGTTGCGAATAATTATAAACTCGAGCAAACTAATTGTTCGAATTTCTCGCAAAAATCCAAACCGTACGGTTCCGCCTCAAAAAAGTGATCGCCCTTTTGAAAGTGTTTTAGAACTATGTATAAACTATTTTTCCCCGCATAATTATTCCGAAAGGATTTTATTCGATGATAATTTAGATTCCAACTTCTCCTCGATTTGAGCACAGGGAGCACTTGTATCGCCGGCTCCTCGTAGACTCCCAAGTGTTTACGACACATATTTTCGAGCCTACTTTATGCCTGGGCACGAGGCAAAGTTAAAACCGTTCGCTGTTCTCGCTGGCTACGTTAGCTAAATAACATCCACAAATTTCTGAGCCCGCTATCGTCGCGGAAACTTCAACAGGAGCCTGGCTGAGTTAGAAACTGTTTGAGCAGCGAATCTGTTGGTCGCTTTACAAGTAAAGGGAAATTCGGGGAGTGTTAACGACTAGATGAAAATTCTTCCTACCAGTGGACGGCTGAATCAATTTTATGGTGAAGGTATATATCGAAAGCAAGGTAAATACGCCTTGATGAACAGGCGAAAGCTCTATTAGAGGTAATCGGTCATTTACGATCGAGCACTTATGTAAGCTGTCTCATATAGTTGATCGAAGAAGCATTCGAATACTGAATACAGTATTTTATCCATACATGTCCCAAAAGTCTGGCCTGAAAATGTCCCAGATCTATCCCCACTACTGCGGCCTATACCCCCTTGTGGGACCGCGAAACTCGAGAGGCCTCGGTCGCCGAGAAGTATGACATCATGCGGCTAGGATATATCGATGACCCGCCTAATCAGAATTTCCAACTTCTCTATTTTCCATTATTTTTT
>CM052321.1:9305963-9430431 GCA_028455615.1 Lasioglossum zephyrum | reverse complement strand
CCAACTTCTCTATTTTCCATTATTTTTTTCATGGAACTTCGACGACCATATTTGTGGCATTTTTCTAATAAAAATCATACCAAATATGATATAATTCCGATGATATTTACTTGTGTAATAGACAATAAAGTTTCGGGCGCGAGGAAGAATAGCGTAAGGGAAAGAAAGAGACGCTGAAAGTCGCAGTCGCCGGCGACTCTCCTTCCTTGCGCCCGAAACTTTAATTGTCTATTACACAAGTAAATATCATCGGAATTATATCATATTTGGTATGATTTTAATTAGAAAAATGCCACAAATATGGTCGTCGAAGTCCCATAAAAAAATAATGAAAAATAAGGAAGTTGGAAATTTGGATTAGCTATGTTTACATTTCTCGGCGACCGAAGATTCTCGAGTCTTTCTCTACGTTCGGCAAAACTCGAAGAACTCCCTGGCGCATAAATGTCCCACGGCAGACCCGTACTGGGCACTTATATGTATAAAATACTCTACCCGTTTCTCGAAATATTCAGATAATTTCTAAAAAAGTGATTGCGCGACAACAAGCACAACAGGCTTCAAAAGTTCAAAATTATCGAAGCTAAAACATCGACAATTTTTTAAGAATTGAGAATGTTTAAATACTTTTGGATCCACTGTATATCAGAATGTCCGAAGTTAGTCTGAGTGGAGAATACCAGGAAACTTTTTTCAGTGGCAAAGAAATACAGCTCGAATGGTGTCAGTCGTTTGAGATGTTTACTGTAAAAGCAATGTTCTTTGTCTAAGGTATATATCGGCATAAAGTGTAGTAGTCACGAGGTGCGAAGGTTAAAGGGCACCGATAAATGGAAACGACCAGACCATACGCAACAATCAAATAAAATGAGATCGAACTACCATACCGTAGCGATGTAACACGGCCTGTAAACTTGAAATGGGGCAGTGAAGTAGATAGATATCCGCCATTGACCGGACAAGGTACAACCGCGGAATAAAACTGGTCGACAATAGCTCGAACGTGGTCAGACAGTCGCAAATGGCCATTCATCGTGGAGAACAGTGACTCGAACGATAACGCGAGCTCGTCACCGGAGCTTTAATCCCGCAAAATTTCCAGCCGTGTTGCAAGCACGCCGTATGCACCGCGAATACCACAAAGCGTCGGACGCGTGTATGGGTGAATCATTGAACTTTAAAGAAGAAGTTTTTCAATGTTACCATATATTGTATACTATGACTTTAAATAGCGAAGTGTATAAAACAAGAATAAGAACTCGAGGTACAAGAATAATTTAATTCGTACAAGAATAATTCGACTGTCTTTGAGTACAGAAAACGGAAAGAGGATGTGGGTAAAATGCATTTCTCCACAGCCCTTAACCCTGATCCGTTTGTCATTTTACGAACCGTATCTGTCCCTCGGTGTCAAATTGACACGCTGGTAAAAGATAGCTCACATAACAAGGTAAACATTTATTTTTCGATATTTTTTTATCCAAAAACTGATGAGTTAACATTTACATCTTGGGGTTTTCGGTTATGTGTTTCGCATTTAAATAATTAAAGGTACGAAGTTTCTGGCTTTACGTACACAAATAACAGAACAGTATCTAGGTGCACTGCCGTGCACCAGCAAAATACTTGCCCTACTCCTTTTAGACTAAACAAGTTAGCCGTTTTTTAGAGGATTGTAACTCGAAATTGGAGGCAGATGGAGAAATGTAATTTTGTACACTTGTTAAATGCTATCATATTTCAATATTGACAAAACATTAATCTTCCAACGTTAGTAGGTTCCGAGACATAGGACCTCGAAATTGCTAAATTTCTCACTGATTAACTGACTATCATCAAAACCTTTTGGGTACTTCCCATTGACCTACAAGCTTGAAATTTGGTACATAGGTCCACCATAACAAACCATCAAAGTAATAATTATCACAGTTTGATATTTGACAAAAAAGGCTGTATCTCGGGAACGGAGCGTCCTACCGCAAAAATAACGAAATATTCAAAAGGCTCCAATCAAAGCATATAGGGTATGCCCAACCACATGACGTATGTAGACTTTTGAATTTTTCAAAGAAAAAAAATGGCAGTATCTCGGGAACGGTGAAAAAATGTTTAGGATATAAGGAATTAGGGACAAGAATAATACCTACTTCATAATTGATAAAATTTCAATAAAAATTGATGAAATCCCAAGAAAAGCATCCTGTAAACAGAAGCAAACTTCTCTATGGCCGTAAAATGGGGGGTTAAATTATTCAAACTTCGTCGTTACTTTTTAAATGGCCATAAAAGGTGTTAGGTAAGGGCCAAGTTTAAATAATTTAGCACTCCACGTAACTCTTTAAAAATTAAATAGCGTTCTTTTAAACTAAGTTTTACAAACGCTTTTTCTCAGTATTGCAAGAGGTATTTCTAAGCTAACGAATTTGGCCGTATTTTGTTTGATCTCACAACGTTTTACGGTCATAGAGAAGTTGGCTCCTGTTTACAGGATGATTTTGTTGGGATAACTTATGTCGGGACAATTGTGTCAAATTGACACGAGGGACGGACGAGGGTTAAACAAGAAAAGGAGAGGCCCTCGAGCTTCTTGCTGTGGAGAAATATTCATTTTTTCGTAGATAGACAGAATAGAAACTCCATTGAAACACAACATTACAGAAGATATTCGCGATTATTAATAACTTTGTGTCAACTTTCTGGCATCTTCAACGTATGCGATTCGCGGCTGCCACAAACTGACCCGGAGGACGCGTGGATGCACGAGGATCCGTGCATACTCTGTTCGCAATGTATTCCTGTCAGACGCTCGACAATGCTTGTTATTTCATTCGTTTACTCGTATCACAGGAAATAATTGGACAACAGGACACGAACATCGCGTCCCATTCAAATGGACCAGCCGAAATTATGACTGGGAAAAGGGTCGCTTTGAGGTAACACGAATGAACTAGAATTTATTTGGTGTACAGTGTACTATGAATCATTTTTCGTTGTCACACTTTGTTTCAACGGTGACCAACGCGCCCCCGGGAAATAATATCCTTTGTTTCACTTCTGGTGACTATGACGTCGGGATCCTCCCTTTCAAAGACCTGGTGATCCGCGTCTTGCTTATTTGTAAACCAGACCAATAATGGAATATCAAAGAACAAGTTTCATCGCGAGTGCCGCTCCTTTACATCTTTAACCTTGTGGCCAACGATTTTCTCTAGAAACTTGTAATTTATAAATCTAACGATAAGACAAATTTCTAATTATATGTAAATATAAATTAATTAAAAAGGAAGTGTGTAAAACGCCTACACACATTAATCCACAGTAAGACTTACTAAATAATGTTTGAGTTTTGACCGCTTTTTTGTATAAAATTTTATGTGATTATTATAAGAAGGTGCACTGGAGTAAACAGATTATAACATACTAATTTCTACACCCTCAGAAGTCTATCGATCAGGTTTTTTGAAGTTTCGCAATTAGTAGATGCCTGAGTAAAGAAATGACGTTTCTCTTTGCCATGTGGGTTCTTGAAAGTTTCCGTCGAGTATGTGAACATTTCATGAACATCTGCAGCCTCCATTAATAATATTTCTGTAAAAGCTCGGAACACGGACTCCGGCTTTGCAGACTCTATTTTTCACGGTCATGTGTCCCCTCGGAATTCCAGTTTGCGAGGGAGCTTACAGAAACAAGCTCCGCATAACGCAGTACCATTCTTGCGTTCGCGTGTACGTACACATGTTATGCCCGTCGAGTTCGCGTTGCATGCTGCTCGGGTTACGAGCTACTCAAGTGTCGTTGAAATTTTCCGAGTTTCTCCGAGGTAAGAATTTTCTTGTCGAAAGCGTCAAACTATCCTCATCCCGGCGAAAGTTCACTCGGCGGTGCTCCGATGAATCCAACATCCTTTGAACTTCATATTCGTGGGATTTAAGTTCCCCGTCTTCAGCGGAAGAAGAATCTTTTTGACTCGAGATCAATATTTGCTATTTCTATGTCCACACAAAATAATCTCCCCACGTCGAAATATTCACGTTAACTACACGAACTTTGAAATGAGCTCTGATACTACAACAGCGACTCTTTGTTCATCATTATTTTCCATCAGGAAGAAATGAAATTGTTATAGAGATGCGTTCATGTTTGCATATCGTTAAAACGAACGGCACCGGAGAATTAAAAAATTTAAAAAGCAGAATATGCAAACACCTGTGCTGTTAACCTATTAAAACGTGGACAAACTCCGAGAGTTAATTTTTTTTTGTAATTTTAATAATGTTTCCAGGAAAGTTTTTCACATTTTGTTTGCGCGAATATGTCACTTGGCTTAATGTGAGTTTTTTTTAAATGAGAATTTGTAGACGTGTTCCGGAAGTGCTGAACAATTTTCGTGGAGAATGATTTTTGATTTTACGACATCGTCGATGCACTTTCCAGCTTGTTCGGTCATTAAAAAAAAGTTTTTCAATGGTCCTCGTAGGCGTGCAGCTGTTGCTGCAGTGACGGCAGAATATCTCGCAACTGGGGTACAATATTTACAGTTTACAATCCCTCGTAAATCCCGCCTCGCGGCAACAACGTATCACTTTTCTACAATGGTGTTCTATTTTTGGAGCTGAGGTTGACGTTGGTTTTTCGGCGGGATCGGATCCGTTCGGTTCAATACCTTATAAAATGATGTATAGAGCTAGTAAAAACGGCGTGAGACGTGATGGAAAAAAGAAACGAGATAAAAGGTGGCGGCCATTTCGTTCACAGTGGCCGGGAGCAAAAAATTTGTTCAGCAATTCTTCCATAATATATAGTACTTTAATGTCGATCGTTCCATAGCGGAAAGTTAAGTGTTCAAATACTTATTGGATTTTTAACACTTAAAAAATCTCAAACATATCACGGATAGCATTCCTAGAAAATCTTTGAAAATTTTCTGGCTGGGGTGCGTTCGCGTTCCATGCACAGAGACAAGGCTGAAAAGGGAACGGCGAGTTTTTCGACTGATCGTATTTACGACGCTGTCGACTGTAAACGTATATTTCAGGATTATCGGTGTGGAGCGTTTGGTAGCCGGTGTTCGGCGTAAATGCGATTTTTCTATCGTCGAGTCCGGGCCGTAAACCGCGCCGGCCCCGGCCCTTCTCGCCTTTTAAACGATTGATATTCCGGTGGGATACGTTCCGAAAGAATATTATCTATCCTGATATAGCGAGCCGCCCATAAATATCCGACGAGATGTCAATATCGGCGTGTTATGGATGGCCTGGCCAATATCCGCACGAGATGAAGCGACGCGGTTCGAGTGCTCCGTAAACTGTTCGAGTGCGCCGTAAAGCTCGGTGAAGCTATCCGTCATCATCGTCTGCTCGGTTTTAATGTATTCCGAGTGTGTTCGACTCGTGCCGGGGATCTTAATTGAAAATTCTAGTGGCGCCTGGCCCCGCATGAATATGGAGCACCTTACCTGGACAGATCGAACGTGATCGGATAACAGGTGGACACCGAGCTTCTTCTTTCGCTCCGCTGTATCTACCACCACCCCTTGGAGGTGGTCTTTTGCTCCAAAGGGGTTCATTAAGTCCGCGAGTCTATGGAACGGCTCTGTCAAAAAGGAAGTTACTCGGCGATCGATCGGCACCGATATATTTAGGATATCCTTGCTCGTGTTACGCCAGTACGTGCTAAGCGTTTGCGGTTGCCTCGGACACGGTCATTGTCAGATCCAGGTTAAAATTAGCGATCCCGAGGATAACAGGTCGTCTATGGAAGACCGTGAAGTTATGGAGGTCAGGATCGATTTTGATTCAGTTGGTAGGAACGTGCTAGGTGTCGAGTAGGTTCGGAAGTTAGAGCTCTATTCTATAGCGACCTGCCGACCTCCGTTGTCACACGCGATGAGCTTAAAGCATTGATCGATACTCCCTCTCTCTGCTCCCTCTCTCTTTCTCTGCCTCATCCCACAACCCCCCCTCTCTCTCTCTCATCGCCTCTGTCCCACCTCCGGAAGATGAGAACTGCGGTATCCCGAGCTTTTTGGATGATCTCGTGGCCAGGGACCACTGGCAGAAGAGAGATGCAAGTTTGAACGTCCGAAACGGCTGATAGGAGGACATTATGAAATCCCAGAAGCTCTGAATGTTGCACGTGACAATTTACGACTACATAACAAGTTATCTAGGAATAGGTAGCTAAGGAACAATAACAAAGATATTCTGGTTTTTTATATTTTTTTTGTTTGATATCCTCAGAAAGTAAAAGAGAAAATAAAAGTCTTGCAATGACCTTTTCAGCTTGTTTACCTGTTACGAAAATTCTTGCGTAAACAGCTAAACTGTTTTCTATCACGTAACCATTAAACGAACGCTCCGTAATTACGCGAGGAAGTTTGTTAAATATTACTCATCGTATTTTTCGAGTGCCCGGATCGTCTGAAAAATATTCACCTTGATCGACACTAAGCGAATGTCCAAGCGAAAATCAGTTTAACCAACAAACCTGATGCTGTCGAAAGTAATTTTAGGAAGGAACTTCATTTGCCGCGGCGGAACGTTATTACGAATAATTTTCTCGCTCCGGTATAAATAAATAGGCGAACAAGATTCTTAGTACCGCCGGGAAATTTTTAATTTCCAAGAGTGCTTGATTACATTCCTCCGGGGCCCGGCGACTTTGAGCTTTTTAACGGCAGGAACGGACGCGAATATAAACTTGATCAAAATGAATTCGCGAGTTTCGCCGATGAAAATTTCTTATTAGACCTTGATAATCCGCGCCGGGTCGGGTGAAATTAATTTCCTCGCTTCTAAATTTCGCCTTTCATGCTGTCCACTGCAAGAAGGGGGATGAAGGGGGATGCAAAGAGTGACTGAACATGTACACAAGTATCTCGAACGTTCTTTAAGCGTTCTCGCCAGGTTTGCCCTGCTTTAATTTATTTTTTTTCTGTTTCTTTTCCTCCTAGCAACGTTACACCTTTGAAAAAAGAGGCTTACTTAGGTAGAGACATAAGTAGGTAGTAGCGTTTAAATCGTTGGTTTCCTTAATATTTTCGTTTCTCTTTTTCTTGCTTTTTCTCTTTCGTACCGATTTTTTAACATTAATTAGATAATATGTACTGTACCTCTCGCGTACCCGCGATACGCGACGAGTTTAGGCACTTTTGAACGTGTACGAACGGCGATGTCAGACACCGTACAATATTACTTTAGCCCGTACTTTGCACCATCGATAAAGTCTTATCTTACGACATTCCTCGGTTCTATTATCGTGCACTATTGTTTCCGCGCCGCGTCTCATCGTGTTTCTGGCACATACCCGTCTAGCGATCCGTAAACACCTTCCTTGGAAGCTCGTTTAAAAGTTCTGATAACACCCGGCGACCTATCCCTTCGACAGTCTCTGATCCGTCACGAAATATATGCTTTTCGATAACTCGTGCAACAGAACACAGAGAGAAGAACAAATAATTAAAAGGAACGTATACGCAACGTCGTCGTACCACTCCTACGATGCACACGTTTCTCTCGCTTTCGTTCGGCAGCATAAAACATAATCGTGGATCGTAAGCATAGCGTTTATCACAGACATCAGCAGCAGCTTCTGGACGTTTATGGTTGCAAATGATAGGTTCGAAACCCGGAAGTCTCGGTAGTAGCGACATATTCTGTCTCTCGCGGTTTCCAAGACCAGTTCTAGGCTGTTTATAGGGTTCGCTTCCGGAAACAGTTGGTTTTTTTTATTAACAAGGTGTGTGTGTGTGTAGCTTCTTCGTTCTCGTAATCTATGAATTGTACATTGAACATTTATGACAGAGACAGAGAGATAGAGAGATAGCGGAACTTCGACGATCGATTACTACCGGAGATTATACTATTCTGTTTTACCGACGATTCTTATCTCGACGATACTTCGCGCGGCTCGTACCTGGATCGTTCACTATGATTCGACGCTATCGCTATTGTTCTAAAAACGATTTCAGACGCGGTGGTTTAGATCGTCGCACGTGAACCAGCAAGAATCTTCTTGAAAATTTCACTGGAAAAATATTCTCGTCGACTATTTTTTTACAGAAAGTTCGATAACCTCCTTTCAATTATTATTTAATCATTATTAAAAACATGTTAATGGTCCCTGGATAGACAACTAATCCTGTATCGAATATACTAAACTAATCGCTAAATCGAAACTTGATCTTCAGCCGTTTAGTGCAACGCCGGTGTGATCCAAGATTATCGAATAACGAGGGTCGAAGTAAAAGTTCTGCAAAGTGTAATGTCATGATAAGCAAGTCACTTATAACGGAGCTATATTACAGGTAGAAAACAGAATGAAAATCTGTCGTATGAATGGGAAAGCGATGAGTTTCCACTAGAGTTGCATCGAACGGCTGACTTAGCAATTTCGAGAGAACTTTGGAAAACAAGGGATGCTCTCTCAGCCACGCGATCAATTGTTAACGTCCTCTTGCGATTATTCACGTGCGACAGACCAACGTCTGTATGCTAAACACATCGAGAACAGTCTACGTTCCTAATATCGACAGAAATATTGATCAATTCGCGGAGAAATCGAGAGCACCATCGTAACGGGAACCTGGTCTTGGACGGAAGCGTATAAGGAAACGTTTGAAAATGGGTAGACGTGCGACGAAAAATACGTGTAGTGTCATCTAACGTTACCATTCTAACGGGGTGTCTTATTGTGGACGCTACAGTGTCCTCTGGAAACGTTTTCGTGCCGGACGAAAACCGTCCGCGGACCGTTTCATTGCAATAGGCCGCTTCTGTCGTAGCTGACGGACTTGAAGGCGTCTTCGACCAAATCTGTCAGACACCTGACTGCCTGCAACAAGGCTGCGAGTAGGAGGGACAACGACAGAGAGATCAGTTTGCTAGGCACCAGAGCGTTCTCCGAGGAATTGTGACTTCTACTCGATATCTTCTTCCTCTTCCTTTTCTCGAAGCTCTTGCCGCTAGCGGACTCTTGACTCTTGTCGCTGGATAGCGTGCCTCTTCTTGGCTTGCTGGGCGACTTGTCTGTCGAGCTGGTTCCCCTCTCCATCCATTCTTTCGAGACCCTGATTCTCTTCGAATCATTCGCACCGGACACGGTGAACCGTCTGTGCGAGGCCACGGGCTCGATCTTCCTCTGCACGTCCTCCGCCTTCGCCTCCATGATGGTCCAACGTTTGTCGTCCACACTCCTTCGGTTCAAATTTCTGAGAAACTTCTCCCGCGAGGTTTGCAGTATCTCCTCCGACCTAGCCTTCCCGGAATGGTCCAGCGAGTTGCCATTCGCGGGCTCGATCAGCAAATTCTGCAGCGAACACTTGCCGGTCTCCAGCTTGTCGGACGAGTCCAAATTCGGGAACGTCGAGTTCTCGTCCAAAGAGTTCGTTCGGTTGTGACACTTGTCGCGGCACAGCAACTTCTTCTCCGCGCAGGTGGTGTTCAGGTTGTAGTCTATCGTCGTCGTTGGTTCTTCAGGCTCTGACGAACAAAGTCGGATGTTCTCCTTAGCCCCGTCTAGAACGATTCTTCTCGGCAGCGTTTTGTTCAGGCTGTTCGGAATGAAATTGATCGGCTTCTCGGTATAATTCAAGCTGTCCTCCTCCTGCAAGATCGTAGAGCCGTTCGTGAAATCGACGTTCGAGCAGTGGTCGGTCGATCCCGATGATTGATTGGTCACCTGGACATTGGCTGTGTCGGACAGCTCGTTCGAGGGATCGATCAAACTAGCGCTGGCGTTACCGACCTCGTCGTCGTTGTCTTTTATCGTTAAATTACGGCCAACCCAAACCTGTTCCTCTTCCTCGTCCTCTTCGTCATCCTCGTTCTCCTCCTCGGACTCGAGGGACAAGGACGTCTTCTTCTTGATTACCGTCACGATGCCGTCGGTGTAGAGAAGATCCTGGACCTCGAAGAGACTCTTCTCGATGCTCGGACTGTTGTACAAAAGGTTCCTCAATTCCGGTATATCCAGATCCTGCACGTGAAGTAAGTTCTGTTCGATGTTCAGCAGGCTCTCCTCGATCTCGACCAGACACTGTTCGATGTCGCAGGCAGGTTCAACGGTGTGCTCGCATTCCAACTTCGTTTCCGTTCGACTAGTCCTCACGGTATCATCGTCATCCATAATACTTACGTTCGCCGACTTGAGCTTTTGCTCCTCTGGCACAGAGGTGTTGAACATGTGTTCCCTCCAGGATGTCGCTGGCCATCCGGATGTTTGCGATGTGTCCTCTTGCTGCGCATGGCCTTCTAGATATACCCCATAACTGGTATGACTATTCGCTACCTCGTAATTGGTGCTCGGTCTACTTCCCCAGTTCAGCTGATCAGTCTCGGCAGTGTCCCGGAAGCTTCCTTCCCTGTTCATCGAGGAAACGCTACGATTACCGTGGCTGTTAGCCACCGAGTAGTTCGCCGGGTCTTCGCGATTCGCCTCCAGGAACTTTTTCACAGCAACGTGCGAGTACAATTCACTGTACTTCGGGTGGCTGCTCCATTCTCGGCCGCTACCATGACTGTTAGCTAGCGGATAAGTGGTGCAGAGGTCCAGGTTCTCTCCAGGTCTTTTAGAGATTCCCTGTCTTCGCCTGTTGTAGATCGAGGAATCGTCTTTTCCGTGACTGTCCGCGTCGTCGTCGTCATCGTCGACTTCCGCGGCTCCTTCGGGGTAAGGGAGCTCTTGCGATTCGTCCAACGCCATAGTAGGCCCCAGACACCCGTCGTCTATCAGTATGTAGCCATCCAGAATGTTCTCGTCCAGGTCGATCCATTTTCTTGGGTAATCCTCGCCCCATTTCTGCCTGGTCTCGGTGTCGTCTCGTTTAGTCGCCTGTCGTCGTTGCTCGCGTATCGATGGGTCCTGCACGTGTATTTGTACCGGGCAGAGGACGTCGGTTCTCCTCTCAACGTTGCTGGCAGCTGGCGGCGTGGTCGCAACCAATGGCGCGACCTCGTCCAACAGTGCCTCTCGGGATTCACAGTATCTGTAGCCCGGACACGGGGTGTTCACTGGAGAGTGTGAGAGAAGGTTCACGTAACCACCGACGCCTCTGCCTATGAGCGATCAGGGGGCTCTTGGCGAGCCCGGTTCTCGATTCATCCCACTGGTGTTCTGGCTTTCGGTCAGCGTCTCGTCGTTCAGCCTCGCGCGGTTCGGCTCGCAGACAACCTGAGAACAGAGCACAACCGTTGTTTAAAATTCTGATCCATTATACGCTTCATTCTACCGAAAGCTTATTAATAGTATTTTCAATAATTCTGCTGTACCAAAAGATTGCGTAGAACTTTTCTTTTACATTACAATCTCGAATGAAACTATTAGATGACGTTGTCGAGGGTGACTTCACAATGAAAATTGCTGTTACTATTGAAGGTCCCATTAGAAAATTGTTTAGCCGTGTGCCATAGATTTTTCGAAATTATTTCAGTTGTATTGCCAGCCATAAATGCCACGAATAAAAATTGTCTGCGTCGATTGCAAGAAATAGAATCGAAATTCAATGTTATTTCCTTCCCTTAATGGTTTTAACAGAGGAGAAATCATGTATGGGCATCTTTAATGTTGAAAATATTTCAACAATTTTGAAATTCATCCACTCAATCTTTCTGTAAATGAATAAAGATCCTCAGTCTAGTTATTACGAATCAGAGACACGTACCCTTGGATGGCTGATCTTGATGTCTCGAAATTCATTGGTGAATGTTAAAATGTAAATGCAGAACGCCACGGCGCAGACCCACTCGGTGATGGTGCTAGCCACGTGCAACTCCCAGCCGCCATCCCCTTTGTACCATTTCCGGGGATTCGTTCCTGAAATCGCAAACATTCACGCATTTGGTTAGCTAACGAACGAAAAGGGTGCTCGTTGGGTAGGAAAAAGAAACGAACCAACCCTTGAAAGCCAGTCGCGCCAGCACGCCGGTGATTAAGGTGACGAAGAAACAAACGGTGCAGAAGATAGACAATGCCGTTCGCAGATGCGCCAGTCTCATCGAACATCCGAGCGGATGTAGGTAGAACGTGCACACAGCCTGAAACCGAAGCGACTCAATACACATAGAACCGCCAGTCTTTATTCCTAGAGACAATACCGTGCCGCGGATCAATCAGCTTTCCAAGAAATTATGCAAGACACGGAAAACTGGTTACGTTTCAGCTAATCTAATGACACGACATTGCTGCGCCGGCTCTTTCTTTACAGTTGTCCTTTCTCTGTTCGAACGCGTGTCTCTGTTAGGTATTTTTCTAGATTCTTATCGGTAAACAGCGGATTTTATGCATTTATGAAAAAAAATGGATAGGTGTAATTTAAAAGAACCGAAACGTTAGAAGAATTTTAACACTAGGTTTACGAGGTGACGGGTTCTAATATTCTTAATTTGCGATTATTAAGATTGCAAAGATGCTTCCCTGAGCAATTGTTTAGCAAATTTATTTCTTTGAGTATATTGGAGAATGACCACAAATTTGGATGGATATATTCTTTTTATGTTTATAAAATAATGTGAAATAGTTATTTCTAGACCCCCGTGAACTGAAAATAAATTTCAATTTCGCTCCAGTTTGTTGCAATTCAGTAGACTATTTTTATTTTCCATAAAAATCCGCTGTCTACCTATCGGTCTATAATTATTTATCGACGGAGACGATATTAACAAGCTGAGAAGCTGCGCTGGATATATTGTATGAAATTATAGTTTGTCCTCAACTTTCTTTTAATTTTTGAGTATACACTGTCCAACAAATTTTAACATTTTTCATGTTTCCATATAACTGTTGGGTGAATCTTATAGAATTTTTCATGCTGATTCCGAATCTGGTCTTAATACTTTGTGATGCTATTTCATAAGATACTGTATTGTTCTTTACAGCAAAAGATTCTCTAGACTTTCCCAAATACAGTGATGTGAAATTGTTTAAACATGTTTAAACAATCATTAAAGACGGAGAGACACCACTTTTCCACACATTTTTGAGGACATTTTTCAATTTTTTATAAAAAAATAAGGGTCCAGCGGAAAATCGAAATACACCACGCCATAGAGTAGACTTTTATCTGCAGAAATCACCCTTTCAACTTTCCAACATCGACGTTGTTTTCGATCCAAAGAGAAAAATATCCGTTCCCGTACTCGCCACGCCTTATCCCGTAGAACGCTCGCTCTAGTGTGAGCGTCACTGGCGGCAACTCGTGTCGATCTTTTAAATATGTTTAAACAATCACAACGTATTACTATTGCACATCACTGTATTCGGGAAAGTTTAGAGAATCTTTTGCTGTAAAGAACAATACAATATCTTATATAATAACATCACAATATTTGTTCAAAGTCGAAAAATACGTTTTTTTTTTCAAATTCAAATTTCTCAAAAACTGTGCGTGTAGGAGAAAAATTAAGGCCAGATTCGGAATCAGCGCGAAAAACTCTGTCCGATCCACCCAACAGTTATATAGAAACGTTTTTTTTTTGTTGGACAGTGTATTCTGGTGGAATATATGCAACGCATACCTGTGTCCAGAAATAAGCGGTGCCGCAACCGAAACAAAGAATTGCGCCAAGGAAATGCACAATCAGCACGGAAGTTTCTTGAAAATTAGCGACGACGGAAAGGCCGAAGGTGGATATTAGGCCTAAAATTAGGGCCCAGTGATTCCATTTTGGTAGAGACGATTGCAAACTGAAGATAGTCGTGCACTCTTTCACCTGGGAGTACCTTATGTAGATAACGAATGACACTGGAACAATAATAGTGCGGAAATAAATTCATCAATATCTCACTTGATAATTATTATAATGATTAACACTTCAGCTGCCATAATCGTTTTTCTTTAAACTTGAAAATCCATTCCCATTATAAGCTATTAATTGTAACTGCGGAGTTGACAAAGATGCACGACACTCATAAAGATAACATAATACCGCAAAGTACCGTGATAAATCTTGTCGTTTTTATTTCTCTTTTCGACTTTTACGGACTCTGGTGTGGCAGTGAATCCTGCAATATTCGTTTGCAGATTCGCGTCAATGAGAGTGTGTTCTCTCAAAAGCCATCTCGGGATCGAACACTATTTTTACTTCGTCGAAAGTCCCACGCGAACGGGAATCGAGGTCACTAAACCATGTGCAGAGCAACGATCGATTTACCTCGCCGTGGAACATTGAAAATTCAAATGTATCCGTGATAATGGACTCACTGAGCATTGCTAGCATGTTGATAGACTGGGCGAATATGCAGCTTTCCGGTGCATCCGCAGCTGCGTCCGAGATGTACGGAAACCCGGCCTCCACATGGCCCAACAGAACCGCTATTACATAACTACGAAATAGAAACAGCGAATCAGTAGCGAAAAGGTAGTTGAACTTCATAATGAAATATTTTCCAGAACGTTCATCAACCCCTTCTTGAATTATTTTTCTCACGGCTAAAATATCGAAATTCTTTATCGCATGTCGACGAAACCAGCGACTTACGTTAAAATAAAAACGCTGGGAAGCGCGATGAAGATGAAGATGGGCAAATAATGGAGATTGGTCAGAAAATCCTGCTGCTCCATGACGATGATGTGCGTTGTTGGGCGTCGTTCGTTTTCCCGCCGGAACCAATGACGTCACACGCCGACGTCTACAGTGCACAATGCTATCGGGGAGACACGCGCGTCGAACCACGCGTCCACGAGCCACGAACACTCATGCTCGTCTGTTCCAGGAGGCCGAAGCACTTTACTCTGCTTTCTTCCTGGTTCTAGCTAGCCGGTGCAACGGCTAAACCGACGACCGCACTGCGGTTCGACTGCCATCAAGTTCCTCTTCGCGACACCTTTGACCAAACACACAGCGTTACGTGGCGAGCCGACACGTGAAATGTGAAACGTGCTCGTTCTATTATTATACATGTTGTTTCACGTCGGGAAACCCCGATGACACTGCAGGCTAAACGAATATAATTAGGCAAACCGAATATATTTAGTGTCGATAACCGAAGCGTTCGAAATATCGCAGATATCCGTATACCGAATTTCGCCTGGTCGTAAAATCCCGTTTCTGGCTTTCGCGAAGTTACAGAGTAACGACGCCTAGTCGAAATAAACTTCGAAACATGGAAGAGAACACTTTGAAATATATTTTTAAACTTGACAACATATACGACGCTCTCAAAGTTTCTTTCTTGCCAGTTACGAACGGTTCGAGATGCATTCGAGTATCTAATTTTCTGTATTCCCTTGATAATAGTAATATTATCAATTGATAAAAATAATAGAACCAGACTCCCTTGATAATACTCGATGGATTGACACGCTACCGTCAAGGACAGGATGACTCGAAACAATTTTATCTGAGCGATTTGCAGGAATAATCGCAACGGAAGTGTCACACCGCACGAACCTCAAGCTCTACACCAGCCCATGCGACTGTTATTATCATCTAGCACACGTGAACGTACAACGCACTGAAATTACGCATCGCCTGCGCACGCAGCACATGCACGCACGGTATTCCATGGACTCACCGAGCACAGTTCGCACAAAGCCTTCCCGAAATAGTCAGATGAGCCGAAATCGATGAGCAATCTAGCACAAAAATGGTCCCGTGATTCTAATCTAATTTACCCCAACTCCCTGTGGTTATCTCATTGAACGAGGACTCGTTAGACCTTGGGCCCTTCCTCTCTCGAACAAATATCTAAAATAAAAAATTGCCTGCGCTACGTAGGATGACAGTGAGATTTTTTCGGAGATATTATCGCACGTGTGCGATCGTACCGCCGGATGAGCTCGCGCCAGAAATTTCGCACGCGTCCCAGGTGAGTCACGCCAAGCACCCAAACACAGATCACTGGGATGACACAGTGATTGCGACGTCGAATGACACTGTAGAAAAGGCTATGCGCGACGCGTGCGAATATTCTCACGCGGGCGTTGCCGAGGAACAAAAGGGAAGTCCGTTCCCTATCAAGGGAATCCAGCTGGCAGCCGTTCTCTGTCGGACAGAGTGTAAAAACATTGAAACTTTGCAACCGCGTCGAACAGAAAACAGGTCTACCTTTCCTGCACGGGTGTCGCTGTGGCTCTGCGGTCTGGCTTGTTTCACTGAAACTGGAGAGCCTTGCTTAGGGGTTGCACACGGTCGGAGGTCTTCCTGGTGCACTCCTATCGAACCGCTCTGTTCGCACCGTTCCCCGCGATGATTTTCAATGGCAATCGCGTAAAGTCGAACGAAACGTAACGGTGGTTTGTTTGGAAGCCTCGTGCAGCGATTCTGACGTTTCAGTTGGGATAGCCAGGGTGAAGAGCCAGCGAGTAGCAGAGGTTATGGCTGACTGTGGCCGATCGATGCCGCGACAGAGAAAACAGCGCTCTCGGCAGCTGCGCCTCGAGACTGACAACGACGTCGTTGCTAGCCTACCTTCACCGAGGAACGTTTATCCTGATACCACCTGAATGCGTTTTTCGTATGTGTACGCAACGCTTATCGACACCGGCACACTTGAACGAGATAATTGCTACAATTTACTACGCGAGCGCCGGGAGAAACAGCGCTCCAGTTTTACAGAAAACGATTTGCGTACTTAACGTTACTCGACGATCGGGAATATTCTACGGAAATCGGCTTCTTGAACACGTTCGTCGAACGTGACCGAACAACAGTCTTCGTTTCCCGATGAGACTGATTCAAAGCACTTTCAAACTAGTGCAAGAGTTATTTGAAATTGTTGAACTGGTTGTAAGGGATACTTGTAATTTGGTTGAGGGACTGCATCGCGACTACAATCGGCAACGTCAGGATCTAAGATCGATATCTTCCGGTTTGAATCGCGCGCAGACATCGAGGTGCCTTTTTATTCAGAGGTATACTCGATCAGCAAGCGCGAGTAGATAAATCACGTTCGGTGACGAAGCGTTTCGTCTACGATTGCGAACGCACGATAAGTGAGTATCGTTTATTGGTAGGGGCGTGCGGGTACCCGAAGTTTATAAACTGAACCCGAAATTTCGGGTACCCGCACACCCCTATTTATTGGCGAGCATCGCGTCATCGGGATTATGGGTTTCAAGGTTGTTTTTACGCGGCGGCTTTCAAGAAATCCGCCGATAGCGTGGCGAATCAACCGTTCCTATCGACGTTGGTTTTATCGATCGCAGGAACGAGGGAATGCCGGCATCTGTTGGCAGTGAAGACAATAAAACGATCCGCTGTTTGTACGAGCACGGACCACGTGTAGGAGTTTACGTCCTCTACTCAATTAGTTTGAACTGTTGAAACTAGATCACCGAGAACACTGGCTAAGAAGTCAGTGATTTTCGGTTTACATTGAGGGGGTCCCATGGAAATCACGAACACGGTTTTCACCGACAACGTTTCACCGACACCAGATTTGACCGACAATGAATCTAAAATCGTTGTCGGTCAAATTCGTGTCGCTGAAAACCGTGTCGGGGAAATTTATGACGGTGATTTCCATGGAACCCACATTGAGGTCAACGAGGTCACAAAAAATAGTAGCCCTACACGATTTATGTCGGAGCGCGGACCCGTGGATCCGGCTTAGATCAGGACTGTACTGTATTGCACAATATAAGGATAGATTAAGAGCGATAGAAGGGGTGAGAAAGAAGAATGAGAAGATGTTAAAAGGATTGTAACCCTAAGGGGAGTCAATAAGGTTATACTACTAAAAAGACAGTATAAATTTACGAACTGAAGGAACTAGTGAAATAAATTAATCTCTATATTTAGATCGTTTAATTCGTCTATAAAGGAACAGTTCAAATGGAACACAACATGAAATTGAATTAAGTAGTCCTATTCCGGCAGTTTTAAGACTCTTGGATCTGCGAGTCCAACTTGCGCAATATTTTGATGTTTGGATCCTTGTCTAAATATATCAGCTGAAAATATTTTCATTATAACTAACAATTCGTTTCACGTTGTTCGAACTGAAAATAATTCGTATACAGATTGATGTGATTGAATCGTACCGTGACGACAGGATCCTCGAAATTAATTAACCGAAACTCCGGTACGAATGTTACGAGGAAAGCGCAATAGACGATCACCAAAACCCATTCGGATATAGCGCTGGCGACATGCCAACCCCAGCCACCGTCTCTGGGCAACCATTTCTTGTAATCGTTACCTGTGAAGAACGGAAGCGATGTCTCTCTTCAGTTATTTCCGCACGAGAGACGTGGAGAAACGTTACCTTGGAATTCTAACATAGATATGTAGCCGGGTACGATCGTAGCTACCGTCAAAATCAATGTCATCGTTGATAGACCTGCACGAACGTAGACGATGATGGGTCCATTCACGGCTGGCACCATTTTGTGACTTAAGTAGGTCTGGAAAAGTATTAGTTATCGACCAAATAATAATATACTTGACATTTCACGGGTAGTAATTACTGTGTGTTCATTTTCTGTGAAGCTGTAGCGTAATGTATGAAATTATCGTGTCATTCCACGAGTAATCCAGATCTTCTTACATATTTTTAGAATGAAAAATATACGTACAATACATTTTTTGTGCCTTAACTTCTCAAAATACGAAAGAAAATTCGCATTCTTCGTTAAGACATTTGTCATCTCGAACAACCTTAGTTGTCAGAGATATACCAATCGTCTGTGACGTTCATCTTCCAAGAACTAATTACCAATTCGTATTAGTGTTGAATTATTTGCTCACTTGAGCACACATTTAATCTTCTCTTCATATAAATCATTTACGTACATACTAAAGTGTTACTTTAAATAAATTATTTAGTCACCTCGTTATATCAGTGTTTGCATATGGATTAGGTGACCATTACCTGAAGGCAAAAGTAAACAGTCCCAGCTGTAAAGCAGGTCATAGCTCCGATCATGTGAGCAGCGACGACGCGAGCTTCTTGAAAATTAGCCAGAATGTCTAGGCCGAAGCAGGCTAAAGCCCCGCACCAGGCAGTCACAACAACGATCTTCTTGCCGACGAGGTCACTGCCCCTTTCTAGTTGCCACTGGGAAACTTGTCGATGTCTGATGTATACGCAACACGCAACTGAAAAAACAGATATTCTCTGTTGTTCCTGGTGAATTCTTAGATTGCTCGATACCAGATGTACCGATGTCTCATTCACTATTTTCTCTCCCAAATTCATTGTCTAGTTACTAGCACACTGACATACGTCAGCGTTTTTCTTGCAAATAGTTAACATTAGAATAAACTGCAAGAGGAAAAAGTTGTTTCTCTTAAATGCAGTTGACCTTCAATTTTTTTAATGGTACGCTATTCCAAACTCAGACAAGCTCAAAAATAGAAGAAACATTTACTGCAAGACATAAATGACTAAAATTATGAATTTTTTGGCTATATTGTTATTCGATGCTATAGAGTACGTTGAATTGCACATAGGTAGATCTGGTTAATTAGAAATCGCTCGAAATTTACGAAGCAAGGTGGCTATGTTAAGAAGTTGGGCAAATATGCACGATTCTGGTGATAACGTGCCCGTTTCTGATATGTAAGGAAGTCCTGGTACCACGTGGTCCCACTGCACGGATATAGTGTACCTGAAAAAAAAATTGATGGTCACCACCGCGCACATCATTGTGATAATAAAAAACCATTTTTCTGTATCATTTTGTTTTGAACGATAGCAACGATTTTCGCTCCTGATCGCGAATCGTAATCGTATTTTCCATTGAAGCACGCGTTATTTACAGAACAATGTTCTGCATCGAAGTGTGCACAGCGGGGCATAATGCATCACGCTAATCATGATTTACATCATGATATCGGAAATTTTGCTCTCAGTCGATCAGTGTTTCCGATATCGTGGCCTTGGTCGATCGTAAACTGGTCGATGAACGTTCTCAATGCTCGATTGCAGTTCCACGTTCACCGTAGAACAGAAAAACAGCTTGAATGTGGCTGATTAAATCGAAAATAACCGTTTCACCCCACTTTCCGATTCGGCATCGGAAATCAATTTAATTCTGCTTCGTTTCCTAGATAGACTTACGTAATTAGAAATGTTACTGGAATCAGGATAAACAGGCTTAACGGGAGAACGTGAAGCTTTCCGTACGGCATCCTCCGTTCGTTTGTTTCGGAGTTCTGGAACAAATGTTACATTCAGCGAAATGCATTATTGCATTCCTAAACTACTCGACTGAAAACAGTTTGACGCGTACAGAATCAGCTAGCGATGTTGGCCTGTTTTATTAACACCTTGACGCAGAAGAAGACTCACTCAAAGTAACTGTGAAGCAATGTCTAAGCTAGCTAACGAATTTAAACTAAATCAGTGCAAATGGTAATTGAATATTTTTAAACGTCATCTAACGAAGAATGATCAAATAATTTTTTAATTGAGCACTATCGAATTTTAAAGAGATTAAACGTTCGTTCGAATAATTACGAGAGCCACCCGATATATCGATGGTAGTCATAACTTTCTCCTCTAATATTCTCCGATATAATTAATTTAGCGATCGTTCGCTGATCGATTGCTGCTCGGGAACTATAAATCGAAAAATCATTCTCGAAAGCAGCGAAAGGTCGGCTCGGCTGGTGTTCCGCGAACACAAGCCGTCATCGCTTTTAGCGATTTCAAAGAAGTCTGACACCTTACCTCGAGGATTATTCGATCGGGTTGCCGTTATCGTTTTTGCGAAGCAAGGTGTCTGGGTCTATGCCAGGGGGGCACTTCGTCATGGGGCGCCTTCGAGCAACTGTCCGGCAGCGCTGCTAACATACCTCTTGCCCTACGCAACCTGCCAATCGCTGATCAACGCACACGATTGCATTTCAAACCGTATTTAACGCATCGCGTGATACCATTCCAGAGGTGCGTTCCATTCGGCAACGAATTCCTCTCGAACGAATTCCTTCCGTTCTCTATAACGAAATTGATCGGTTCAAAGGATTCTGAAAATAATTAGAAATTGATGGAATCGTAATCGCTCCATCATTAAATCGTGGCATCTATTTTTATGAACATTCCTCTAAAATGTGTATATCAATCGGTTGACCAAGATGTGAATCATTAGCCTGTACACAGAAGGTAAGAGGACAATGATCTGTTTCATCTTCATGCTTAATTTAGATCGTTTATAATAAGAATAAGTATCTGACTAGAAAAGTAGAGAAGAATATTTGGGCTTTGATGTCACATAAGTGTAGAAGCTTGGTAACAGTACAAGTATTATTAGTCAGAGGCAGAAACTTATTCGAGTACTTAATAGATCGTTCATATTTTATTGTAGTGATAATTTCTGGGTTTACGGTGAATGTTGACTATGGAGTGGACAACTCTGTAGGTTTTGGGAACGGGTATTGTTTGTACGAAAATTACTGAGTTATTGACTGCGATTTACGACGGTGTTACGGTCGGCTCGTGACTAAAGTGAATTAGAATTTATCGATAAAGCGTTGTCAGTGTACAATCGGCCGCGTTCGATAACTCTCGCATGCCAGCGCGTATAATAATCGCTTAACCGCTGGCTGCCAAGAACTCAAAGTAAAAGTTGCATTATCGGTATCGTAGTACAGTTCATATCGTAATCGAATATACGTATGTGTTCTTACAGTTTATGTTCGAATTATTTCATTGAATCTCATAGTGTACGAAATGAAACGTTGATTTAAAATAATATCAATTCATTCCCTATGCAAAACAACTTCCAACTACATATATAAGAATAATGATCGTGATCGATTCTGACGAATTTGAATACCACATCATTTTCAATCTTCTGTAATAACGAAGATTAACAAATATTGTTTTTAATGACAGTAAAGTCGTGATATAATATTATAATTATAATAGATCTATTAATTTACATTCTAATTTAACACTTTTTTCATCTTCCAATTATTGAAATTATGAAGTTGCTTACATGGAGATTGATTCGATTTTCTTTATCCAAGCACGTATTGCAATAAAAATTGCACAACCTCTAAATAAATAGAGCCTTGTCATTTTTATAAGCTGAAACATTTTAATCGGGCTTAGTGTTCGGTAGGTTTACAGTTAAAATCCCTCTCAATTTTAAATTTCATATCAAAATATCATACCGCATAATTCTGGCCTGGGCAACTAGTGCTCTGGGAATTGGTGACGTAACCCGGCGCGAATCAGGTCCCGACAGGACATGCGTTGGCCAACAGGGTGGGGGTAGCCAATTCTACGTCATCGACTCTCGGAGCACTGGTTGCCCAGGCCTTGTTTAATGGGTCCCATGGAAATCAACGACACAAATTTCCTCGACCCAGTTTTCACCGACAACATTTCACTGACTACAGATTTGACCGACAATAACTTTGGCCGACAACGCCTTCAACCGAAAACGACTTTAATCGACAACGATTTTGATCGATAACGTTTTTGATCAAAATCGTTTTCGGTTAAAGGCGTTGTCGGCAAAACTTATTGTCGGCGAAATCTGGAGTCGTTGAAATGTAGTCGGTGAAAACCGTGTCGGTGATTTCCATGGGACCCGGTTTATTTATATTCATTAAGTTTTCGGTCGCGTGGTCTAATGTTCATATGCGTTGTTCTTTTCTACGTTCGGCGCGGCCGGCGAGATCAGAAAAAAATCGTAGCCCTACGAGATCCGAGACTTCGTCAGGATACGATCGTTTTTTCATCAATTGGAAACGCTTGATCTACTCAGAAGGAAGTTTTACGCCTCCGGAGAGACCGTAAACCGAAATTAATGCTAGGTTGAAATCGCTGTCGGCAAAAGTACGCTGCCGGCAGTATCTCGGCTCGAGCGAGGTAATTGCCGAGGAATGCAAAGTCGTAAAGTAGGTTAACGAAGGGAAGTATAATTGGATTTGAAGAATTTCAGATGAACTCTAACTTCACACTTTAATTGGTCCGTTTGAATGATTTGTTTATTTCTTTGTTTCTGTCGCTATAAAAGTTATGAAAATCGCATTTTCGTTGTGGTTCCACCAGCGAATCATAATTTCGTAACAATAGTAAAGAAAGTAGACGGGGTAGGTAGAATGAGGTAGTTGGTAAAATCACATCTTTGTATTAACAACGTTACAATATTACAATATAGGCAGTTCAGTGTTGTTCGTTTTACTGTGTTCCACGTAATAACCGGTAACTCGTAAATTATTGTTCTCTGTACTTTTAAGGATGTTCCGGAGACATATAAAAACGCAACAAAATTTTTGAAAATTTGACAAGATATAATTCTTACTAAATTAATGCAATTACCAAAGTTTGGGTTCGATTGATATTATTGAACGTATTAATTATAATAATATATAAATTATATTATTATAATAATATGTAAATTATAATAATATAATACTACCCTCAATAGTAATAAATTGCCTATATAAATTTCAATAATATAAAAATGTTCATAATAATTTAATACTTTTAGTGGTATTATATTATTATAATTTATATATTATTATATAATAATATAATTTATATATTGTTATAATTAATAATACAATAATATAATTATAAATGATATTATTCACATGTTTATTTTCAGTAATAACCATGAATATTGCTTTCTGAGGTATTTTTAATTTATTTAAATATTTATTTTTAACTTTTTATTACGTAAATATATATATTGAATATCACAAATTTATTATGTTGAAGCTCAAATCAGGGGGTACAATCATTCGTAAAAGTCACTTACAAATTTTTATAATATGAAGACAATTTGATTAAAAAAATAAATATAACATGAAATTCACTAATTAAACGAAAGCTTTTTAAATTAATCTATTTTTTAAATGCAAAATATACTTATGAATGGCTTTCATTGCCAATATATTGATGGATTTCGAATTTCTTGTACTTTTGTCTCCCATTGTACCTCCAGAACATTCTTAAGTGACGTGGTCGACTAGCAGTCACGTATTATCCAACGATAATGAACGTAACTTGAAATATATTCTATTTTCGTTGAACATGGCTCGCAATTAACAATTCTATCTCCGTTCTCTAAGTACTTTTGATTTTCGCCAATCCAATTAACCGAATAATAAGAAACGGAAACTTTAATTCTCTGCATACTAAATGACTTTCTATCTAAATCGTTATTCAAGTCGATTCAATTGAAAATTCGTTTCGGTCTCGACTATACGAGAACTCCTTAACCCCTTGCCGCACCATTTTCTTTACAGTTACAGTGATTAAAACGTCTTTATTCCGGAAAAAGTCGTAGAAGGGAAAAGAAAATTTATATATTTTCTACGGCTTCATTTATTTGAATAAGAAACACGTAACATTCATATTTGTGAGACTTTATTAAAATCTTCGTGGCGAGTCCGACTCGTCAAACTACGGCAAGGGGTTAATAATGATAATATAGATCATATAATACGTACGTACCGTCTAGTATAAATAGTTCGATAAATAAATAGTTCTCGTTATCTCTGGGACTTTTAAACGGAAGAGAAAGAGATCGTTCGCCGGAAAGCTATCAAAATGTCCGGAGCGACGGTACAAAGATAAATTCTTGCATCTGGGTACAATATCTGTATCGTTGTACTATACCACTAATCGCTGCGTACGAGCTTCGGTTTTGACTAGTTCCAATACCATCAGCTAGCTTCGCCTAAGTGCAAGCATTGACCTTTATTTTAAACAATCTCTTTACGAGGATTTTATATAGGTCTGGTGTTTTTACATCGACAGGAGTTAAGCGATTCCGATTTTTCAGTGACATCGTTCGCAGACTAAATTTCTAGATATAAATCTCCGATTCTGAATTTGTGAATTTATGTTTGACCTTTTTCCATTAAAATATTTGATTGGCTGAAAAAGAAAATTCCAAGTTCCCAGATGACGGTCGCAATTACTAGATCGAGAATCGTTTAACCCTCGCATCTACACGTGGCAGTGAACCTTAACGGTACGAAGCTTAAACAAACACACCGATGCGAGTCGAGGTTATCTCGCAGTGGACGGAACATTTCCGTGGTTCCTCTGGTCGAAAGCTGACGTTATTGTCCTTAATTGCACCGCGAATTAAGTGACTTCGCTGCGCTACCGCTAAAACCTCTAACAGTACCATAAACTCAAAGAAGAACAAACAAAACGAAACGAATGACAGGTAGCCGGGCGATACGAGAACGAAACACATCAGCTCCTTATCAGCGACCTCAAGCTTCCTATCGGATGAGAAGTGCGCGACAACGTCTTCCCGATTTTTAGTACAGCGGTCGATCGATCGATCAGGTGGAACGTTCAGCAAGCATGACCTCGCTTGATCATTTGTTCTGTGTACAAAAGTGTAACAAGTTCGAGAAAACGACTTCAGCAATTCCTTCGTCCGGATCTTCCGATCGTGTTACGCGCTTGCCTCGTCGATCACAGTGATCATTCTATTATTTGGAGGCACATTCGCGACGTGCCACTTTGGCTTCAAGTTCGATTCCTCGTTGCTCGATTGAAGTGCCCCGGGTCGCTCGGTGGATTGATCGCCTTTCGATCGAGCCAGAGACCATCTGCGGCCTCGGCGATCGGTGATGATCTCAGCCATCAGATTGTTCTCGAACTCCGAGAGCATCAGATAGTTCTCGACCTTGTTGCACGAGGTGATGCAGTCGCCGATGTAGTCGAGATCCTCGAGCATGTTGTCCGGCAGGTCCATGTCCGCGATCCCTTCTTCCGAGATGCACGTCAGCTCGGGCTTCTCCGGTGGCAACGCGTCGATCATCTCACCTGGAAAGGATAGACTATTTTATAATCACGTTGAAGCAACTAAGGCAAAATAAATTTACAGCTTCCAATGGATGTCTCAATATTAATAGCTAAACCAAACATCAAAGCTTGTCACTACATATTATCTCATTTTTTAAGAGCTGTGTTCTTAAAGTATAAGTTTTGTCTATACTGTTCCAACTAATTATATGTCTGTATTGAAATATCTGTGTATCTCTAATATACCACATTCTATTTTGTAATTAATATATTCTGTTTTGTATGTGGCGTATTTCGTTTTTTTAGTAATTATGTTGAAATAAATCTCATGAGATTTTCTAATAAAAAAAAGATTGTTATTGAAGAGGTAGACTTGTTTCTAGGATAGCAAGCGTGCAGGGTGCGCCTTCTCATTTCTCGATAATGCAAGAATGGGATTTTTCAGTAGTCAAAAGCGCCTAGATAAAAGATCAATCTAGGCCGCGATCGCCCTCGAAGATCCTATTTTGAAGCCATCTGTCCACGACGCGTCGCGTTAGAATAAGATAAATGCATTTTTCCCCACGGTCTCAATAAATTAAAAAGAAAAGAAAAAGGATTGCAAGTGTACGGGATGCGCCTTCTCATTTTCCAAAGATGGAGTTTTCAGCGATATTTACCGGGGGTCGGCGAAATTTCTGCACCAAGGACAAGTGCAGCGGTGGCAGCTCCAGCAGGTGCTACATGAGGACTGTCGTTGTCCGGTTCTTGACTGAATGATAGACGGCGTCGTTGCGGACAAGAGTCCGAGATGCAGAGGTGCTTGGTCCCGTTCGACCTTGTGTGTTTGTGCCTCGACAAATTCTTTCTATGGAGATCTATGAAGAACAGGGTGAAACTACCAACCAGGACACAGGTGGAGCTGAAATAGTAGCCAGCCTTTCCACCGTAGCTGACGTTCATATATCCTGGAAAAGTAATAGCAGCATCGCCACCTGGTTATACTTTTTCATATTCCCGCGTACCCTAGTTCGCTGGAGTTCCTATACATATACATGCACACGGTTCCCCTTGGTAAGTAACTAATTGTAAGTAATGTAAACGACGTTGAAATAGCGCGCGATTTAGTTCTCATTTCGATGTCGAGATAAGACTATTATTACAATAATTACATCTTAATTCATTTAGTATTAATCTATAAGAATAACAGGACTACAAAACATTTTTGTATAATTTTTCTATTTTCACAGGAGTAAAATAGAAAAGAATATGAACTACCTGAAATTGGTACTCCTATTGCAATTGGTATAGCCTGAGAACACTGCACGAAGCCCCATGTTCTGGCGAAGTTCCTCGCTCTCACTCTTTCGTATGTGTACATCTTCAAACTATAGTGATAACCACCGCAGAAGATGCCTGTAAACGTATAGATATGAAATTAAATGATAGCACAATTCGAAGCGACATGGAATTAGACATCTACAACAAAAAGTAAGTCCTCGATGACGTACAGGCTTACATTTACATTATATCATTCGAATTCATGAAAAATTAAACAATTCTTTGAGAAGACCAGCCACAAAGCAATTTATCTAATTATACCCCGTACCAATGCATAATTCACCGAAGAAGTATTTGCTTCTGCAGATTAATAATTGCCGACTGTAATTGCCCGGTATCTAGTGGTTTAATAAACTGAGTAACGTTTCGGTGCTTGAATCGGTTAATTGCGGGTTTGTCGAAATGAAACATCTTCATCGGAGGAGGCGGGCTTAATCACGGCCGAGTGTATTGTACCATAAATCCAGGCGAACATGACGTATCCATGATAATTTCCTTGAACAGCGGTGAGAGCCAGGATACAGACACCGCATACGAACACTGCAGCCTGCGTGAGGTACTGACGAGCTATCCTGCATTCGACGCTGCGATGAACAACCAGAAGACCAAAGGCCACGCATCCGAGGGTCCAGGCTAGGCCTAGGTAAGCTTGCAGTAGGACCACCGTGTCACCCAAACCTTCTTCTTCAACTTGGTGTGCCTAAGATCCAAAGCCGAACGCAAAACAGTTTCTTTTACACGCTTGTTAGAAATATCCTTCTTCTTGTGCAGGGAGGTTCAAAATTATATGTCGTATCAACTCGTTTGATCAGTCAAGGTTGGCTAGAAAAATCCTGTAGCGATAGGATTGTAGTGGTCGAGGAGATGTTCAGCCAGTTTTATCAAATAAAATATCGCAGTGTTGTTGTTAGAAATATTCTTTTTGTAAAGGGAGTTTCAAAATTATATGTCGTATCAACTCGCTTGATCAGCCGAGGTTGGCTAGAAAAATCCTGAACCGATAGGATTGTAGTGGTCGAGGAGATGTTCAGCTAGTTTTATCAAATAGAATATTGCAGTGTTGTTGTTAGAAATATTATTCCTTTTGTGCAGGGAGGTTCAAAATTATATGTCGTATCGACTCGCTTGATCAGCGAAGGTTGGCCAGAAGAATCTGAACCGATAGGATTGTAGGGATCGAGGAAATGTTAAGCCAGTGTTACCAAATAAAATATCGGAGTGTTGATTCCGAAGGCAGATATTCCAGTAGACATCAGTAGTATCCTCACGGTTTTGCTCTTGAGCGTGCTGAAGTCGAAGAAGG
This sequence comes from Lasioglossum zephyrum, assembly GCA_028455615.1. NCBI lineage: Eukaryota > Metazoa > Arthropoda > Insecta > Hymenoptera > Halictidae > Lasioglossum > Lasioglossum zephyrum. The sequence continues at coordinate 9,402,140 of CM052321.1, read as the reverse complement.
GTGGCCTATCATCAGTCTTATTCTTATCCTTGATCTTGCGCTTCTGATTTTTCAGGTGCAGGATCGCTCTGCGTTGCGGGTGGTACAGAGACGCGCTTCGATAAAATGTGCCCAGAATAAAAGTAAGGAAAACTACGCCGGTCACCGCCTGGAGTCCCAAACGCCAACCAATTTTACTGTAAAAGAATATACGTCGCATTGTTCTTCCACTTCTTTGCACTCGATTGTTCCTTAGAAAGGTTCGTCCATACCTAATCGCTCCTTTTATAAAAGCCGACATTACAGCGATTCCAAGGCCACTTCCGGACACGACGAAGATCTCAACCAGCTCTCTTCTTCGTTTGAAATACTGTGCCACCATCAACGTACTGCAGTCTCTTGTCAATCCAACTCCTATACCTGTACGAGAATATTTCGAGGTAATCTTAACATCATTTTCATTTCTTATCTTTATGCTCAGAGTTTAAGGTGATTTGAATTTTTACCTTACGCAGAGGTACATTGTCTAATAATTACACGTTGTTACAGTTCAATAATGGCTTACCGACGACGGTGCCGTAGCTGAAGAATAATTGATGGAACTGCGTAGCAAACGAAGTGAAAAGACATCCGAGTGCTGTAACGAGACCGCCCAGAACTGCTGTGAGCCTTGTACTTTTTCTTCGGCATAATGCTATTGTTATAGGAGAAACCAAAAGAGCTACGCCTGTAGAGATTGCGCCAAGCCATCCTGAAACGAACAAAATTATTTTTGAACATCTCGGAACAAATTCGTACCTCCAATAGTTTCGACTTGATTTATTTCGCGCACGCCACGAAATACACACGAATGTTTCGAGGATTATAACTAACAAGAAATTTTCATCAACGCGAGTTAACGAGCTCCTAGTTTCTTACGAGTTTGACCTTTAGAAAGTTATTGCATTAATTCCAAGGGTGAGAACAGAGATACTCGGATGGAACACGTTAATAACGCGCCTTCGTGTTAATTAATGTTACGCGATATTTCACAAAATGGCAGAATTATGACAACAAATACGAAATATCGATGACTTTACATGAATTTAGGAATAGTTTTGTACCATTTCTGATTTATAAAAATTTGTTGATTTCTTATACGTTGAGAAAGGCTAATGGTAGCTATTCAATCATCCCCGTGAAGCATTTCAGTTCCCTGAAAGAAATCTGGGATTTCTTTAGAGGTCGTTGAAATTCAATTTTTGCCCATAATAAAATTACCGGACCAGAACCAACCGGCAGTCAATACCGGCACAGTAATTCGTTGAAACAGCGTTCGTTAGCAGCCGAGCGATCGCAAGATTAATAACCCCTGTTTTTGTCCTTTGTCTCTGGAAGGGAGCCATAATGTCTGCGATAGAAGGCATTCCCTGACCAGGTTGATTGATGAGCCTACTCGACATTCGCGACTCGGATCGAGAGAATGGAAAATATTAATTAAATGACTCGGTCGTGAACGGTCGGTTAATCGCCTACTCGACGCTGTAATAATTAAAACGGTCTTAACCTCGATCAAGAGTCAACATCTGTTTAGTAATGTTGTCGGTATTAATACGAGTCCCGGCGTGGATCGATCATCCATCTATCGTAGGTAGCATGTCCGAAGAATTTACTTCAGCATTGATACTGTACGTGACGAGACAGCAGATCTTTATGCAAAACAAAATTTGTCTTATTCTATTTGAACCAAGAACAAGGTAAACATGAATCGTGACTAAACAAGATGAACATGTAGCGGTTTTTTTTTTACATTTGGCGGTAGACTCGTTTCTATCATTTCTCGATAATATGAGGATGGGATTTTTTGTGGTCAAAAGCGTTAGATAAAACATTGATCGAGGGCGCCTATCTCCCTCAAAAGTTTCTACGTTTATGAGGCGTAATTTACATTATTTGTTGTATGCTTTCATACTATATAGCGGCCTAGATCGATCTTTTATCCAGAATGTTTGGCTACTGGAAAACTCCATTTTTGTATTATCGAGAAATGAGAACGTGCATCCCGCACTCTTGCAATCCTGGAAAGACGAATCTACTCACTTAAGATAATTTTGTGTTCGAGGAACATGTACTAATTTTTTCGTTGGAGAATACGTAGTAGAAATTCGTGTGCGATCATTTCGTGTATATCTGGGGAAACGTCTGACGCATAATACTGCAACCATTATATATCGGTTCTCTCCCCATTGCTGATTGCTGCCCCTGTCATCGGGATCAGCCACTTCCGAACCCAAAGGATCGCTTCCACCCTCGACGCTTCCGTGCTTTCGAAACCGGAAGACGGATGAGAGCGGCAGTGAATCGACGAATGAAGAGGTCAACAACCCGATGGATCGTAAGACCATCTTCCTGACGACCCTATCCAAACAGGCGCAGGGCCTCGGAAGATCGACTTATCCTCCGAGATATAATCGAAAGCTCGTACGGTATCTGTTCCCCGAAAATATTGGTAAAACTAACCTGAGACGTTTTTAGAAGAATGATAATTAGACCGCGAATCTTTATGCAAAATAAAAAATGTCTACATCAATTGCAAAAAACAGGGGCCACCTAGACAAATTTTTTCTTCTGTATGCGTCATAAACTCCGCAGTTTAATGATAATAATACGAGGCTGTCGCGGTATCAGTTTCGGAGTTCCCCGTGAATAATAATAAGAATGATAATCAGTCTCCTCGAACTTTCAACCCGGGACAACGGTAGTCCCGAGGATCTGTTTCAGAAATGGTTACAGTTATCGTTCGGCGCGTGGAGAACTGCTTGCGGGGATCGTTCCTTTTCTTTTCGCTGCATGAAATATTCAAACAGCATTCTCTGGGCTTTCCTCTCGCCGACACGGTCTGTTGTGAACTAAAGTTTCTGAATTTCTTTGTTTGCTACGAATCCGTCCGCTGGATTTATCGACTCCTCGTGGTCTGAACTTCAGGAACAAGATACGTCATCCAGACCTGTTCCACTATCTTCTACAAGATACATAAAAATAATCAGTTTTTCTAACATTAATTTAGAAGATAGATCCGACGACTGCAGGAACAGAATCGACGAGATTTCAAGGTTACTATGTCGCCATCCCCGCCCAGTGTTTTCTCGTAGACAGTGGGCGTGTCTGAAGTGGTCCACGTGGGGCCAGTAACCTTGAGCAGTCGTTTAGGTTTAACAGACTACGTTAGAAGAGTGTCGTAAAGAAGATACGGTAACTAACTTACTACTTCTTTGCGTTACAGCATAATTGTCTGAGAATTCTTATAGAATATATGAAAGAATGTTACGAAGTATTTTTGCACCGATGAAACGTGTTCGGACTACAAGATGCGTGTTTAGTGTTTACAAGATTTTTACTGTACCGAGAAGGTAAACGAGAAGTTCGTAATTAAAAAAATGGGATCGTTGATCCAAGCCATGTCGTACCTACGTTGACTAGGGGTTGCCTGTATCGTTTCGTTCCCTCCAACAGCAGCCAGGATCCGACAGCCCCATGAATTCCCGTGGCCAGAATTTGCACCATAACGCTGGTTAGTACAACTACCCAACCCCAACCACTTTCAGGGTAGTAATGCTGTCTTATGGTGCATCGTGCAATGTATCTACAGCACGTAAAAGAAACCTTCAATGCGAAAGCTGACGACACGTTCCTAGTCTGAGGCCACCCTCTCACATTTATGTTTTTTATTTTATACGTTGAATCAAGTATTTATTGTTTACTGGTAATCACGCGTCCGCGAATACATAAATTGTAACATAATTTCTACTTTCTTTTATTGAACTAGATAAATTCGTGCACTGGAAGTTTTCTGCGATATTTGTCAACTATCTGATCAGACTTCAGATTTTTATAGATATTAACCCTTTGCACTCGGAGCTACTTCAACTTGAAAATCAAACGTTTCTTCTGACCCAGAATATTTCTCCATGATTTTTCAATTTTGGTAGATATGACATTGATATAATAAGAAATGGTTAATAATTGGTTAGATACCGACATATCTAATAATGTAAACAATATTTTCAATAATAGTACAGACATTTCAGAGGCGCCTCTCGAGTGCTAAGTGTTAAAATGACGAAGTGCTCTCGTAGGAAATTATTGAATATTGAATTTTTAAACTAGAAGCAAAGTCGAGCAAGGTTCTTTTCTATTTGTTTTTATTTTGTAGAAGAGAATTTTTCATGTATGGCAATTGTATGCAATTTGTGACACGCTCACGCGATCAGACCTAGGGTCCTGAATCTCATCTTCCTCGATCTCTTTCAGATCTCCGGGCTCCTGCCGAGACACAATTCCCTCGCACTCTCCCGAAAACGAGTGTTCACCGAGCTCGCCAGAAATTGCGACGCCACTGTCTTCGAAGGCGGGACTTTGAACGCCATCCCTCTCGTTATGGTCTCGAGTCTTCATCCCTCGACAGCGAGGCTATTGCCACAGAGACGCAACAGTCATGCTTGCCAATTGTCCCCCGTATCTCGTCAGGAAACTCTTGTTACCGGTGCGGTCACTGTCGTCGTTCTATCACTCATTTATCACGGAAATGTTGCTGTTATTTAACGTACTCGTCAACTTCATCGACGAAGCAATTAAATTGTTACGAGCGCGAATGCGTAGTTTTATTTCGTATATTATCACTGGTCATTTATATTTATTGAATTTGCCGTAGAGAATTATCTAACTCACCACTCTAGATTCTTTTTATGAATCAGGGAAATTACGAAGATAGAAAGTTGGAGAACTGTGTCTGTTTCTTTATTCTTTTACTACTCGGAAAGTTTCGCGGTTGGAGCTTCTTCGAACTGAATCGGAGGATCCACAAAACCGAGGAGACTGCGATCCGGCTTGTGCGCGGTTGCTGTGGTTTTTCTTTTGATGATCTCTACGTGTTGATTGAAAGGGAAGACAGGAAATAATATTATCTTTTATCGTGCGACGGGTTTCTTTATTAGTTCTCGCGAAAGAAAAACTGGGACAGGGACACGACTAAATTCGTTTTTGAAACGGTGGAAGGGAATTCTTGAAATATTTATCAAATGAATGTCATTATTAATAGTGAAAAGTGGTGCACATTAAATACGTATCAACGCAGAGTTAGAAGTCCAGTAACTTCCGCAAGTTTGGAATACAGCATGCGTATCGAGGTCGCAGGAAGTTGTAATGCCAGTGTTCTTCCCTGAATTACGGTAAAAGCTCGACAAATAGGAGTAAAGAACAAGGGGGGTGCGTGAAGCAAAGCGCTGAATGTGTAAACAGACTTGTGGACAGGGAAAGTAGAAGTTCGTGAATTTATTAAAAGAGACTTCCGCGACGGTGCGTGCAATTTCGGATAGTCAATGGCCTGTAATAATGAAACGGTTTGAACCGTTTAATAGGATTGGGTTTCGTGATACCCTGCGTAAGTTCTGCTGATTTTTCGACGGAACGAGCAAATATACCAAACACTGTTGCACTTCATCTCTAAATAAAATCATTCTTCTAGTTTCGTTTACTAAATTAGTAGCTTAACTTTACCAATTGTCTCGTGTTCAGGTGAACCGATTACTAAATCGAAAATCAAAAGATTTACATATTCGTGAAAGAAAATGAATGTTGAACGACACAATCACTGAAAATGGTCATTACAGGTTCTTCGCATTAGGAGTAAGTTATAAACAAATTCCGTGATTACTAATCAATAGACTCCGGATGTTTTGTGTAAAATAAGAAGTTTGTCTATCAATTGCAAGATGCAGAAGTTAAATATAAATCTATATTCTTCATTAATAATTTCAATGTTATGAAAATAATGTATTAATACACTTAAAGAATTTTAATATTTTCACTGTTTTGAATTGCACTTGCTCGTTTTTGTTAAAAACGCATAAAATCCGGAGTTTGCTAATCAAGAACTGTTAAATGATCGTTGACACGGTATCGCGAATCCCGGAGCGAAAGGTCACGACAGGCTAGACGAGGGACGCGTTGTCGAGCGCGGACTGGATCCAGTTAGACGGCACCCAGAAGAGGATCGCGGTGAGCTTGCGTAGGGGAGAACGAAACGGACCAATCCCCTCGTTTTCCGACCTCGCCACGTGCATTCATGGCCATACGTTTCGCGACGAAATTCGCGACCTGCTGACGAAGTAAATCGAGCCGGTCCACCTCTCACCTATTCTTTGTGCAAAGAAATCTTCGAACAAATGTCAAACATCAAGGTCTTGACACATCGTTCGCTGAACACGTACGCGATAGACGAAAGGGTAGATATATCAGATTTACTTGAAGTATATTTCGATGAATTTATTAACCCTCATACGTTCCTCAGGGTGAAAATTCACCTGTTCACTATTTTTACATTCTATAAAATGATTGATCCCTATTTAACTGTATTGTGAGAAGTATTTCTTTAAAATGTGACGTGATAAGTAAAGCAACGTTTATTAGTTTAAAGAGTGAAGCAAATTATTTAAATAGAATAAATTTTTGAAAATACCACGTTTTAAAAAACGGACTATAAAGTATAAACTAATTTTTCCTAGTCCCATACAGATTCCAAACCTCGTACAGATAGTCCTCAAAATTTGTGATTGTGAATTTTTAGTAGCTATGAAAATACTTTTACGATTTCAAACGAAAAACATTGGGAGCATGCAGTAGATAATTGATGCATTTTGCGCCCCATCACGCGTGAATATCGAAGACAAACGGGAACGGTTGCGTGAACGAACAGCGGATGGTTGAAATTATTTATTATCATTTACTTCCACGTACGAAAAGGCACTGAGTTCCTGAGGCCCGAAGTGAGCCCGTGGAGTGGGATGCGTAGTGGAGTAGGGAACGCTCTGCCGCGCGGATTGGCTATCGCTTACCGCGGCAGCATATTTACCACCGAGCGTCGCGCGGCGTGGGACGGAGGGGAAATATTTAAAAATAGTGTATAAATCCTAAACGCAGTCTTTTAAAATTTTTTTTTCGTTTGTAATATGTTTACTAAGATCACACATTCTTCCTACTATGCTTTAGAGGTGCAATAAGAATTTTGACGGACATCAACCAGGAACGGGATCCTCTCCGCGGAAATGCGTAATCGATGTGGCATAAAACCGTAATTGTCAGTCCACGAATTAAAGCTCGATAGCCGGAGGAGCCTTCCGGTCCGCCGAACAAATCGATAAAGCAATTGAAATGAAATCCGCGTAATAGTAAATCAACGTCAACTAGCGAACGTTTTCGCACGAAACAAAAACCTTGTCCAATCGATACGAAAAGGAGAGATACGAGTCTAATAAAATACGTCTGGAAATTGCTCGATTACAAATCTCAACATTCAATCTACCACTATATCTGATACGTCACTGTCGTGTTCAACGGTGTTTAATAATTTTGTCGAACACGCTATTATTTTGTAATAATCTGCATATCTTCGCGTGACTTTGGGATAAATTGACCACAGGGGATGGCATCGATCACAGGGAGAAAGAATGAACGCGAGTAAAGTTATAATTAGATGTCAATCCTCCACGGAATACGTCGGCTCGATGACGATCGAAGATAAACAAGGGGGAGAAACTAATGATCAACTTGCAATCTGTGAAGAAATCATTCGCGATAACATCTTTGAATTTTAAACGATGGCGATCGATTACTCGCCCGTTCGCTTTGTGCTGCCACGCTGCTTATTAATAGACCGCGGATCTTTATGCGAATAAAAAATCTTTTGCAACGATTCTAGGCAGCAGGCGTTGAATAAAAATTTATTTCATCCCTTAGTAGATTTTTTTTACATTATTTTTTCTTTATCAAGGAATGCGCATTTTTCTTCAAATTGTTCTTTCATTACAAAACCGTCTTTATTTTTAACAATAGCCAGACATAATTTGATATTTTTCCATGCTTCTCGTGGAAGTTGGCAAAAACGTCCATTTAAAAAAGTGCATTCCGAACATTGCCTTACACTGGATTTATAAACTATGCAAGAGCATTATGGTCATAAGAAAATGCTGAAATCACTTACAAATTGATCGATATATACGATTTTTACAAAAACCAGCAAGTGATTGCAGATTTTTGACCGGTAGTGTAAAGCCTCGATCTAAGGAAAATCTTCGTGTCTGCAGACTTTCGGGGTGGTCCCGAAGTGCTCGTTGGATTACGCTCGGAGGAGGAGCGCACAAATATCGCGGCGAATCTCAGAACCTGACGAAGTGGCATTGTTAACCCGGCGATTCGATCCTATTTTTACCGGAGGCCTCCACGTTACAACTGTCGAATCGTCGGATGATATAAATCCAGCGTCCCGCCGTCTGTCTTCCAGCCTGGCGACGCTGTTTCTTTAAATTCTCTCGAGCTAGTTAGTCCGGCGATTAATCACTACGTAACCATACAAGACACATCCTTGCCTTATCACCCTATTCTCGCTGCTCTTCGATCGCATTCCTCCGGGATCGAGGAACCATAATTTGCGATCTCGTTCCCGTGCAACGTTCACAAACAAAAGGGAATTAGATGGTCTAACCGAGGGGAGAAACAGATAGAATCCTATTTCTCGTTTAATGGTCGGGCAAATGATAAAGCTTGTGGGTCGGTAGAGTATTCGATATTCTCTGCGAATGTTTCGGATTCGTTACAGAAGTCTAGACGAGCAAATTGCAGCCGTACTTCCTGGAACAAATTGGTTTCATGTCAGATTGTAGAAGAGGGTAGATGGCAGAGATTCAGTTACTTTCATGATTTTCTTTGCCTGTTTTAAGAAAGTTATTTGAATCAACAAACTGCACAGTTTTTCAACACACAAATTGTGTCCGACAGATAGGAAACAATGAGTCCGGATGATCCTTGTCCCACGTGCTTCATACCAGAGTTGTGCTAATTCAATTACATTGTAATTCAATGACGTAATTGAATTACATTGTATTTCAATTACAAAGTAATTCATTTTCGACGTAATTGAATTACATTATATTTTAATCAGATGTGTAATTGAAATACAATATAATTGAAATACAATACAATTGAAATACAATATAATTGAAGGTGTGCCGTAGTCACGTCACGAGCAGCTAATAAATTTATAAATAATAAATTTCTTCCGTTTGAAACCTTCACATGGATTTTGCAACCTCTTCTTGCCTATTACTTCATTTTTCATAATTCAATTACAATCTATTTTATAATTGTACTCCATTTCAAGTAAGAATTACATTGTAATTTAATTGAATGAAGATCTGAATTATGAATTACAATATAACTGAATTACAATGTAATTATAATTCTGGAATAATTCAATTGTAATTCTGCACAACTCTTCTTGATACCAACTATGACGTCAAAAGAACGACGTCGACAGTTGTCGTTCCTTTCAACAAACGGCCCACGTTAATAGCCACTCACAGCTAAACCAATATCCTCGAATTTATGAAACAGTCAGCATTAACGGTGATGTACAATAAAGCCATCTGACGCCGCCCTACAAGTGGTGTAACTTGGTGAAAACGCAATGTCAAGGCTCCACATGGTGACGGGCAGAGAACTCATCCGTCTAGCCTGTCTTCGTTCGACTATGATGAACGATAACCACACTCTAATCTCCATTCGGCGTTCCCGTTTCAGTATAATAAGGGCTTCGAAAAATATCTGGTCTTGTTGAAAACGAGAGTCGATCGAAGTGGAGATAGAACCATCTTCGAGAAACAAGGATAGGGAACTACGCAGTCAGCGAGTTAGAAAAAGAAGGGAAAAGGAAGAATAGGAGAAGATGATTCCTCAAGAAAGATGTGAGTCACCCGCATATAGATTACTGAAAAGTTCTTATCGACTTGGTTGATGAACATTATTTAGCGAATGCCAGTTCTTCGATTCCAAATTTTCAAGACTCAAGTTAATTATTGAGTCTAGAGGTGTGCGAGAACCCGAAATATCGGGGCGGGTCGGGAACACTAAATTTTTTCGGGATCGGGACGGGTACGAGAACGAGAACCCAGTAATCATTTACATTCGTTTTAATGAATACATTAATGGTATCGGATTTTTTTATTCTAGATATTTTCGGCAAATTATGTTATTTTAGTTTTTACTTATTTAATTTATTATTATTAAAATATACATTTCGAAATATATGGTATAGGAATAGTGCACAAATAAGTAATAAGTATAATTATTTATTGTAAATTTTCATGTAGAAAAGCTATGTTTTCGACAATTTAATCTCTATTAAATTCACACAGATTTTTAAATATACGTCTGAGCTTTCCGAATTTCTCAGCGATACTGCTCAACACAGTGATGCCAGATCGTGGGTCTTTGGGTTTTTCTCCTCCTCTGCTGCTGCCGGCTCAGTACCCCCACTCTTACTTCTACTGCGCACGCGCTACACACGAACGTACCTCTACTCTGCCCGTGTGATTCTCAAGGTGAGTAGACGTACGTCGTGTGTAGCGCGTGCGCAGTAGAAGTAAGAGTGGGGGAATCGAGCTGGCAGCAGCAGAAGAGGAGAAAAACCCAAAGATCCACGATCTGGCATCACTGGCTCAACAGGCTGTCGACAACAGCGTACACAATGTCCAAGTACTAAGTACACAGTCACACATTTGTTTACATCAGGTCGCACGATTCTTAGAATCCGTGTTTCCAATAACTTTACGAAAATGGCAGAAGAAATTGAAAGAGAATGTTGTTCTCGACATTTTCGAGAACCCGACCCGACCCGACCGACCTCTTCTCGACTCGTCCCAACCGTCGGGTTCCCGATATTTTGGGTTCTCGCACACCTCTAATTCAGTCAGTTACCAAATATTGTCTACTGTGTCCAAATCCTTGCCGCCAACATCGTTTAATCGTGGTAAAACAACTAACGAAAATAAATATGTCACATAAAAATGTTGCTAAATACACTTCATGTTTTTCGAAAATCTGCAGGATTAATTGAACATTAAACCAAAGTCTACTGTAAATATTTACTCGGTTCTATAACGTGCTTTTCACGACGAAGAACTCGGTATTATCGAATGTAGGTATGCTGTGCTTGCGAGCTTGCAAAGCTGATAAAGAAGATTTCTCTCGCCTGACCCTTTCGACTTATCCGAAGCAGATGAACACCGAAGATAAGAATTTTCTCACTACATTTTTGAAAGAGAAGAGTAGTAGTGTGCGTGACTCTTTCAAAACAAAAAGACCGGAAAGTATACTTCAATTTCACCTGAGGAGACCAGAAATTTCTAACTTTTTTAATGGAACCCTGTAGAGTTCGACTAGAAAACGCCAAAAATCCAAGTTTTGATTTTAGCAATTCACTGGATCAAAAGTTACGAGTGTTTTACATTTCTTTCAGTATTTCTTGACAGATAAGTGCTGATGTCTATAACGTAGATCTCTAAGTAACTAGAAACGCCTTTTTGCGCAAGCACTGTTACAATTTCAGAAATTCATCTATCTCTCGAAGCTGTTCGCGTTCAACCAACGAGATCGTGTATTCACAGGTCAAACTCATCTGAGTCAATGCAACAGTTTTCACTAGAGGACCGGTTTTCACAGAAGGAAACGTCTAGCCTCATTGAAACTTGTCATATCCATGGAAGGTGTTCGAATCCTTCGTGAAACTGCTGGCTCGAAAGCACGTTTATCTCGGACGGACACAAATGCGTTTGATTCAGCGTTCAGCGATAAGAACGGTTATGATGTTTTGCTGGTGATAGCTAAGCCTTGGTCCTTTTCACGCAGAATATCTTCTCGACCAGTGAGCTAGGCTGGGGATTTTTTGCTTAGGGTTACTTCGATTAGGGGACGGTATCATGCTTCTGACAGAAGGCGTCGGTTATGTACGCCCAATGACGAAGTGGTAACGGGGAAGGTGTCGAAACATACCCTCCTCGATCAGGATCAATAAGACCGTTTCCTGGATGATATATATGGACGACATTGGCAGCCAAGAAACTTTCTCGGCACTGTGACGCGTCTTTGTAGTAAACCACGGTGACGCGTGAACTGGAAGACGGTTCGTGCCATGATGTGTGGGGTTTATAAATAGAGAAACCCGAATTTTTGTTTTCCGTCGGTCAAAAGTATGTGGACACTTAATGGCAATCACCTAAAAATAGTGACGAAGCCGAAGACGTGACGTATTAAATTTGATCTCGATGTACATTCAACAATAGTTATGCAGAATTACAATTGAATTACTCCAAAATTATAATTACAAAGTAATTGAATTACATCGTAATTTATAATTCAGATCTTCATTCAATTAAATTACAATGTAATTCGTAATCGCAATGGAGTACAATTATAAAATACATTGTAATTGAATTATGAAAAATGAAGTAATAGGCAAGAAAAGGTTGCAAAATCCATGTGAAGGTTTCAAACGGAAGGAATTTATTATTTATAAATTTACTAGCTGCTCGTGACGTGCCTACGGCACATCTTCAATTATACTGTATTTCAATTATACTGTATTTCAATTATACTGTATTTCAATTATATTGTATTTCAATTACACATCTGATTAAAATACATAATAATTAAATTACATTGTATTTCAAAATTATATAGTAATTCATTTACGACAATTACGATTAAAATGTAATTCAATTACGTAATTGAATTACAAATGTAATTGAATTAGTACAACTCTGCATTAAACAAATAGGTATATCAAATAATTCTCCTGTGATTCGTAGTCTCGGTAAACGTAAATTAAAAAATGCTATACCCGTCTTTTCAAATGTAAAAATACTTTAATACACTAATTGTAAGTAAAAGTGACAGTAAGTTACAATTGCAGAAGAAATCAAACGATTCCGTTATGTTTATTTTACTTTGTCATGAAATAAATGTATAAACTGTTAGTCTGGTCGAATCCGTGTAATTTTGACGCGTGCTTCTCAAAATAGAATCCCTTTTCTCCTTCCGATATTATTACAACAGTCCGACATGTATGTTCAGGGAACCTGAAATGTCAACGGACAAGACGAACGAGTTTCAAACTCGTCACGTTTCAAAACTAGTCTGCCAGACTTTGAGAAACGGCTTCGCTCCTTCACCGGTTCGACACGGAAATAAAAGTCTTCCGAATGAAGCGTACAACTCAATCGTGTAAAAGAGTTTATTATTAGAACCGTTGTCATTGTGGCAGACAGACCACATTTTCTTTTCACGCGCTCGGGCGAGAGGTATACATACAATATTACTTGTTGTCCGAAACGGGAAGATTGCTTACCGCCAACTATTCTGGTCCACTTTATGGATTACTTCGCACGTTCGCGTTCGTTCGTTAGACTCAGCGAGGCGGTGAAACATCGCTGGAGGCAGATAGACAAGCTGCTTGGATCTCGGATCTGGATCTGAATGTACGAATATTTAAACTGGCAAACTATGCTGTTAATCGCGCATGTGGGATATTTACAATGGGGCCGTTGTTACCACGCTGAAGCTAAGCTTACGCCGGCGCAAGAGGAAATAACGAGGGTAACCGGAAGTATAGCAGTAAGGCCACGTAATCTGCGTAATGTGTTTCAATTTATTTAAAGACAGCCGTGGTCTAGGCGGATCGAATGGCCGGCTGCGGTATTTCACTGGAAATTAACTTAAACACGCCCGGGAGGACGAGCATAATAAATACCAACGGGAAAACTAAATTAAAAATGATTTATCGTCGACCGGAGGCTATAGAATCAACGAAGGTAAATTGGTCATGACTCGTGACTGTCGAAAAAGTATAACTGTCAAAGAAAATAGCCTGTTATTCACGGTCGATTAACGTACATTTTTATGGTGTCCCAAGACAGATAGAAGTTGTTATGTGATGTACTAGCCCAGTCTCGTAATTGTAGATCATTTGGCAGGATATGCTATATATGTGTGTGTGTGTGCTTTTTTAAAGTCTTTAAAATTTTCGGGTTCCACTTTTTCAAGGGTTAAGGGTCTCATAAAGAGAATTGCGTTTAAAAAACTCCCGTAAAATGAACTGTTAAATAAATATGAGCACTTCTATGATTTGAGTCGGCCGGGCGAGGCAAGCAATACGATAACGCGTTCTTTGCCGCGGCCCAGCGAGGCAACGTGTATTGTTTTCCTTGCCCGTGCCCGAAAAATTTTCTCGGCCAGCTCAGGCGTTTTTGTGGGTAAAACCCTCGTCCCCGTCCTCTGGTAAATTTCCACTAAAATTCATTAAAAAATTATTCCTACCTACTGATAACTATCGTAACAAATATATTTTTTAATTAATTGTTTAAACTGTGTATTTATTCACATTTATTCTTGATATTATAAATATTTCATCCTTTCAATATACTTATATTAGATTTTTCAAGAAACGACGCTACAGAAGAGATACGGAATGAAATAGAAATTAACATAGGAGTGAAATTAATTGATCTGGTATGAATATAATTATAAAAAATCACATCCTCCTCGTCACTCGACATCTTTCTTTGCTTATCGTAACTGACGTGAAGTTTGCTTTCTTGCTCCGTGGACATAGGGCCTAATGACGACTGCATGTAGCGACGATTACGCTTCGTGACAGACGTCAATTATTTTACATTGGTCGCATCACTAATCGATATTTTGTCGCGAACGCGTATATGACGCGGGCACCGTGGGCGGAGGGCCTTATTTTCGCAAGGAACGCCGCATCGACGGAAATTAAAATAATCATTCAGCGTTTCACGTATGCCACAGCATTCCTGGCGTTCCATCCTCGCGTTCTTTCGCTCGGAAGTAACTTCCCCGCCATCTTTATACCCGTTGCTCCGATAAATCTGCCTTCTTTCTGCCCCCCGAGAGACTGTTGCGCGTTTCACCCTGCCTCCATCCTTCCTCGATTCGCGAACGCTCGACACAGCCTCGCCCGGTATTTTTGCACGGGCTGCACTCGTATGTCTCATTACTTTACGGCGCGGCTGGCAATTTGCGGGCAGAAGAGGCGCCGCGAGCCGCCATTTTATAACAGCCGGCAGTTAGTTACGTGTGCAAGTTTCACTTGTTCATCCCTCTGCCCCCGGGTACCGAAACGAACGCGCACCTCCGTCATTTCGAAGACTTTCCTTATTAAATGGAAATATTTTCGACGGCAGTTCGATCGACGATGCCTCCTGCTCGCCCTCGATATTTACAGTTGACAGTAACGACGCGCGACGCCGGTTTCTGCACCGTACATGGAACCACACCGCCGTCGCGTCGTCGTCGTTCCGGCTAAGGAGTAACGGGCAGAAAATGGGGCAATGATTCCGACCGTGAAAGTGCCTCGGAACGAAAATAAGTTCGACCGGTTGTTAAGTTAAAGAGCTACTTGATGCTTCGCGCGCCGCTGCAGTTGTTCAATCGCACCGACTGCTAGGCGGCCGCATGCTTCTATACACTTTTGCTCCTAATTATTTCGATGGCTTCGAACGTTCAAACTCTCGAGTCGGTAATTGCTACACGCGGATACGAATGACGAAACGTTTGTTTTAATCTAAAGGATCCGTTTAAACCCTTGCCGCTTTCTTTAGAGTCGCCTCGATTAAAACGCCTTTATCCCGAAAAATGTCGTAGAAGTAGAAAGAAAATTTCCATCCTCTTTACAGCCCTTTCTCGCGTCTGAATTCCCGCATTTAAGGACGCGGGGTTTCGCACAGATGCCTCTTGGGGAGGTTTCCGTTCGGGCCGAGGATTATTGTAACAGCGTAGATAAAGTAAGGTGACATTCGCGAGAGGACAGAGAATCCCCGGTAAGAGGATTCTGGTATCAGCGACGATGAGACCAAGCTCGTTTCGTGGATGTTAACAATCGGAAGGGAATACCCTGATCCCGTGTGCTCCTCCTTTCCCGTTGCTCGCGAATTCTTTTCCATGTCTCTTGAGAATATTTCGCTGTGATATAGTATAGTACCGTAATGAACATTGCAGTTGATAGGAATGAGTTGAAATTGTTCAGATAGAAATGGGAATACAGTTTTAGTATGGCTTGTTGACCTTGCTTCTGGTAATTTTCAAAAGCACTATAAAATAATAGAAAATTAAGTTTCACTAAGACCGAAGAATACGGAAGACATGAAAAGTGTTACGCCATCCTTTCTCCAGAATTAGAATTTGCATGATCGAGCACATTACCATAATTACCCGCAATGAATAAAACGCAATGCACATTCGGAGTGGCACCTGTACTGTAATAATAATCAAATCGCTTCACAATTCATCCTATCGATCTTCCCAAGTCTAATGATCCTGTTCTGGAAAGCTCTTGCATTCACGAATTCCTAAGAATTAATCCAACTGTTTCGCGTCATCAATCATGGATCAGCAGGCTTTCGCTCGCGATCCGGCAACTTGAATCACTTTAGCCGCTCGAGAAAAAAGTTGGCCCACCTGAGAGGATAATTATGCTATGTTCTTTATAGGCGCAGCCATGATCGCGTGGTTACGCGTTCGTTTAGCGTGAGGAACACTTTCTCGAATGGGAACAGGATCAACGTAGATCCGTCCGTGTGACGTCAGTTCCAGACGTTACGTTCTCAAACAGTTTCACCGAGAGGATAGGTCCTCGTGACGGGTGACGTAAACTCGAAAGAGCAATTCGTCTTTATTCGACCGTTCACGAAACGTGGTTGCACCCTGATCGGCAAACGACACGGTTCATAGCAGATCGAGACTGCGATGTACACGATTTTATGGTTGCTTGGAGTTCACAAATTTCATGGAAAATCTACTCAATTCGCTCGTTGACGCTTGAACAATCTGTCAATTACAATAAATAATTATAAACTCAATCGTACTTTTAGATTTTTCGTTAGATTTTCTGAATGACCGAATATTTAATACATTTAAAATAATTAAGAAACCTACAACAACAAATAAAAATAACTAATTATCCACGGTGCGTGCGTGGAAAGTGTCTGTCTGCGTGAAACGAGGGTGAAATCGCGATGCATCTTTCATCCGGTTGCACGGCTACGACCGCTTTGTCCGCGCGACAGTTTCTGGTTTCTCGTGCGTACCCACTTCTCGGTCGCGGTTTGGCAAACGGCCAAATGCCCCAAGTGCCGTCGAGTATTCCTACATCTGCCGCCAATAAACGGGTTATGAATCGCGCTAATTATACGCGACACGTTCTTACCGCTCGTTTAATTCACCGAAGGGGGTGTGAGAGAGAAAGAGAGAAGCGGGGCTCTCGACTGCTGCTTCGCGAGCGATGCACTCTTCAGGGACAAGTGCTCCTCGAATGCATCCCACTCGAGACGTACGCGAGCGCGCAGTTTGGTAACATTGTGCAGAAAAAGTCTGCCGAACATTCCGTCTGCACACATTCTCGTCGCATAAATTGAAAAGGAACTTGAATTCTTCAAGTGACAGGAAAATGTAGCCTCCATCTCATTAGATTCTCCAACCATTTATAACTGCCGTGAAGTGAAATGATCAGCATTCTCAAACTTTTACGGAGGTAAAAATTCGTTTGTTGAAGATCATTTCTCGATCAAATTCAATAAATCAATTTTCTGTATGAAACGAGGTTAAGTAGTGAAAATCTACGCTAAAAATGAATAACACATTTTATGTTTGAATAACAGGACTTGTTTCATTTAGATTCCACGCGAATTTCGTTGCAGCATATGCTCGAGTAAGAATCTTATTAAAAAATTATTTGAAAGTAATAATTTTTGATTCGCAGTCTAATTATTACATTGCGGATTTTATGCGTTTACGACAGAAATGGATGGACGGAATTTGAAACGGTAAAAACGTTAAAATGATTCGCGGACATCTGTATGTTACTTCCAATTTATTACAATACACGTTTCTGCATCTTGTAAGTGGCGAAGAAAATGTTGATCTTGCATGAAGATCCACAGTCTACTAATTATCAAGTTTGCGCAACGAACCTGCCTGACGGTACTCGTGCCTGCCGAACGTGTTAACCACCTGCTGCAGGAGAACCCCATTGGCCCCGTGTATCCCGTGCGACAGCATCTGCACCAGCATCCCGACGACCATGACAACCCATCCCCATCCTCCCTCGGGGTAATAGTGCTGCTTCAACGTGTGCAACTGTTTCCAATCGGCAACCCATTGCTTGGTAATATGCATAGGTCGATCTGCAGGCGTTTGTTCGTTTCCACTGCAAGCAACACCGCTATCGTGTATTGACAAACGCGGCAAGGACCTGCTGCGATAGAGTACGGAAGCAACGGGGGTTTCATGGTTGCGACGATCATTCGGGTCCTTGTCTTCGTATCCATCTCCATCCAGATACCCGGTGTACCTTTCGAGATAAATCTCTCTGTCCTGGGACAAGCGAGGCTCCCCGCAATTTTCGCACTTGGCTTCGTCGATCTGTTTCGTCGGCCCGTCTTCAGGGGATCTTGCGATACGGCCAACGTCCTGATCCGTCGATCGAGATGTCCCGTTTACCGTGACGACTTCTTGCGTGCTCTCAGTCGACCTGCCAGCGGGATCCTCAAGACAATCAACGAGTTTACGAGCCACTTGTGTCTCCGGGATCCTGCAGCCTCTCGAACCATCCAGGATAAGATTCAGATGGTTCTTCGGCGCGGGACTGTGACCGCGCGAATCTTCCTGGCCCTTCCCAACGTCCATGCTCCCGATCTTGCAGACAGCCCTGGCAGAGATTAATGCCTCGTCCTCGAAATTGTTCCTTGGTTCGGTGCACCACGGTCTCTTAATCCGCACCCCGTCGTCGTCGACCCTGAAGTCCACGCTGAGACGCTTTCGGTCACCCGGCCGAAACTTACACGCATCATCCTCCGGGACGTTGATACTTTTCGACCGGTCTTCAGGCTCGATAGCCTCTTCGTTGTGCTCGTTATCTCGATTGATAAGCGGACTTCTTCTATTAGGGTCTTCGTGGTCCTCGACGATGATGCACCTCTCGGTTCCGTCATTATTCCGAGCGTTTCGATGGACCGGATTATTTGATGTCCTAGATTGGTCCTTGCTTATTTCGTAATCGACGATAGCCGCAGCCATTATCCAGGTCTCTCATACACGTTCTTTAACTTCGCGGCCCCTTCCTCGTCGTCTTCGCCGTCTACGTCGTCGTTTCTCTGCTTCCTCTGTCTCCTCTGGCTCTTCCATTTCCTTTCCACAGAGGGATCCCTGCTTTTCGTTGCTGGTTGGTTCTTCAGCGGCGGAACAGAACTGTAAGCTGAATCATAACGTTCCATTTACGTGGTCGATAGAGATCGCCGAAACATCGGACTCAGGATCTTCCAGAAGCTCGATGAGTTCTTCATTTCATCTCTCTTTCGACTTCGACGATCACTGATCGATCAATCTTTTTCCTTCGATTCAATTCATGTTCCTCGACTTCACGACTAATTTTGTTTATATCGAATATTGTCGAATAAGACGTAGAAATATTAGATGTGAGAAATTCTTATTAATCAGAGGGCTCATTTTTCCTGATAGCACTATCAATGGCAGACTTAAACGATTTATAAAACGGTTGGTTTTCAGGTTGTGCGGTTTCGACAGGCCGGTGTTTTTCAAGGTAACTGTTCTACTGACCACTACGTAATTCAGGTATCTCGATCTCGATCTAAGCCTGTCGAGGACACGAGTGGCACGAGGAAACGACCGTTCGCGACACGCTCAGCACGCAAACTGGCCGAGAACCGCCGCCGCCGCGGCCAAGAATCGTGCGGCTCTCTGCGACAGCTGCGCTTCTGGAGTCGGCTGGATCAACCGAAGCCCGAGGAATCCCTCTCTCTTTTTCTAAACCCCCTCCCGACGGTTCCTTCGGAGATTTTATTTGGTTCACACCATGTTCAGTATTCTGCTCGCCGAACTGTACCTTTCTTTTTTGCGAAACCGGGCTTAGGAAATTATTTGATTCGCGATCGGGTCGTAGAGTTCGGCCACTGTGCCTTCGTCTGATTCCTTGGAAAAGCGGTTTCGTTAAACAGATATTTTCAAATAAATTAGTAAGTCTAGTGCTGTATACTAGTTTCATTTAACTATATAATAGCATTGTGGATTTTTTTTGTGAAATAATACAACGAAGAATGAAATGTTTAATTTTCAAGAGTTGAAAATAAAGCAAGAGTATTTTTAAACTCTTTAAATGTTCCGACTGTTTCGCATTTGATTCGCTCCATTTTGTTAAATTCACAAAATCTGCAGTCTAGTAATAACTTGCTAGTGGACGGAACGTAAACTAATGTTCATCGAGGTCCGCTGGCATAATCCTCTCGAATCTATCCAGCACCGTCATAAGTCTAAAATCCAGTTGGAAATGTCATCCCCTATTAGTCGAACTTCCCGAAACTATCTCGAGTTTAATCTGCCCTTGCTGCGTATCGTACCGCGCAGTCCTCCGTAGCGTCGTCTTATGGCATTAATTATAATCGGACTAGTCCGGGATCGCCAGTAATTTTATCAGGCTCGAAAGTGAAAGGTTGAATCGCCGTGATGATCCTAACTTTTTCATTTCTGCCGAAAAGTCGTATCGTCTCGCAACGGCTTCCACGCGGCCCTTGCTCCCTAAATCTCGGCCCATTGTACCCGTTCTTCCACCCGACAGGTTATTTTCTCGTTCACCGGAATATGTGGATTCGCAAATGCGCATTTACTTTATGCTTGCGCACCTGTATCATCAACGGGTATTACCTGTGGGCCTCTATACCGTGACGCGGGCTATAAACGCAGGTATAGTCCTGTATTCCTGCACGATGTCGATGTTAACACGTTCGATAATAAGCATGCTCCACCGACCGATTTGATCGTCTCGATTTCGATTGATTGCTGTTAATGCATGCGTCAAAAGCTCGTACAGGTGCTAACAGTGTATACGAAACGCTTAAAAGTTTGTACCGTGTGTAGGAATACACAGGATGATTTTGCGAACTGGGACAAGTTACTCATCTTTCTTAACTGTCACTCGTCCCTAATTTCACGAATTAAACGTACTCCTCGGTGTCAAATTCAGATTTTTTTATTAAAATTGATGAGCTAACGGAGTTTTAGATAAGAGTATTTTATTATACCGGTTGGGGCATTTAAATGGGAACACCTAAATATCTCGGTTATTATTAGTCGTACAAAAAATCTCCACAGACTAAAGTTGTACTGTTCCGAGGGGCGAATTTGATGATGGTAAATTTTTTTTCTCGAGGTCATTTTTCTACAAGATTTCAAGGTCATTGATATATTTTAAATTGGAATCATATATTTTTTTGTTCATATTCTTATAGGGAATAAAATGACAAATTCAACAACCTATCATAATAAATGAAATTCTTCTCGATCGAAAATGTAATATATAATAAAGTGATTTCGATGCAAGGTTCGACCATTAGTAACAGCAAGTTTGCAAATTAATTTAACTCAACATTTCGAACTCTGTATGGATCATCTTCAAGAGAGACATTTTTACGTCTGAAAATTAATGATGAGCCGAATCATATATTATGATAGGTTGTTGAATTTATCATTTTATTCTCTATAAAAATATGAACAAAAAATATATGATTCCATTAAAAAAAATATCGATGACTTTGAAATCTTGTAAAAAAATGACCTTGAGAAAAAATTTTACCATCATCAAATTCACCCCTTGAAACAGTGCAACTTTAGTCTGTGGAGATTTTTTGTACGACTAATAATAATCGAGATATTTAGGTGTTCCAATTTAAATGCCCCACTCGGTATTATTATATTAGAATTATATTAGAAGAAGTATCCAAACTCTCAATCCGCATCGTAGGAACTGATGCCGCGTTTGATATAATGGACACATGAATGGACAAATGAAATAAATAAAAATCGTATTAAATTCTGTGGCATTTCATATTCTAGCTTTTCTTTTTAAACTTTTATAAGCCATAAATGCATAAAGATCCGCAGTCCATTCATAATATGAATCGTGAATGTATGCGTTTCATTAATCTCCTAGAAAAGAAGTTGCTCTGCGCTATATCCGTCTGTCAGTTTCGCAAACATGGTAGATGCTTTTCCTCGAGCAAATCAATATGTTTTTGTTGAAGCGATAGTTGCACAAAGGGGGATCAAAGCGGAAAGAAAAATACGGGAACAGGAAAAGGAAGTTCAATAAAAGGCGCAAGAAAATGTACGGTTTGAATCCCCCGAGCGATTTACTGAATTTCTTTGAATATTTGTTCAATGGGTAAATAGGAGGTACGTCTGCTGGGAATATTTCAAATATCGACCGTCTCCATTCCGTAGACGTTGCGCCGGATGTGAACGTAGAGAGCGCTTCGATGTCCTTTCAGTTGTGTCGGTAATTCAGATACGAAAATCCTCAAATTCCTTAGATCCTCGATTTGTAATTTCAAAATATTTCATAAACGAGAATTATTACCTTACACTTTTTTTATACATACCTGTTCTAAGAATCGATCTTTGGGAACAGAAATACGTTGAAAAACAGAGTAAGATTAAGGATTCGATTAAGGCTTTACTGTAAAAATTTAAATGATAAGGTGGATCAAGGAAGTGCTTGTCGACATCATTGGTAAAAGGAATTGTTAGAAATATTAAACAGCTAGAAATGATAAATTTAACAATAATTGTCACAATGATCGATGTCGATCGATATTCGATGGGGTGGGGAGAGTTGCTCATCGCTGCACACAGCGCGCCTGAGCTCTCGAAGACCCCTCAGTCAGTCAGTCAGTCGAGCCAGGGCGACCGACAGGAGCGGTCAGGTTCCGGAATTTTTCGGGACCAGGGTGTCTATCAGGGGTCATCCACAGCTACGCTGACCTACCCTCGCTTACTCTCGCTAACCTTCGACTACCTACAGCCCTCTGCTCTGGCTCGCCATTGTTTCTCTCTTTGAAACAATCAGAGCTTTCTGCCTGCTTCGCATTTGGTCCTCTATGGATCGGAGACTTCTTCTACGATTCACACTTTTTGCTCCGCAATTATTACTCGACCTATATGTGTAATTTCGTATAAATCCGTCATTGTAAGAAAGGAAGTCTTTCTGGGTCTCTCGTGCAGCTACCTCCTTGTAGTGAGACCTGGGCAATTGATATTATCATTTATTTGTAAGATCTTCTAGTATCTTACATGCAGTCGATAATATCGAGCTGCACACTCAGTTTCTGTTAGTATTGGACAGAAGTAGAATGTTGGACTGTAGAATAACACTGTCCAACAACAAAAATGTTTCACAAATTTGTTGTTGGCCTTAATTTTTCTTCTACACGCACAGTATTTTTAGTAACTTAAATTTGAAAAAAAAATTATTTTTCGATTTTGAACAAAAATTATGATGTTATTATAATAAGATATTGTATTGTCCTTTACAGCAAAGGATTCTCTAGACTCTCATGAATCCAGCGATGTGTAATAGTAATACGTTGGGATAGTGTAAACAGGTTTAAACAATGGGATACGGCGCGGCGGACGCACGCTTTAGTGGTGAGCGTCACTGGCGCCAACCCGTGTCGGGCACGGATATTTTGCTCTCTGGATTGAAAAAAACGTCGACGTTGGAAAGTTGAAAGGGCGATTTTCCAAGATAAAACTCTGCTTTATCGCGTGTCGTAATTCAATTTTCCGCTGGACCCTTATTTTTTTATATAGATTGAAAAATATCCTCAAAAATGTGTGCAAAAGTAGTGTCTCTCCGTCTTTAATGTTTGCTTAAACATGTTTAAACAAAAGTTCTAAGAGCAATACACAATCACAACGTATTACTGTTGAACATCACCGGATTCGCGAAAGTCTAGAGAATCTTTTGCTGTAAAAAACAATACAATATCTCATATAATAACATCACAATATTTGTACAAAGTCGAAAAATACGTCTTTTTCAAATTCAAGTTTCTCAAAAACTGAGCATGTAGGAGAAAAATTAAGATCAGATTCGAAATCAGCGCGAAAAACTTTATAAGATCCACCCGTTATATGGAAACATTGCAAAAGTTGAAATTTGTTGGACAGTGTAATCTACATTATAATATGCTCAATAAAGACGAATGATTGTTGTAATTTTTAGTAGTATTATTAGTTAAGGAATATCGATTTTACATTGTAGATTTAATTAACGTCTTTAATTAAAATTTCCAAGTAATCAAAGATGCAACGATGGATACGCGAATTCGAGTTAAATCTCTCGACGTTATTAAAGTTCGAAAGTAATATCTTCTACGTCGTCGGAACCGAGAATTTACTACATTCTGCAGCTGTCTGCTAAACACCTTTCCGAGGCTGTACCGATCGTTCGAGTTTCCCAATTAAAAAGTATCTTCGACGGCAAGCAGTACTTCGAAGCTTCGCCGAACTTTCGGCACTCTCTTACATAACCAGCTAAAACCATCTGCTTCTCGTAAATTTTAGATAAGACTATTAAAACCGGGCGCAAACTCGCCCAAAGAAATTTGCGTTTCCTTTCATCTTTGACCATCAAACGTTTCTCTACGGCGAAACAGGTCAGTGCGACCGCTCTAATTAAACGTTTGTTGTCGTCATTTGTCATCAAAGTGAAACTAAGCTCCCAGTAAAATGCAATTTATGGGAGTGCAGCCGTCTCTAGGTATCGTAAGAAATGCAGTCGTGGTATGCTGCATAGGAACTGTGCCACCGGAACTCAATATTACTTGTTCCATAGCAAGAATTTGGTTGTTATCGCGAACTACTTCATACGGCATCAAAACAATTATTGAGTATAATTATAAATTGAACTCATGGAAATAAGCAGTATAAAGGTTTTCCTACAAACTCATTAACAGACTGCGAATCGTTATGCATTTATAGCATCTAAAAATGTTCAAAACATGTTAAAATATAAAATTCTACAGAATTGAATACGACTTTTAATTATGTCAGATCTACAAAGTCTACTACCACTGAAAATAAGGCTATATTTGTTCCCACTATCTTGAGATTTCACTGGGAAAATTAATGTTGGTTTATTTGAAATACTATAATCGATAAAACAAAAATGAATTTGTTTAAGACATTTGTACACTACTTCATAAGTTACTTTTGCTTCACGTTCACTTTATCTCGTGCATCCATCGTGTCACGACGTCGTTCCTTGAGCATAAAAATGAATGATAGTTCATTTGTTTAAAACCAGATTCAGTTTATTTATCCCAAATTTCCAATAATTAAAAATTGCATAAACATCCAAAGTCTGCTCATTAATAACAGAGATATTTAAGTGTTCTCATTTAAATGTCTCAGCCAGCGTACAACAGGGACTCTGAATGTCTTCGACAAGACCACTCGCTACAACAACCCTAGCAATGCCTCCGCCAGATAGCAGCAAACTCTGCTAAACTCGCATAATTCGTCGGGCTTGTTCGCATTTGAATTTGATCAAGCTCGAAATCGCATGCGGCGGCAACTGCTCGCGACACATACTGGAACAGTGGTGTAGAGATATCGTGAAACTCACCGGCGGTGTGCAGAGGAGGATGATAAAACTTAACGTAGGCTGGCAGAGCGAGAGTCGCCGGAATCGACAGTTGCAGACCGGGTCCAAGCAGATGTATCAGGGTGCTGACTACGGTTACCACCCATCCCCAGCCGCCTTCTGGGTAATAGTGTCTGGTGAGAAGCCGTCTGGCTTGCACCTGAGAGCTGCAGACTTGAGGAGGACACTTTTTCTCTTGGTCAACGGTGTTGTTCTGCTTCTTTTTTTTCGCGTTCTTCGCGAGACTGTCCCCGTTTCTGGTCTCGCAGTTCCGTCTCGCTCGCGGATCCAGAAGCGGCCATGATCGAGCGCGAGATATCGACATCACACGCGAGTTTCGAATTACCCGCGGGCAAACTGCGTACCCGTGTCGTCCACAATTCGCATCAACATTCTCGCCGGTGTTCGCAGCTCGCGCGATCGATGATCGCATGGATTTGTCGGAGGCATCCTGTCGATCCTCCGGGAGACAGTGCACACCCTTTTCCCGCGTTTCTAGCCCTTAACGGGACACGATCTGCTCGCTTCCTCTTTTCGAAACACTATTACAATTCTTCAGGGACGTTCCTATGCAAATGTCCGTGGAATTGCACTCGATTTCAGCTTTTCGAGACGCTCGCTCGCTAGGCGTATCCTGAGGGTCATAAGCACTTAATAGGCTTTTGTGACGAAAGGATTGCAACCGGTTTTAATTGGACTGTCATATTTGATCGAGCACACTTAAAATCAGAATTACCTTTTTGTGCCACAGATTAATATGACAATTGATTAAAATTTAACAATCTAATAGTAAAGTATAATTTATAGTATCGTAATCTTTCGAAACGTTACCACAAACATTGGCGATGAAACTTCTGAGTTGTCCAAGGGAGAACAGCGCTTTTCAACTAGCTCAATGGCAATGATTTACAGTGGTGTTCCGTAGCCGGTTAATGTTCCGCGGTACACTGTTTCAGAAATGATAAACGAGGATCACTATCCGCAGGAACAATAGTTAATTTATCGTCGACATTAATATCAACCTGCTCTTATAAAGGAGTGCTCAAAGTTATAAAATTTTAAGCATGTATCGAATAGAGTTCAATTTCGAATTTCTTTCCTTCGCATTTCACGCAGCATTTGGTCTTGTTTCAGGATTGTTTGATTCTGCATAAAATGCGTAAAATCTTGCTTCAATGGAGAGAAATTAAAATCAACAAGAACGATATTCGACAATTTATGCGATATAGCAAAACTCTCTGATGAAATTTCCAATGATGAATTAACGGTACACCCGAGCCCTTGCGAAATGAACGATTATAAATTACGTTGAATTGCGGCAGATCGTTTCTGTTACAACATCGGTCCTCCATTACGTTACTGTACACATCTTAGGGGTGATGTAGTGTAAAGATTGGTTTTAAAAAATTCGCAGCTCCTGCGGTGTCACTGGCAATTTGTCATATCTGGTGGAACGTGAACTTTAACTCGTGAGAAACTTTCTGTTTGAGAGAAGGCGACCCAGTCAACGTAGCGAAACGGTTTCCATATGTATTTTTATTTTTCATTTCTCGTGTTCATGTCATAGCTGTCCACAGCTTGCGAAATAATTATGTCGAACAGAAGGAATAATTCGTAAAATATGTTTCTTTAATTAAAGTAATCGAAAACATTATTTCAATTAAGTGTATCAATGTTGTGTTAATTGAAAATTCGATGTTATTCCAGTTTCATCGAGCAACACTTGCGAGATCATTAATTGAGGCACGGTGGAAAGATTGGACATATACGCGAAACGAGTTTTCGTGCGTGAAATCGTTCCGAGTGATTTCTTTCCTTCGTGAAAAATTATTACCGTTGTTATTGCGAGCGAGTGACGCTGGAATTAGGTTAATCCTGCAATTAAAGATCCATTGGAGAGATTAACCTTTTTAATTTGATCGTTCGGATACGTTCGAATTTGTTTAACATTCGATAAATCGAAAGGTGAAAGTTATTAACGGTTGCCATTCGGAAGCTTGGTTTGCAGTATCGATTGTTCGCATGACGATGAACTCAGAATTGTTAAATGCAAGTACATGATTATTTAGAAAAACGAGTTGTGTATATTATGATTAGTACAGATTAATTCTATTATAGTGAAAACATTGATATGTATGAAGATGTTTAAACTGACCACAAATCAAGTACATCAATCGTAACTTGGCGTCGGTAACAATCATTTGCATTACAATAATCTTTGCCACAACGACTTTTCTAACGCTAATAAAAATTCTTTTCTCGACACAATTGCTGCAAATTATGATATGAAAATAGCGAATCGCGTAGAAATTTACGACAACAATTTTCGTGAGAGACCGGAAGTTGATTCTGTCACAAAGTGCGAGATGTCACAGGGTAATTGCGATGACCAACAATTAATAATATTCTTAATTATACTTTTGCTGCAGTGGATCTTCTAACGATTGAAAGAAATTGTTCCCTCTATTCGATTACTAAAACATACAATGTGGACAAACAGTTAAAAAATCGTTTAAAATATGTCACAGGGTAATCGCGACGACGAACAATTAACAATATTCTTAATTTTACTTTTGCTGCTGTGGATCTTTTAACGATTGAAAGAAATTCTTCCCTCTATTCGATTATTAAGAAATAGAATGTGGACGACGCTTAATAATTCCTACTGCAATGTTAACGATTTTCGTGAGAGGCCGGAAGTTGATACTGTGGCAAAGTGCGAGATGTCACAGGGTAATCGCGAGGCAGTTCGCGTTGACCGAGCACTGTAGAGCGAGCGTCTGAAGACACCGGACCGGGACTGGCAGACCTAAAGCGCGGAGTATCGCGTGGTGCCGGCAACTGATGCTGCAGCGACGACAGCTAGCCTCTCCTCCCTCTCTGTATCCGTTTTGGCCCCTTCCTGTCCGGACTCAGCAATGCGCCGCCACCCGATCACCGCCGCTGTTCAACGTATCCTTGCGTGGCCGCAGGTATCGCTCGCAAACGTTTGCACCTGTGCACCAGCCCAAACACGCATCGCCAACTATCGGCCCACTATCGGATGTACGACGGGAGAATAGGTATCGCGACGCTTGTACAACTTTTCCATCGTCTAAGGCACTCCTGGACGGATACAGTATCGTGCAAAATTGTTCGGATTACAAGGATTTATAGGGAACTATAAATCTGCTGGTTCGAAATACTTTGGTTCGAAATAAAGAAAGAACCACCCAGTATAATTACAAGATACAACGACAAACAATATAATTATATAGCAATCGTATTGTAGAATGATAAATTTATTGCATTTAAAGTATCAGGTAATCCGCGATAACACATATTCTCCAAACTATTAAATTAAACAGCTGAATCTTTTTTCAAAACTTACTGTGTTCTTATTTGATTTTTTACGCTTTTCTATTAAATATTGCCGGATGCTTCTTTCGTTTGCACAGCAGCGTGTCCTATGAAACAGTGTTTGAAATATTTATTTCGCCTAGCTCCAGCTACAACGCGGGCCAAAATATTACGGAGTTTATGATAAAGTATTATGCATCATCCTGCACCCGTTTCAGCATTTTACAGGCGAAGGACAGTCCATCATCGAGCAGATTCCGCTCGGTAACATTTCTCCGGCCGTACAATTAATAGATCGCCGGTGCGGCGATGGGGGTGAACGCACAAGCGGCCTGATTCCCTTCTTTTTGATCGTGCAGAGCCCGAAATCGAAAAATAGTACTCGGATGTAATCCTACGCGGACCGGCAGGAAACGTGTACCGACGAGAGAGCCGCGACCGACGCACCGTATATTACATCTTTGGCGCCTTGTCGCGCGGATGCTCGTGAGTAATCGCGACGAACCAACAAAAAAGAAAAAAAAAAGAAACTGCAACGAAGGAAAAGAAAATATGCACGCCCCTCGTAAGACGTCGCTCGTACGTCGAGGACTTTAGGACAGCCCGATACGCCTTACTGTGCGGGATGCTCTTAGACTACGATCTTTACGATACCATTTGCCTACCATTCGATGGAATGGGTCCTACGAAGATTTAACTAGCCTCCACGCAGATGTCCTGTCACAAACACCACTGAACATTAAAGCTGCCGCGAATATACAGCGTCCTCGAGTCCAGCATGCTCGATGCAGGTTTGATCCATGGTTTTATTTTGGATCTTGTTATAATTAAACTTGAGGATTTTTACTGGTACTTTATAAAAGAGAATTAAGCATACTTTTATTCCCCCTTAGCCGTTCAACACTAAATTTTCTGGTTTTATTGAGCTTCGAATAAAGGATTTATGGTGGCGTACATATATTATGCGTGTTGCATGTATCGCATACATAGATACGGGATAAAAACATTTGACTAGGTGGACGTTCACCAAGAGGCCGCTTTCAAACCTGTTCGTTATCATTCCAGGCATGTTTTTCCACGGTCCCGCTATAATGCATGACTTTTCACACCTTCTGTTACGTCGGCTACGTGACAATCATTCGTAAATCATTACCGACGAAACTTTAAAAGAGCCTCCGTCCCGGAGGCAAAGCGACCACGGAGACTTATCTGTCAAGATTTCCTGTCATTCTAGAACCCCATCGGGCGCTCGTAAATTTTCTGACACTGTGTCGCGAGCATCCGGTATAAATTAAACGGTTCGGTTGAACGTCTCGCGTTGTTGACGATCGCGGTGTCAGCTTGTTTCCAGCATCGTCGTGATCGTTCCTCGGTGCATGGACACGCTTCTCGCTCCGGCGATTGCCACTCGTAAAGAAGTATGGTGGTCTTAAAGCGTCGTCGGGTCACGCGTTCGTCTGAATCATCGGTGACGAAACTACACGTGCGATCACGCTTCGCTCGATTAAGGTAGATCGACGCCGTGTTAGGCAGAGACTTGCCGTAGGTGTGATTCTTTGAACACATTCATCAGCGAGAAGAAAAGTCGAGCAATTATGTGCGAAACGTGTGACAGAGGTGGATTTTAATTCGTATAATTTGTCAGACAGTGAAAGTTGAGCGTACGGTCTTTTACATCTTACGAATTATGCTTCAGAGCATCACGCGATAAGATTTGTTGACACTTTCATCGCGAAAAATCACTTTGCAACAGCGAGATTCGTTTATTTTATTTTGCCATTGCACAACAGATAATTATTTCATAATATGTAGTGTGCGCGCGAAGTTAATGGAAGTTAAGTGGTACTTTGCGCTGCACTTGACGAAGACGGATCGTTTTTGCGTTATTAATTTGAAAGGTAACGCGTTCGAGTTTCGTTCTTTAAATGGAACTGATTTTGAACGACTCGTGAGTACGCATACAAATTATTTACAGTTTCTTTGATAGTTTTTTTTTTTTTAATCTTAGAAAAGATTTATTACAACATTAGGTAATAGTATATAAAGAAAAGTAGCATAAACATAGCGAGAAGTAATATCAATATAAACATAAAGGTGTGCAAATTAACATTTCTCCTTTTGATAACACCTAAACACGCAAATTACAATTGTTTAAAAAAGATATAATATGATGACAAGCCCAGATATTAGGCCCAGCCAGAAACATAGAAACATCCAGAAGCAACTGAAATCTTAATTTGTAGAGTTTTTTCAAAAGTAACGATCTTTGTGTGTTATATAAATCATACTGCCAAATAACATGATTGAGAGTTTCACTCTCAGAGTTGCATTTACACATAGGGTTATCAATGAAGCCAATACAGGCAAGAGAACTAGCTAAATGATAATGATTCGCTCTGCATCGGTTTATACAACAAATCCTTTTAACTGTGTCATACCACTCCAAACCTAATCCAATTCATATGAAAAAAAAACTCGTAATCCAATCCTGCGCTTCTCTGGATGTTCAAACAATTCCTGTTCAAACAGAGGATTTCGTGATATCGTTGTCATCGTCTGTCTTCTCTGATTCTCATATTTCCCTGAATGGTTCTAGAATTGGAGCGGATAGTTTCACGTTAAATCGATCATCTCTTACCGACCGTCATCAGGGATCTTGTTTGAAATAAAATTCGTCATCAAGGAATAAATTGAGTACGAATAATAATCGTGGACGGGTTGTCCGCCAACAACACGTGCAATAATTAAAATCGATCTGACAGCCAACAGCGGGGGTTTTAACAAGATGGCGAAAAAAAAATCGGCGTTGATTGAGTTTCGGATTATGGTCGCGGGATCCCTGTGACACAGCCACGAAACATTTTCTCCAAGTAGGCGGTAAGTGATGTCGACTCGCATGTGTCGGCGAACAGAAGGCCGTTCGCTGGAATGAGGTTTCTCTCCCTAGGGAATTTGTTGGGCGGGCTTCGTCTAAAATCAAACGAGGGCTGGATTAAATGCGACTCCTGCGCTTGTGTGCGCGATCCTTAATCTGCGGTTACGGTGCCACTTTGACAAACTAACGCCACGAAAAATATGTTCGAACCGCCGAAAAATATTAGGTCATCCCATAAGTTCGTGCCGACTTTTGTGTATACACTTCATGCGCCGATTTATAAACTTTACTGGCGATAGGAGACCAATGCACTTGACCGTAGCTGTTCGGGAACAGTCTAGAGAAGATTTTCGTGGGTATAAGATCGTGAAATAGCGAATACAGTGATTTCTAGCAGTGAAAAATCGTGAGCGAAGTGCGTATCAATTACCGACATCTCATGTTATATGAATTTCGGAAAGGAAGTTGAGTATTATTCGTCACGAACAACATGGGCGCTGTTTACGGGAAAAGTACGCTTTCATCTCGTATCTGTAGGAAGTGGTTTCAACGTTTTAAAGATGGGAATTTTTGTTTAGAAGTCGAGGATTCGAAAGACGTAGATTAAATTCGAGAGCTTGTACAGAAATCACGAAGTTTCTCAGCTGAGGAGATGTCAAATGTTGTGAAAATACCGGAAACAAACTTAAAAGTATGTTAACAGATTTAAACATATGCAACCGCTCGAAAAACTGCACGAACGTATGGCATGACCTAATAAAACAGACCAATACTGTGCGCATAAGACTGCACCATTGAAGTAAAAGATCGACTTTACCCGAATAGCGTTTCACGCCGGAGCGTGACGAATCAGACTGGTTCACTGACCAGCAATTGTGTACGCGGCGCGTCTAAAGAAATCTAATAAAACACACCAATACTGTGCGCATAAGTCTGCACGATGGAAGTAGAAATTCGGCTTTACCCGAATAAGGTTTGACGTCCGAGCGTGACGAGTCAGAATGGTTCACTGACCAGCAATTGTGTATGCGGCGCGTCTAAAGTTTTCACTTGAAAAAATTCGTTCTTGCGCGAGTTGGGGCAGCATGCATTCCCTCAGAAGTCACAATTATAACGATCTTGCTTGTTACGTTTGCGCGATGAGCAATCCGGACGTACTCGCGAAAGTTAGTTCGCGAAAAAACGCGTTCAGTGTAGCCGCAGCCTTATACAGGACCGTGCGATGCTGTTTGCATTCCGCATTCCGTGCTCCACGATATTAGCTCCAATTAGGCGGACAAGTTTTTGTCGTCCATTGGCGAGATCCTATTTTGGTGGTACCGCGATTGGAACTCGCCGACTCTGAGGTTCGATCGTGATTTTATTGTAGTCGTAGGGCTTTGATTAAGACTTCCCCGGGGTTTTGGTTTCGTTTCATTCCGATATACAGGCTTCGAGAACGTTCCTGACATTGCTGCAACGGCGTAACCGCAAATAAAATGCTTCTGTGTGCAAATACGTGGGAAATTTAAAATGTATACCCGCTTATTTGAGTTTTTGAATTTCGGAATATTAAGTTCGAAAATTTCAGGCTCCATACTATTGAATGCTGCTCGATAACGTGTCTGTGCATTGCGCACGTTCTCTACTGATAGCTATTAGAGAAGCTTTTACAGTTTGCGTGCGCGTCCTATTAAATAGGGTAATTAAGCGTTGTTATTATTGATATAATTCTTTCTAATAAGTGAAATAACCCTGTCATGGCTCCATGCCGTTTAAAAAATGACATAAATTCCCCATTTCCGAACAAATATAATTCGGTTAATGATCGACTCGTTACACAATTGGAATGAAAAATCACTGAATAATTAAAAATCTTGATCCTCAACGTAATTCACTTAAACGATTAACGTAATTAATCTGACCGAGCGGTCATACAGTCCGGCAATAAACGATGCGCACAAACTGAATTTATTTAAAACCGGGATTGCCGACGAAAACTGGCTCTTAACGAGTTAATTGCTTTTTGCGCAGCGTCCATAATTCAGCGTATGTTTGACAGGTCCGTTACACAATGAGCCAATTGAAGGAAAGGGAGTCTGTTTCGTCATGAACCAATAAGGAAAAGAGGAACGATACTCGGAGTTCCTCCGGAACAAAATACCCCGTAGAAACGACGTCGGCGAGAGGGGGGTTGGGGGCGAATAAGAATAAGAAAAACGGTGTTCGGTCTGATAAGCCCGCGGTAGAAAGGGAGAACGGGACGGCACTTTCACCGAATGAAAGTAAAACTCGATTCCGGCGTGCAGACGCACACAGGCTGTGCAACGAAAACTCTCGGGCGCGTGCTCGTCGAATGTCATTAACCGACCTCGCCTCCGCTCCGTGTCCATTTCATCTGCCGACCTCGACGCGATCGAGCACCATGTAATAAAGCTCCCGCGTGTCTAGCAGAGGCTGCGTTCTGCTCGTAATAAAGTTTTACGGTCCACGGATAAGTAGGAATATCTACAAGATCCCGCCACGAGTTAAATGGATGCCAAGTGAGTCAGCTAGGGTAAAGGTACCAGTTATCATGCCCCACCCGGTTATCGGACACGAAACAAACTTCTTACAAATTAATAAAAATAACACGAAGTGTCTTATATTACTTTATCTTTATAAATAAAATAATTGAATTCATAAATAACACTGAAATAGTTTTCTCCGAGTTTTCGAGCCAAATACCCCACTGTGGGTCGGCCAGATTAATCGTGCCTAATGTTATCTTATCGTGTTTCAGGTTGTACTTCCTGTTTCTCCTGCGCGTCTTCCTTATAATGGCGAAGGTCAAGGGAAAATTAGATGCTTCTCAAACAAATATACGCGCATGCTGAACTACTCTCCGGAGGAAATTAGGAAACTTTTCCGCGTCCTTGAGAGTAGTAGTATATACGTCGAGTCTGACAGGGTGTATACTAACAGTCGTGTTATTTCCAGCCGCATTGGTCCACGAGTGTTCCGAAAATTTACGAGAACTCCTAGCTGCGGAAGTTACCCGTTTCATGCGAGCCGATTGCTTTGCGGAGTTACCTCCTAATAACCTGCATAATAACCGCAATGGACCGTAAGTCTTCAAGTTCGAATCTTTCTGGGTTTCCCTGGAGCCTTTCTCGAAGGTAGTTTGGGAGCACGAAGGGACGGCGTTGTTTACGAGCTTTTATCGTTGTTCCATTGCTCCCGAGAAGTTTCTGTTATTGTAGTTCGCAGTCGCGAGATGTGGGGAAATGTTTGTGTACATGCACCTTGAGTACTGTCATAAATAATGGTAACAGCGTGTATCACGGAAGACAGCAAAAATGAATATCCTTAAAAAATTAAGTCGACAAGTGGTTGTAATTGTCGTAACGTTTTTACGTCAATAAAAGCTCAAACTTATTTCAATTATTAATTATAATATTAATTATACTATAATTAATATTATATACTATAATTAATATAATATAATTAATATTAATTACAAAATTAAGCTGAATACATTGATATCCTTACATCTTTTTAAAAATATGTCCACTGTTTTAAATTGTACATACACATTTCTGCAATAAATGCATAAAGTCCGCAGTCTAGTCATCACGATTGAATTAAGTTAGCGATAAACTCTGGACTGTGAGATAGGGATTGGAACGAGACTTTTCTAGCGAATAGAATTTCACGAGAACCCTTTCGATTTCAAGGACGACGGCTCCAATCTAAATGGACCTCCAGTGGATAACGGTGCAAGGTATCTTTTCCAAGGGTTGGGAGAAAGGTGAAACTGCGCCCTCGAGAGCAGTGAGTACGCATTGCCGGTCGTGCAACAACGTTGTTCATCTCCCCTAACCACTTTCGGATTTTTTTTCCACAGCGCCGCGCCGGAGTAAAGTAGCGATACGCGTCATGTTGCAGCCGTCTGACTCTCTTGTACGAGGACGTCTAGAGATGTCTCGAGATGTCTCCGATGTCCTGTGACGCACGGTCGCCACAGGACCGTAAAACCTATCTTTACAGCCTTGAAGAAATGCTCACAGCTTCGCTGCCGCGGCATCAGCTGGCTGCTATCTAGTTAGAAAACCGGAACGGATTTAGACGTTGCAAAATTTTCAATATTTGGAACGAACTTTTTTAGAGTTAAGATCAAATTATTCGATCAAGTACAACAAGTGTTTATGTATTCCCATTAATGACGTAATAATAGATATGTGTGTTTTTTGTCATTTACAGCATGTTTCGAGGAAGATGCTTTACTTCTTCATATTTTACTATGCTCGACAGCCATGCTGTCGCAGAAAAACACTTTCCACGACAACGGATAAACGAAGTTTGTTTCCGAACTCGCCTGATTTACATTCGCCGTGACTAAGAAACATTTGTCAGGCTGTGGATCCAGTCGAGTCAAACGACTTATCGAGCTGTAGCAAACGCGGTCGTTCCTTGCGCGGGAACATTAGTCACGTTTGCAATAAGGTTTCCGCGGATTCCACGATTCACAATACGGGCGCGAGCTGGAAAACTTCCTGCGAGGGGACGCGTCGTTAAATTGGACGGATTTAAATCAATCCTGTTCGTCATTGTCGGATAGTTCTGCGACATCTTTAATCCCTGTCAAGTTTCATTTTCTTTTTAACTCTCGTATGCTCCTCAGAAATAGTTGCATCGAAGATTCTCTGATTATATCTCGTCCATTTGTGGTTCACACGTTAAGCTAAGAAATTACGATTCATTTAGAATGTCATATACATTCATTAATTAAAATCACAGTTAATCGTGTGTGCTGAAGTTTTAAAATCAGGACAACAATTTGATCCTATATGAATGTCTGTGTACTATCTAGAATCAGGAGATCAAGAAGTTAACTCGAATGATGTCACGCGGAGGTCCACGTGCAATTGGATCGACGAGATTTCACATTCACTTCTTCCAGCCGAAGTGTCTGTGCAGCGATTGCATTCGAGAGATGTTTCTACGAATTTGAATGTATGGAATCCGCCGTCCCCGAGAATTGCAGTTCGGTCTGAGGATATCTGAGTGCGGCTGCGACGCGACACGATGTAACGAAAAAAGATAGAACAAACGCGTCCCAGTGGCCGGAGGATTTCATTCCTACTTGGAATTATCCTTTCTCTTTGCCTGATAGCGGTCCCTCGCTTCTGCTCGCAATCACTTCTTACGGGTTTTACTGTGGCCGCCCGCTGCACTGCAACAATCTGTATTTTCCTATCGCATACGCCCACGAGATTTGTGGCGACGACGCCACCGAGATAAAAGCTTCCGTTTCAATAAATTTACCCGAGGGTTTTTTGAAGGACGACTCTATTTTTCCCGCAGGACAGAGCCTTTGCCTTAAATTAAAAAGTTAAGGAACTCTCGAGGACCAACCCACGCGGAAGTTCCGGACCCTTTGAAAGATTGAAATGAATTTTGCTTTGAAAACTTAATTTTTATTATTCGCTTGAAGGTTTTAACTTTTTGAAAAATAATTATAAATATCCAATAAGTATATGTGCAATATAACAATGGAAGAAATACACAGGACTATTTTATCCTAACATTGGATAATGGTAAAATAAACTTTGCTTTACTGATTAAAGAGAGCTTATTTGTTGAAATGTTTTAAAATCAAGTCAGAGAGCAACAAGTTAAATAAATACATGTAGCACTTTTTATTATTCCAGTGCTAGTTTGCGTTAGTAAACCTCATCGATAAGAGGTTTCAACGCAACAGTAAGCCAGAGTCGAGTAGACATCGATGGTTGATAAGGCAGAAGTTGACTGAGATTCGCAGAAAATTGTCTAAATTTACGTGTTTGCGTGTTTCTGGTATAAAAATTAAAATATTTACTGCAAATTATTCCTGTGTCGACTGAATTACAAAAATATAAGAAACTTTGAACAAACACGTTTGAATTCATTCACATTTTTCAGTTGTTGATGCGGCAAGATTTTTTTCCATATATTTCGTGTATTTAAGCTTCAAAATTGAATAATTATTTCAACTTTGTATTCTTATGCAAATAATACAAATGTTTTGTTCGTTCAGTTTGTCGGAAGTCTTCCATTGCAAGCTAGAGTGCGCCATGTTACCGTCGTAAGAATATTCTCGTCGGTATTTCAGACTGAAGGATGCCAATTCCTTTCACTTTTATGCAAATCTTCTAGCACATTGTTAGAAACATTTCCTTCTAATTGGATTACTCTCCGACTTCAAATTTCGAAGATTAAAGCAAATTGCCAAGTCTTATTTGCAAGTATTTCCATATTCATTCTGAAATTTGGTCAACTTGTCGAAACGCCCCTTCAAGGGAAAAATGAAGTAGTAAAACAGAAAAGAACTTTTTGTGATTTTTTAAAGGTTACGTGCAAATATTATCAATCTGAATTTTCTATGATTGAATCAAGTTTATTAAACATGTATAGATACATATGATAGATACATAAAGATTTTTCTACAATCGAAGGCCATACAGAATAAACCATATTTCACTTTTTACACCGACGTATACGACCGCCATAAGGTACCTTCAATTTCATTACATTTTATAGCGTGTGCAGCAATTAGATTTCGAAATTTTGCTAGCCGTATAAACGGTTCGACCGAAGCAATGCACAGTATACTACAAATAACAGTAACGAAAACTTTTAATTTCGTTCTGCGCTCGGGAAAGCCATTTAGTTTCATTCGTGTCAGATAGTAATCGTAATACTCGAGTTTCCCAATAAGTGTACGCTGGAGAAAACGAAATTCTTAAATAATTAAATACTTCACGATCTAGTAAAAGGCCATTATTTCCAAGTGTCCAAGTTTCGTAGAATTACAATTTTATACGTGAGACAGAAATTGAGATAGAAATCATAGAAACTAAACTATTGTTTACTGTTGCGATTTGGATTCTAATTGGATCGTAACCTGCCCCACAAAGACATTTTCTTCTGGTCGAAATCGACGTCCACATAACCGAGGGACATTGGCGACTCAATCGAATATAAATCACTACATACGGAGAATTAATTCAAATGGTCGTCGGGCAGCGGATCTGACAGTGGCCGAGGTTTTCCAGAGGAGTCGATAAAAAGCCTGACAAAAATTGGGTGTCCGGTAGTACGTCCTGCGACACTGTCATCACCAAAGCAGCCAGTTCCGTTCGAACACTGTTATAATCCAGTTCTTGCGGTCGATGTAATGGTATCTTGCTAACCAACATTGGTTGGCCGATAAATAAGCAGGAACGATATAAGCGGCTTGCGCCTGCCTTATAATCTTAACGAGTTCTGAATGGAAGCCGGGAGAAGAAAAATCACTAGTTAACGAGAGCTCGCCGCCGCGCCGCGTAAATGTCTTCGTTTTCTCCGTGGATATCACGGCGGAATCAATAAAACGATCCAGCGGCTCGTTTGCACTGGTGTATCACGCCGCCGTGCCGCGGACTCATGTAGGTTAAGAGTGCACGACCGTGCGCAATATAGAACAAAGTCGCACAAGCCGCGAGTGCAGGTTACGGTAGGTAAGTACCGTTCGCTGAGACGACAGTTGCCGTGCAGGTGTATGGAATCGCTTACACGTTGCGCGGTATCTCGCCTCTAAGCTTCCTCGTTTCGCGAAAAGTTCCCTCTCTTATCGAAACGGCTCGGCCCGGCTAGCCGGATGCACGCATCGATCGATCGTCTCGATCTAGATCATTCGAGACTCTGCATGCAATCCTGTCCTTTCGAGAATTTCGCCGAGGAACTGCAATATATCGAGCCACGATCAACTTAACACGCTCACCGCTGACCCGACAACTACACAAAGCTTCTCGGATCAAAGCGATTTATTCAGTGAAATCGATATGAGTCTATGAAACAGAGATTTTACTTTTGTATTCTCTGTGAAATTGATTAATGGAAAATTCCCCTTAACCTGATCCAATTGTCGAAAGTGCATATGATACACCACGATATAAAACAGGACGTGGCTGAGATAAATGAGAAAGATGATAAATTAGATCACAGCTATGCAGACATTTTGTCAGGTGCATACATCACTGACATTGTCATCTCATTTCAACTTTTGTGATCCGGAATTCTCCTGAATTACTATTCTAAAGTTCAAGCAGAAACCGATCCTAGCAGATCGATAGAAATTTTCTAACATTCGTTGATCGTTCCACGCGTACTGCAGCTTTGTGGAATTTTGTACGAGCGGAACAGAAGCGCAAAAAGGTGTGCACATGCTATTTATACTGGTTTGATAAATCCGCAGAAAATTGCCCGAACAAAAAGAACAGCGATGAGCACGGTGATTATGAAGATATTATGTGTACAAATAAAAACAGTATTCACCTACCACTAAATATGAAAACCAGTTTCCGACGATTCACCCATCGCGATCGAGTTTATAAAAATCATATTAAGCTCTTCCTGTTTCGAGGAAACCGATAGGGGATTTTTATAAAAATTAATGGAACCAGCGTGGATTTGACGTGCAGCTGTAAACTTGATGATTTACCAGCTTTTCAAAGATCAAGATTGTGCGAAGATTCAGCGAGAAACATCTAGGCCCGTTGGCAACGCTGCTCAGGAGGATCGCCGTTGATATCAACCGCTCGTGATCCAAGGATCTTCGCGATTAACGAAGAAATGTGTAGAGCTTATTAGAGTCCAGTGTTCACAACTGGAGACTTGAAAAACATAATCCGATAGACCTATCAGCGTATGCGTCGGTAGCACTCATGTTTCTCTGCACATGCCAACGCCTCGGATATCCGAACGATTCTACTGAAAATGTTTATGCAATCTGATTTGATTTTCTGTTTCATTAACCACCGACCGTGTTTTATACATTTAATCCTTTCAATTATGCATCTCAGGCACAGTGTATACTAACGGTCTAAATGTTTTCCTACATCTTCGTTGCTGATGGTAAAACCTACACATTCCGTTACGAAATTCTTCTCTAAGCTTATTCTTAATTAATGCGAAGTAGTTCGAGATAAATTCCGAGTTAGTTACGTCGACTCTTTATATTTCATACTTTAAGATCGCAAAATCTTTAAAAAATTGAAGATTTGTCAAAAGTATTTTTCGATGGGCACATTTTATTTGAAATTGTAGATGCGGTAAAGAGTGCAACACTTCTGCACGTCACGTTTCAGTTTTATTTTCGTCAGATATTAATCGAAAAGACACGAGGCATCGTTCACGAGGAAACCGAAACTTCCATTGGCCACAAGTGCATTAGTACGCAGCCAAAGTAGAAATGGCAAGCCATGAACAGACACGCCAGCCGTCGCCTACTCAATAACACGTGCAACGTATTGCTATACCTTTTAAACTCGTTTCTTTCGAAACAGGGGCTCCATATGAAACAGACATTTCTTTATTTTCGGATTGTTTTTTCACGTATTACCATATTCCCGAGTGTTTTACAAAAACTAGGACACGTTGTATAGTAGCAAACATTTTATAATCTCAAGCTAATAATATTTCATCACTTTAATGTTCTGTGCGCTTTGTAATCGTAGGATACTCGAAATTAATACTACATAGTATTCTAGTAAGCTTTTAAATAAAACGACCATGACGAAATTTCAAGGTCAAGGTGATTGTAGCCGGGTCCTGAAACACTACACTTTAAATGTTGTTATTGTTATGGATCGTATGATTGTTAAAACAAAAAAAGTATTAATGATTTCGGCGCAACGGTCCGACGGCGCTACAGTTTAAAATTGAATCTTTGTGGCATTTTTGTCGCGAGGATTTATCAGATTCAATGAAATTGGAGACGGTAGCCGGGTTAAGCGGTCGCAGAGTCCACGCAGCATTAAAATTGCCTACCTGTATGTTGAACATCCTCCTGAAACTTTTCGATCGAAGGTGTCAGCAGCGCACCGTAACTTAGCTGTAGACCGTGGCAGATTACTTGCATGAGGACCGCCACCGTAACGACCACGTGTCCCCATCCGCCTTCAGGGTAGTAATGCCTCTTTAACGTGATCCTCTTCCGAGCGTTGATCACGGTGAGCGATTCCTCGCCCTCCTCCGGTTCCCGCAGCAGATCCTCGTAGTCGTGCAGGCTGCCCAGTCCTCCTTCGAGGATCAGCTGTTCAGAAAACCGTCTCCTCATCATCTTAGGTGTGACGGTGGTGCTGCTTCTTCGTCTCTCGTTCATGTTGTCCGTGTCCCGTCTCTCTTTTCTCTGCTGCGCGGCGAATCGTTTGTCCATCGGTGGTTCATTCGCCGGGTCGGTCTCATGACTTTCATTATGCAAAGGCGTCCAGGACGACTCGCTGGCTCTGGAGCCGGTGACCTTCTCCGGGAAGAATCGCGGACTGGTTCTTGCGATGATTGGTTTCGTCGCACTTGCATCGGCGACGACGCTGCTTCTTCTAGCCCGCTCTCCGACCCTCGTCTCTCCAACAACCAGCGTTTGTTCGGAGAATCTCCGGTTATCTGCACGGCCGATCTTACAGCCGCGTGGCGACTGCGTTTGATCCGAGTGCCGCCGTTGGATCACCTCGACGATCGACTCCTGGGCGTCCTCCTTGATCTCGTGGAACAAACTTGCTACCGAGTTCCTGCCGGAAGACGCCGGCAGGATGCTCTGGCAGGTGGACACCGAGTAGCTAGAGTCCTTCCTCTTGAAGCCGCCGAGGAACGTGTGATCCCTGCTCGAACAAGTGGAAATCTTTCGACGATGGTACTGGCACTGACTGCAACGGCATTGCCACTGGCACTGGCATTCGGACGAGATCGACAGCTTCGCCATTAAAAAGCAACGACACTTCGCTAGTCTGGTCAGCAACTCCGGTTGAGACAAGAATATCTCGGGGATTCCGATGCTTTCGTTCCAGGATCTACTCGTATCCGTTGAAGAGGTCCTAGCTAGGTCCCTCTTCAGCGTAGAGCTTCCCGTCGACCAGCTCTCCGACTCCGAACTCGAATTCTCCGGTAGCCTCGGTTTTCTCTGTACCATCAACTGTTGCGATTTCATTGACGTCTCCGAGGGGCGACCATTTTCCGAAGGTTCGTCCGCGATCCCGGTTACGTTAATCATCGCGGCGCTGTAAGAGTCGCGACGCTTCAGATATGCATCTCCGTTCAGGGGACTCGGCGAACCAGCTCCGGCGTCCATTTCAACGGCGGATTTTTGACGATCGTAATTATGATTAGATGGTGATCGCATGCGAATAGCCGCGGAGGTATCGCACCGCTGAAAAGGAACCACCGCGGGCGACGATGATTTTTCCGAAACGATTTTTACCAAGCTTCAAAGTGGTCTGCGAGCTATAAGATGCTTGCGGGAGATAGAAGATGGACGACCATCTGCTCGCGAGTAATTCTTTGCTTCTTCGAGGGCGTCGTTGTACCAATATACGCGTCGAGGCATTAGCATACGAGCGAATGACGGTTCGATACTAAGATATACAGCAGTTGCAGCAATCTTTCGATGCCGAAAGGTTTATCGCTTCCGTTTGTCATCGGACACAATTTCGCCGTCTTTACGCTACAGACCGACAATGTTGTAAAACCGTTCGAAATAATCTCTTTCACAATGTTTTTCACAGTCTTCAAATCACAAAGCTCTTCATTAGAGGTACAATCAGTTCAACGAGAGCGTGTCGTTCCTAATTTTGTCACTAGACGACGCGTCTGTTTAACATTACTTCAATTGTTTGAACACTTGGCTTTAATGCTTTCAGGTTAAACCAGTAGTGTTGGATGTTATCCATGCTTTATGGTTATAATGAATTTAAATTCGTCGTACCGGTATAAATTAATCATGACCCTGGCTACGCGCGTTCCAGTGATTTAAATCTTCCCGCGTACAGATTCGGCTATTTATCTCTCAGTTTTGTTAGTCATTTATTAGAACGGAATTAACGTATCACCTTTACTCGGATCAACCGAGAATTTGCTAGGTTTTCGTTATTTGCAAATTCGTGTGCGTCGATCAGATAGTATGTCTTAACTATATGCCAGGCTATAATCGTCTCATTCAATACACGTTTAATGATAACCTTTTTCTTTAGAAAATATCACCAACACGCTCTTGTGGAACATAGTGTGAATGTATAAAATTTGCGAACGGGGCTTTATTACGTTACGAATGTTTCCATGCAATAGCGATAAACTAGCCGACAGGGAGTCACGGGAAGCTATCACGAGGAGACAAAGTCTACGCAACGAGACACCAAATCCAATAATACAGGACTGCACGAATGTAGCACTGGAGGAGTCATCGATCTGCCACCGGTAACTCAATGGCACCATAAATCAAATTGGGCAGTAATCCGAGGAACCGCGATAAGTCCCGACGTATTATTCGAGAGTAGGTCGAGTGTCCGTAGCAAAAGTCGCGTGTTAACTGTTGGGAGGACACAAATTAATGCTCGTGCCTCGGAAAAAGGTCCTTCGCGACTGCATCACGATGCCCCGCACGCATGGAACCCGTGTGTACGTGAGGCTACCGCGACGCGTCCAGACTGCCGATACAATGTTCCGATTTTTCTTTGCACGCGTGTTGTCCCGGCGCGGCGTGGTGTCGCCACGCACTTACGTGTACGCAAATTAAATAAACGCGAGTCGTTTACTGGGATCGAGTCGCCCGCCGCTGCTCCGGCATTTTTTACGACAGCACGGTCATTGAGTAACGATTACGTCTTCGAGGAACACCGTGGGGCACCTTTCCTCGC
This sequence comes from Lasioglossum zephyrum, assembly GCA_028455615.1. Lineage (NCBI taxonomy): Eukaryota > Metazoa > Arthropoda > Insecta > Hymenoptera > Halictidae > Lasioglossum > Lasioglossum zephyrum. The sequence goes on along the minus strand of CM052321.1, from coordinate 9,357,895 downwards.
AGGGTCCGAGAGAGCCCACCGTCGTTTCGCCATCTACGATATTCGTGTTTTCCCCTGTTACCCCACGCGCTTCATTTGCCTCGCATGCTCTCGAGACACTGCCGATGTGGGCGTACGCGTGCACACAGGGTGGCTCGTTTACCAATAAACTTCAATTCACTCATCATTTACGAACGCATCAAACGCATTCGACTCTATTAGTTAAAATGCATTCAAACGCTTTGTGAACATTTTCGTTGAGAGTCCGACTGCTTAAAATACAGCGAGGGATTAATATGTTTAATAGATTGAAAATAGTATAACACAATCTTTTTTTAATTCTTCTAATGTTTCTGGTGTTCTTCATGTACATTTGTTTTTGTCATGAATACATCGAATCCGCTGTCTATTAATCAATTTTTAATATAGGCAAAATTGACCACCCTGTATGTATATATAAAGATGGAGGGGTTACCTCGAGTCTTCGGAACGGTACCCAATATTCTCAGATCTGGAAGAGTGGAGAGATAAGATAATTGCTGCTGAAAATATTGACCATCTGCAGCCACATACTTGACTGCATTCTGGCGCAGAAAGCGCCAGTAGTTGAGTCATTAAATAACGATTAAAAGAAACCAGAAACAAACGGGCTTTTTCGAGGCTGAATATTTACACGTTATTATTAATGAAAGGTAGAAACTCAGAATGTAAGATAGTCATTTCAACCTTCCATTCTTTTCTTTCAATCCGATCCATTGTGAATCTCTCTCTCGAAAATATATCAAATTCTCATCAAAAGTACCCACTACTACCTATTGTATTCCTGCCACGTCGATATTTAGTATTGTGCTGCTCGTAAAAGCGTTATCGACAACACAATTTACGCGTTTGAAGTAACGGCGTGAAGAAATATTAGGTCATCGCCAAAATAAAGGGATTTTCGTTGCACATTTTGCAAAGCGAAACATAAAGGACTTCAGGCATTCATGACAAAAATTAATATCACGAGTACAAATTAGTAAGAACATTTAAAGAAACTGTTTTTGTACTGTCTTCTATATAATAACTTATCTTTTTATTTGTCGATCGTATGTTTAAACAAAGTCGATGTTTTTGGCGCACCGGTTCGATCAATTTAATTGAAAACAATTTTGCAATATATTAATTTCGACGTTTCGGTTTTTGTTTAGACCGTTTTCAAGAAAATAATTGTGTCTGTGAATTATTAAAACAACAGAAAAAGTAATATTTTGTTGAATATTGCCACATGAAGAACAATGCCACGAGCTGTGTTCATGTTTTACTTGTAAAATACTGAGACAAACAGTAAAACAGGGAAAAAATTAAAAACCAACTGGTATCATAAACCTAGTTGGTCAGGTAGATATGTTAATTTTTATTCGTTCCATCCTATACAACATAAAGTGGGTCTCATATATTACGCAACATTACTGAACCAATAATGGTTTCTATGATGAAAATTTCCAAACAATTACATTTACCTTGATTATTCCACAAAGTCAAAATTCAGAATCTTCAAAATGGAAATGTTTGCTATGTTTTATTAATCGAATTTCGAATGTTACGCATCGATCGATTATCTGATTCGTGACTTAAGAAAGTTTCACTGTTTGTCTCAATATCTTACAAGTAAGACTTCTATAATTTTTAAAGTTATTTCAATAAGCAAGTAAGTTGATATATTTCAAAAATTGTTTTTAGCATGTTCTCATCAATAAAATATATTACTTTTTTTGTTGTTTCGATAATTCACAGACGCAATCATTATTTTCTTGAAAAGGGTCTAAACAAAGACCGAAACGTCGAAATTACGAAACGACCTGTAAAAAATGTTTAAAATAATTGTCGGACAGACCGACATATTTCATTTCTGGCCAGAAGCTCACCTTCCACGCGCATAATTGCTTCGATATTTATGGGGAACCGTGATCGCGATCCATTAACGCGAGACCTGCAAAGTATCAATTTTTGCAGATCAATTTTTCAGCATTCCGCGGGAAGCTGAACTGGTGGGAGAATCACAACCGGCGTATAAATATCACCGCGGCTTCCCAATTGTAATTACAAAACCATCAACCGAAGCCGCATCGTTCGCGTCCCTATCATTAAGACCGGCCGTCACGACTCTCGCCGAATGTTTACAGAGTCCGGGCGATAACGAGCGCGCGAGAGGCTCGTCAGGAGCGAAATAAACCGCGAAAAACGGTTTGATTTATGAACGGTGCTCGATCGTATTCGCGAACAAGGTTTTCACTTAGCGCAATCAGCCGATTGGCCGGCTTCGAAATTTGCGGAGAGTAGAGAGCTTGGGCATGTCGGGGCCGTTGAATAAACCCGATTCGACGGGACGGCCGCTTCCGATTAAGATAAACGATAGCCGGGTCAATTAAGCAACGGCCAATTAGGCTGGACGCGGCCGACGAAGGTGGGACGAAGGGTTGGAGGTGGAGTACTTAAAGGGGTAGACTCTTGTGTTCAAGATTGCAAGGGTGCGGGATGCGTGTTCTCATTTCTGGATACTACAAAGATGGGCTTTTTCAGTAGTCAAAAGTACTAGATAAAATTTGAATCTAAGCCGCAATCGTCCTCAAAAGTCCTATTTTTATGTTTCCGAGGCGTAATTTGCATTATTCGGAAGCATAAGGCCGCTGCACACATTCGTTTTTCTAACGAAAAATGGATGTGCCTAACGGACTAAAGCTACGATAGCTACATGCTGCCTAATAATGCAAATTACGCCTGGCAAACGTAAAAATAGGAGTTGCGTGGACGTTTTGACTACTGAGAAAGCTCATCTTTGGATTATCGGAAAATGAGGAAGTGGATGCTGCACCCTTGAAGTAACAAGGAAACAAGTCTACCTACTTAATGGGGCAGCTTACCTGCACTGTAAAGAGGCGGCTGATGGAATTTGAGTTCGGCGCTTAGGTGCCAGCTGCCCGGTGCAGCGAGCTGCAAACCGATCCCGAGTAGATGAACCAGGGTTGAGCAAGTTACGATCACATATCCCCAGCCACCCTCGGGGTAGTAATGCCTCCTCAGGGTAGCCTCTTTCCGGAGATCGTTCGTCGATCGACAGTGCGGCTCGCAGTTCTTCCTCTGGCCTCGCTGCTTGTCCCTCTCCTTATTCCTATTCCTGGTGGCTCCAATTAGACCGGTCGCTCCTATTCTCTGCCAGCTGGTTCTCATTTTAGCCTCGACCGCGGAATATTTACGCAGCGTTTCCGCTTTACCGGAACCGAGGACATGACACCGGCCCTCTCTGATCAGATTACTTTTGTCGCTCGACGCCGGCGAACGAAAAGGGTCGAGTCGCTGCTGGAGCAAACCCTCGGAAGTGCACTTGGGACAAGTGTGTTGCGGCCTCCTCGTTGCAGCATGGGCAGAAGTCTTGTCTGCTAGGATTTGGTTAACGGGGCTCCTCCTGGGTACTCTTACCCCGCCTGAGCTGGCTGGATTCTCCTCCAGCGATCCTTGATCCCTGAACGACTCGATCTGAACAATAGTCTTCGCTCCCGGACAATCCTCGTTGCTCTTCATATCCTCCTTCGAGTCTTCGAGCGTGCTTTCCCTCGACAAAGGCTTTCGAAGCTTTTCCCGCCTGATGGAACATTCTTGATCGATCACCGACTGGCTCGGTTTCATTCTCTCCGCAGCGGCTTGCTTTGCTTTTATAGTGGTAGATTCGTCGCATGAAAGGCTCCGTGGCAGTATGCTCTTGCTTCTTCCAGATGCTCTATTCACAACGTCAGGTACAAAAGCGCGTAGCTCGAAAGTTTCCTCTGGTTTCTCACGCGTCGTTCGTTCGGCGATTTTGGTCTCGTCGATGAATCGGTGCTTTGTCTCGGTGGACGAGCGGCCATGATCGAGGAGCACGATCTCGTCGATCCAACCGGGCTTCGCCACGGTCAGGAGAGGATGGAAGCTCTCGCGAATCGTCGGGATGATCGTAAAAGCGCGCGACAACGGATCGACGCGCACTTTCACCGTCTGCGGTGTCCAGTCCGGCCAGGAGCTGCTGTGTTTCATGCTCTTCCGATCTTCCTCGCGCACTGTCATCTCTCGATCTTCTTATTAGAATCTACCAACCGAACGGGCTTCGGGAACCTTGGACGTTATCCTTATCGGAGAATCAAACGACTCGGCCAGCAAAATCGAGCAAAACTCTTCGAATCGAATCCTCGATAAGGTGGATAAAAGGATTATCTCGTTGCGTATGAACCCTCCTCGCTGCCGGCTACTGTCTTCAAGATCTCCGGTGAAAGAACAATGTTGATCCTTGTGGAACGAATACATTTTATTGTTGACAGTCACAGCGAGAACTCGTGGGTGTAACTGTTGGATAGCTTCGATGTTAGATCATTCGGACGGTTTTAGGTTGTAGGTGATTCGGATAACACTGGTTTCGCCAAATTTCAGTCGCGATCAGATCGTTTGAAAAGGAAGGTACGGTCCTGGCGAGTGCGCCAGGATGACTGCTACGCACGTGCTGCTCACTTACGAGCAACCCTCTCCTCTCGCTCCCTCTTTTTCCCTCTTTCTCCCTCCCCTTTTCGCGCTGTCTCCCTCTTCCCAATGGCGGGCGCATGCCTGCGATATTCGACGAATCGCAAGGCCTTGTGTACCATGGGTTCTTTCTCATCCGACCCTAGACCAACTCCCGATAATCGCCTGCTAATGAGAACCGACAAAAAGTCCGCGACACCCCGGACCAGCACCGCTGTTGTCTTTCCGGTGACGTGTATCCCCGACGACTTGTTAACGAACTGTGTAGCAGATGTCGCGAACTTTTATAATTATAATTAAATATAATAACTATGTAATTGATTAATAAAGCTGTATTCTTGAAAATTTAACTATTGAATTTTAGTTTCAAATCGACCACAAATTTATGCAATCCAATAATTGAATCATTTATGATGTTGTAGTAAGTTGTAGTAGTAATTGAATGGTTTATGATGTTGTAGCAAGTTACGCGATAAAATAGAGAGCCAAATTTGGATCGCAAAGGGCTAAAAGCGCAATGTGTCCGTGTACTGAAATGATCGTCCCCGAAGTTCGATTTGCGAAGTGAAATCGCAGAGCAAGGTTGTAAAAGGTCGTCATAAAATTCGTTACTTCGAGTTGAACGTGTCGAGCGGCGATGTCTCGCTGACATTCGAGGATCATTATCTAGAATCTTTATGTCCCTCGCCGGGAATCTTTGCGACTCACTGCTTCTGGTCTCAACAATGTTTCGGGAGCACGCAGCGATGCTGACGGTAAAGAATATCGTGCTCGCAAGACAGCGAACTAGAGAAAATAAAATTTTACGAGCTTCAAATTTGCGAGGGGAACTTTGATTTGATGCGGCTGCTGAGGATTTTGTTGGGACCGCTGCAGTTCGTGGAGGCGAAGGCGGACACTTAGGATGGTTTAATTTTCAAGTTAAAATAGCTCCGAGCGCAAACGGTTAAATGTATGAATTTTTATACAATAATTTCCAAATTATGTGAACACTCACACTACCGGTCAGAAGTTTGGAATCACGGCATAAATTCAGAGAAACAGGATGTCTATAAGAAAAACTGAATGTCTTTAGCACAATATAGGAAGATTTACTTGTCAAATAAATAATTCTCGTAGAAGTTGTCGAATATGTCCCTTTATAAATGTGCAATACTGCACAATAGGTATTATGAATACATGGTGGGGCAGTAACTATGTCCACGTTGAATATCTCCGTTATGTGTAATAATATGAAAAAATTTTCTGCGAGGGTGGAGGCATAGAGGACATTTCAAGGTCACCTTTATTTTTTTTAATGGAAAAACCTACTTTCTATATCATAAATCGATACACCATCGAATTCTGAGTAAAAATGTATTGACCTATCGATCTATGGTATAAAATACAGGACATTGCATATAAAAAATGGTGGTGACCTTCAAATGTCCGAAGTATCTTCACCTACAAAAAAACTATGTATTATAGTCACCGGATGGAGCCCTTCGTTGTGTGCAATTTTATTTCAGCAAATATTTCTGTGAAACTTATAGTTTAGAAGATATCCGCTAACAGTTGAAGTGTCCTCTACGCCTCCACCTTCGCAGAAAATGTTTCTGTCACGATATCTCCCCCTCTGTACCCTGCAAATTTTGATCATAACATTTTTCCATATTATTACTAATAACGGAGATATTCAAGGTGGACATAGTTATTGCCCCACTCTATATAAGAAAATGCCCCAAAGTCTGTTTAGAAATATTATTCGATTAGTTAATATTTGATATAATAACGATAGATCGTTTCAAAATTTATCAGTACTTTCGACTCTTACAAAAATCAGCAAGTGATTCCATTCTTTTGACCGGTAGTGTATGTGAGCACTTGTCCGATTAATTCGTGATTATAAGTTTGTTTTTACATCCTGCCGTGTAACTGCAAAACGAAAAAGAAAGAATCCGAATATGTTGTATCGATAAGTAAGTTATATGTTCGGATATCTCGGGTTACCATCGAAATCGAATGTAAATAACAGACATCGATCAAGGGACTGGGGGCGGGTTGGGTAACGTGCGAACCGAACAAATGCGAAATCTATTCCCGAAATCAATCGGGGTCGGATACGGGCGATCAATCTTGCGACCCCGTGGTCACAAACACTGACCTGCCCTCGGAGCACGTGGCTCGGCAAGGTGGCCAGCTTGCATCAATTCCAGAGGGATCAGACAATGAGTTATGTGAAGAGTGCGTCCGCCCGGCAAATGAAGCGAGAGGACGAGAACGCGCCGGGAAGACATTTCTGTCTCGACATCGAGCGACCTGGATTTTAGGGCAGGATAGAAACCCGTAAAAATTCGCTCCGCCGAAAAGATTGCTCGTGATAATATGTAACAGCGTTGTTGGTGTCAGCTGTACAGTCATTCGACTCTTCACCTCCGACATAGGTCTCCAGTGACTTAATCCTGATAAAAAAGAAAGGCGAATCCCCTGGCTGGGATATTGTAAAATCTTCCGACAACATGATGCGCTGCAAAAACGCTGTCTCGTGTCCTGGAACGCATAAATGTTGATGATTCGGTCGTTCTTCGTACCCGAAGCACCCCTGGTACACGGATAAAATATGGCTTCTTCTGAATTTAGATCCACTTTAGATGATATGAAATATTTAAGCGTGAATACGCTCTTGACTCTTGGCGCCAGAAGTGTTTTAGAAGAGAAAATTCTCGTTCCTGAACTTTGACTCACTCGAGATGTGTTTCTATAGGATTCCATGGTTTTAACCGACACCAGATTTGACCGACGACTACTTTGGCCGACAACGCCTTTAATCGACAACGAATCTAAAATCGTGTCGGCCAAAATCGTTATCAGATAAATCTGGAGTCGGTGAAAACAGAGTTGTGCTAATTCAATTACATTGTAATTCAATTACGTAATTCCCAACCTAATTCAATTACAATATATTTTATAATTGTACTCCATTGCAATTACGAATTACATTGTAATTAAATTGAATGAAGATTTGAATTATAAATTACAATATAACTGAATTACGATGTAATTCAATTACTTTGTAATTATAATTCTGGAGTAATTCAATTGTAATTCTGCACAACTCTAAGTGAAAACCGTGTCGGGGACATTTATGTCGGTGATTCCCATGGAACCCGTTTCTATACGTGTTTCTGGTGTAGTGACGTCTCACTTTCGTTACTAACGTGTATATATAACAAGAAGTCTAAGTGATTGTTATAAACTACACTACGATCGATAATCAACAAACACAATTATAACGTGTACATGTTGTACATTGATTTTTGTGAACGAAGAGTTCTCTTTTCCGAATCATTTTTACGTGTACTAAATAAAATGCGTGCCGAACACACGGTCGGTAGCGCAGTCAGTGAGCCTAGAAGGGTTAATGAAGTAACTGAGTCTACGTGTATCGGAGGCATCAAGATCGACCCAGTTGCAGATAATAATAAGTTACGGAAGTGGAACGGATCGAGCGGATAAGGTATCGGTGAAATGAGTCTCCAATAGTAGCTGGTTCGTTGATATACACCCGGTTAATCCTGTTCTTACCTCCCGCTCACCACTAAATAAATGTGAATTTGCAAAGGACGGCTCGTTGGAGCCCGATTTAATTAATTAATCCTACATAGAACAAGTTAAGACATTTGTGTTCGATTTTACCATGCCCTTGCACTTACATTCCTCGGATAAATTACAATGTTCAGGGTTCATATTGAATGCCGTCTACACGTGTAATGGTGAACGTAAATAATAATGGTAAACGTAACGTAAATAATGGTAAACGTAATTAGCTTGAATTTACAATAGATGCAACTCTGGGAAACAAGGGGTTTCAAAGTATCAACAATGTAGAATAACTGTTTAGAAGCATTTACAGCGTGGCGATTAGGTCCAATGAATGATTTTAAACTAATTAATAGTGTTCGTGAAAGATACGTACTACGGAGGCTGACAGCGCAAGATTGTGTCACGCGCGGCCTGTTCTGATTTAATACTGAGGTAAATCATTTCGCGCATACAGCAGGAAGCTGTTAAAGTCCCAGCTGCTGAGTTAGTTATGATCATTTAGGTGACACGGGCCGCACAAATTTATGACAAGCAACACCGTCGACAGATGCGCCTGTCTTTTCTCACGCGGAGTCTCCGTCTTCGTCTGTATATTCGGCTTCTGAGGAATTTCTATTCATCAGACGGATAATGTCTTCCCTGCTACCATTCGTTTCTCGAATCCTCGTATTTCTGTGGGATCTTAATACCGCATTAAAAACTAATGCTCTGTAAAGGGGTTGACTGGAACCAGCTTGCATAGCCGATTAAGATGGTCGGAACTGCCCTTAGAGGTTTTTCAATGACTATCGTTTTAATTACGTAATTACCCAATAAAAAGTTAAAAATAAATATTTAAATAGATTAAAAATACCTCAGAAAGCAATATTTATGGTTATTACTGAAAATAAACCTGTGAAATTTGTATTTGAGTGTTGGTAGTATTGTGTACGTTTGGAAACTATCGTGATTTTGAACGTCTTAATTTATTTAAACGAGTATAAATCAATTACAATGTCTTATACATTAAAAGCAAAAACTTACCACTGGAAAGGCAAAATAGTGTCAGGGAAAGTTTATTTGTGACAGCTTGCTCAATAGCATGTTAGAATCGTCAAGGCGTGTCCGCGCTTTTTGAAGATTCTGGGGTAAGTGCCGTGTGGTTCCTCACAGCCTCTTACCAAAAGGCATTGCCTTCCCTACTCCGTGGCCAGATCCTTCGGAACCATGTGTTCTTGTTATTGTTTAGCAATACGACGTCGGGTCGCTTGCCATTTCTAAAGATCTCGCTTTCAATACACAGTCATTACCTGAGAGACCCTGTGGTATCCTCAGTTTATTGCACCGTATGGCATTGGGGCTGTTTACTAAATTCACGGCCACTCGCAACATAAATCCCTGTCATAATTATATGAAAAACCAAACACTCGTTTGGTCGTTCTTCCCGGAACCCCCCTTCAACCTCGCTACCGCTAATAAGCAAAATGGTTTAAAAAGTAGAAAACCAAAGGTAACTTCAAATATTACGGAAAATAAAGAACGTCGCGCGCAATCGTCGTTTGCATTATAAATAATATAGTAGCTATATTCAGTGGTCTACACTATTGTCGCCTTTCCATGCTAGTGAGATGAAAAGACGATAAATTTGACGTTTTGTAACAGTTTATAATTTTTTGCTCTGAAACTGTTTAGTGAATCCTAATAAATTTTGAACATATTTAATTATATAATTTTTACTATATATATATATAAAAAATGGAGTTTCTAGTTGCGTTTTTTCAAGGTTTAAATAGGGTTTGCAGTGTAATTTTATGAATTCTCCATAAGAAGACGAGTTAAATGTGCAAACTTTAAGTTGCTATAAATATTAAACGGTGCAGTGAGTTGAATCCAAACTTTGGTAATTGCATTAATCAAGTAAGAATTATATCTTGTCAAATTTTCAAACATATTCTTACGTTTTTATATACCTCCAGAACATCCTTAAATAAACCTTCTATAGATTGCAATAAATATCCCCCGAAATGTTTGAAAAATGGACAACGCGAGTTTTGATACTATACTACTGATATGTATATGTATTTAGATGGTCTCTCCTCAGGAAGCCTGGAAAATACACCGTTCAATCGGTATCCGGTCTCTTATCGTAGTTGTAGAAAAAATTCACACGAGGCGCTGATCGTTTTCCTTTTACGATGTCACTGTCCAAGAAGTGGCTGGCAGAGTTTCTCGGCGCTGCGACGGAGACAATAACGAATCCAATCCCGGAGAGCGAAACGATGTGCTTCTCGCAACGTTCGAATAACGCGTGCACAAGTAAACAAGGGTTGGTAACCGCGTGATTCGAAATCCCACGTTAGCAGGCGCCCTTAGATAAAGTTTACGACGTGCATAAACCGCCGCGGAACTACCGTCAAGGTCATAACGGGGTTTAATAGCTCGTAAGTAAGCCATGTCCCAGGATTGTTGGACGACAGGGAGATAAGAGCCGAATGTTATTTAGAGAAGTGATAAGTAACTTCCGGCGAGAGAAGCGTAAAACTTCGGGTCCAGCGTTACGAGCCACGTCGCGTCGCGGCGCTGATGACGACGTCTGTCGGCGTTCATATTCACTGTCCGACTGCCGAATTGAATAAATCCGAATCGAAAGTTCGAGAACATCCCAGACGCGCGAAAAGAATATCAAATTTTCAAGCGAAAACTTTGCCGGTCCGCGGATATTCATTCTTCGACGAACCTCGAGATATTACTCGACTCGAATGGCAATCGCGTTTACGATTCTCCAGGTGGAATTACGTTTCTACGAGAGAATGGCTGTGATCGATGCTGTTGGTTCAGCGGCGTAGGATTCTATTGGAAACGGACACAGTTGAGACAAGCTGCATTGGATCTTTGAAATTATAGCCTCGAATTACCTGAAATTATTCTGATTTTCGATTTTCGAAAAATCATCTTCTCTTTTTTGGACTTTCCTCGAGTACACGTGCTGTGGAATAAGTGTGCGAGAGGATTTATTTGAATTTGTAAAATGAACGAAGAAATCTTGATTCGCAGGTAAGAAGAAGCAATAAGTGACGTAGCGTTAGATTAACGTATCTTTATTATGTACAGCGTCGTTACTCTAATCGAATGCCTTGAGGTCGCTGAAAAATACCCCCATCCTAACTCTGAGTTCATCCTCGTACTTCAACGCGGACTGATCGACCCTGACATCCTCCATGAGCAGCTCGCAGTCCAGATGTCGACCATCACAGGCCCTGTGGTGATGCTTGAGGACGTCGTCCGGGTCAAAGTGATGCGCGCGTCTGGTTGATGGGTTCAGTGTCGTCAGCGCGTAATGATTGTGCACGGTCAACGCGCGTCTAGTCGAGACGAAGCTCTTCACCGAGTCGCCTTCCGGCGAGATAGAGGCGGTCCTGACGGTGTTCAGATAATCGAGGTCACCAAGAAAGCTCGTCGAATCGGCGTCAAATCGGCTGGCATCCGTGCGGTTTCTGTTCTGCAGCTCAGGGAAGAAGTACGCGTTCCTGACCGCGTACGACGCGAAATCCTTGAAGCTTCTACCAAGCTTGATCCTCTCATCTAGCAACAGCTCATACCTGTTAGCGCCAACGTGATTTAAGTACAAGCGAAATTACGGGCTCGAGTTGGGTCTACTCAAGTTTAAGGAACCCAAAAATTTTCATCACCCATCAATTTCATTTATCATTTCAAGGGGGCAGACTGCTTTCCAGGATTACTGCAAAAATGGGGGTTTTCAGTACTCAAAAGCGTTAAATAAAAAATCAATTTTTGCAGATGTAAAAATTCAAATAATGTAAATTACGCTTCATAAACGTGAAAATCCTGGAGAAACGAGTCTACCACCCTGAATTATTCAAGAGCCCAACGATTGCAAACTTTCGGGATCCCGACCCGACCGAGTATCCGCACACTCCTGTAAAGCTTTCATTAGCCGAGGAAATACGTGTAACATACCAGTTTCGCCTTGTGACCGGCACGATCGTCTCGTCGATGTCGATCGGCAACACGAACTCCGATCGATGGAGGTTGTCGTAGAAGCAATGATTGTAGGGTATCAGCTCGAGTCGTCGCTTGATCCAGATGTCCTCGCCGAGCAGCCGTCTGCGGGCGTTTTTCTCGTTCGGCAGGTCACCGGGCAGCGTGAGATTGAACCATCTGATCACGTTCGACCGTTCGTACAGCCTGAGCACCTTCAGCACGTTCTCGTGCACGTTGAACACGTAAAAGTAGAAGAGCTCCGCGCCCAGGATACGGTGGAGCTCGACGAACGCGACCAGCCGCGACGAGATGTCCTCGTCGAAGTCCAGCCCTTTGATGCACAACGTGAACTCCCGGCGACGGTCATCCCGCTCGCTCCTACTCGCCGGGCTTATCGCTAAACTATGACTAGCATTCTTGTGGCAGGGTTCAGGGCCTACGTAGACTCTGGACGGCTCGACCGTAGCGTCCGGGGATAATTGACAGCCGACTAGGACGCCCGCGTAGCTGTCCACCGTCTCGCCCCACTCGTCCAACCAAATCGTCGAGACCAGCGCCTCTACGCTGACGGACCTGCCTCTATCCTCTTCCTTGTACCTGGCGACACGGAAAAGACAAAAGTCTCCGGTTAGTCCTCCCCGTGGGTATCGTTGCACTCGGAGACAAGGACGGCCCCGGGCTAAATAAGTCTCGTTTGCATAATCCTCCGAATTATGACATAGCTAACCGTCCGACGTTACCAGGGAAGTTTACGCGAACCCCTGTGACTCGGGAAGTCAGACAGGGGGGCAACTACGGTTTAATTCTATGAGAGGGTATAATTACGAGGACGCGGGAGAAAAGAAGAGAGCATGCTCTAAGCGGTGTTCCGTGTTACGTCACTGCGGAAACAGTGTTGCGCAACGAAGAACCGTCCGGTTCTTGAAAGTATAATAGGAGAACGGACAGGGGTGGGGGGTGGCGGACGGAGATTAACACCGGGACGAACTATAGCGCGGATCCGACTGCGGAAAGTGTCTCACCAAACGGTGCAGAAAAGGCCAGAGGTCGGCACTGGTCCACGTTTAACGCCAATCACCCTCAAGCTCGGATAACCGGCCACTCTTAGGTCCAAGTGGGCGCTGTACAGGAAGAGCTGTCCAGGGATTGTCTCGAGCCACTTCGCGTCGGCTAACTTGAACGTATTTAACGTCGCCCCGTACGTTCCATTACCGTCGCACTCCTTGGAGGGTCTGTAATCGAGTGCCAATCTCCGCGCCCAGGAGTAAGCCACGATGCTTCTTGTGCCGGGAGGTTCGCCACCTAGAAAATGTGTCAGGAAAGGTAGTCAGCCGGAGGAGATTGAGACCGAGATAGTCACGTGACGCACACGGTATTCTATACTAATTAACGCGGATGCCGAGCCGTGCGTGCTCGGCGAAATTAATTTCCGATGGCTTGTGCCGTCGTCGGAAAAAGTCCTGTTACGCAAGAGGTCGGTCACGTCTGCGTCCATTTCTTTGTCGTTTGCTCCGGAGAAACCGACGGGCAGTTTTCTTATTCAAATATTGTAATTTTAATCGACACTTCTAGCGTATTGACTCCCTCTGATAGATACAGTCTGTATCACGAGAGCGTGGACTCCATATCCGTGAAATTTGATATTCAATGGGTCAAAGACTGTACAAGTCTAAACATACAAAGTTTCCTCTGATACGCAACAAGCCTAATTCTTTTAGTACCGTTTCTGTCTCTGATCAGTGGACACTTCAAGAGGACAACGATCCCAAACATCGAAACCGTTTTTGTACGGAACGGAAAACACACGGAAGAGCAAAGGGCCTTTCTTCACCTGAAGTTTATTGCACTTCGAGCGTTGCTGTTCCCTTACGCAGAGAAAATTGGCTACCTCAGTTCTTGCCAGTCTATCGAGCCAGCTCTCGCCTCTACTCTTTATCATATTATTTGGTGTAGTTCAAATTCAATGTAGTAATAATAAAGTGTCACATTGTGTTATGTGCGAATAATCTTAATTCACAACTGATACACGTTGATTCCATGAGTATTTAGTAAACACTTGATAAAAATATGAGGTCCAGATTTGATCTCCCAACCTCGTCCTCCCAACAGTATCAATGTGTTGGATTGGCCATCTCAGTCCTCCGATATGTCAATCCAATCGAAAATGTTTGGTCTGTTATGAAGTACAAACTCCGAGGGAAGGGAGAACCCTAGTCCGTCGAATAAAAGAAATATATTTCTGTCTTGTGTGCCTAATAGTTGGTTGAAAGTATGCTAATGGTGGAGATTAAGCATTTTATTAAGGAAATGCGTATCAATTTTTTAGATGTACTTTCGATCTATAGGACATTTTTTCGAAAAAAATTTTATTCCCACTGAGATATCGCGTCCACGCTCTCGTGATATAAGACTGGATCTGTAGCTAGCTAACGTTTGTCGAAGATTGCACCCACTCTTTGTACAGAATGATTGGAAAGCCTGTCCAGAGACATCGGTGGATCCCCAACCGGATGGAAGGATTGCGTCATCAGCCGAAGCCGGACGCGGTACACCATGAATACGATTGCGTGTTAGTTGACGATCATGGCATGTCCAAATCCTCCCTCCCGTGTTACCCAAGCAACTTTCTGAACTTCTCTGTCCCAGTCCTCAACAACAAGGCGTCACTGACCTCGGCCCAGCGTCGATTAGTTACATATACAGAATTTCAATTGCCTCGTTCGTTAATTGGCCTCTAATAGCGAATGCGATTCGCCTGCGTACCGAGGGAAAACTCGTTCTTCCGCGGGGAGTCACGAACGTCCGAGAGTCACGACCACAGTGCCCCTGCCATATTTTCATTTCTTTTCCCGCCGATCGATTCGTTTAATGAATTCGCTTGTGAATTACGCGAGTTACGCACGCATGCCTTCACGCCGCGTATACGTACATATGTATAATGCATATGCAAATTCATCGTTTGATGATTTCAGGTTCTGTACTGACCAGCCTCCCGGCGTTCGATCCAAGGTTGATCGTGATCATTTTCCTTAATTCGATAGCGGATCCCATCGCTACTTCCAGTTCAATCAAATTTCTAAATTATCGATTTTTAAGCAGCATAATCTCTTTTCTTACCCGAAAATGAACAAAAGTGGCAGATCATCATTTCGTCTCGAGCTCTATGAAATCGCAAAGTGTCAGGATTCTCATGGATGGGAATACGCAGCGTTGAATAGCATTGTGATTTCACTTTCATCGCATATTTTGAATTTCTCTGAACAACATCTCCTTTTTCCTTGCAAAGCACGGCAGACCGTTCCTCAAGATTCCGAACATGATTCCCTCCCCTATAATTTCCGCTGTCCATTATAAAATCACCTTTACCTTGACGAAAGCAATTAACAGTAGCATAATTTTCAGGTCGAAACGCAGCTAATCTCCGCGACCAATTAAACTTGTGGCGAGCCTGCAGCGCGGGAGGGCCGAGAGCGAGAGAGAGAGAGAGGGGGGAGTCACACGGCCAGATTAATCTCGCGTCTCTCTTTCTCTCTCTCGTATAAAACAATTTGTTCCGTTCGAGCGAAACGCCGCGCCGCGCTGGGCCGATCATCAACCGATATCGGTGTGTGCGTGTAGTGTGTCGTTAAAAGTGGTGTCTACGGTTGACCTAACGACCGCGTATTACGTGATACGCGGGCTGCGTGGTATCCTGGGATTCGTGGCCTTTAGCAGCCGCCGCTTCCTGCTTTCCCTCTTCGATGCCACGGTCCGCCAGCTTTACGAGAAAGTAAACGTAGCTACGCGCGAACCCCCAACCAGCCGCGCAATTCGAATACAAGGATTAATGGACACGGTCAAAAAACGACGGCGTAAAGCTCGGGAAGCATCCGCATTTCCCGGCCGGTTACCTCTCATAATTTCTGCGAAATTCACCGCCGCATTGGGAAACAACGGGCGAGCATAAGACGTGGAACTCGTTCGAGATGCACGGCTGGCACGATACCCAACATTTTCAGATTTTTACTAAAATGTCCGACATCGGAATTCTAACGTCCTGAAGCGCTCGGATCAACAAATACTATCACAGTCCACGGGTTTACTATAAATACACTGGCGGTCATAAGTATGTGGGATGCTTTCTGAATTGCTACTTCAAAATAATGACAACGTCATTGACTCTAGATCTACGAGGTCCCATGAAAATCACTGACACTTTCCACGACACGATTTTCACCGACGACTACTTTGGCCGACGAATCTGAAATCGTTGGCGGTTAAATTCGTCTCGGTAAAAATTGTTGTCGGTAAATTCCGAGTCGGTGGAAACCGTGTCAGGGAAATTTGTGTAGGTGATTTCCATGGAACCCAGATATACGGTGCACTAGAAGTGACTATTTTACATTTTAGACTTTCAGTGATTTTTATTGGAATTCTTCAAATACCATAGAGTTTTTTTGTTCGAATTTACAAATATTCCGAAAATCGATTTTTTTCGTCATCAAGTTTTGTTGCGCCGCACGGGGCGCGACGTGGCTGTAAATTATGTCACCTAATGAAGTCGCTACCGACAAGGAACCGTGCACAGATTTGAGTCGCGATAAGCCCGTGTCTCAAACCGTGCCGGTTGATTTACGGCCTCCTTGGTTCGCCTTTTTTGTCCGCGAATTAAGAGGACTTGATCGAAGAAGAAGGGGAAGAGACCCGAAAAGAAACTGCGAGCTAAACGACCGGGGTTGTCATTCAGAGTCGTGAGACTAGCTGTAAGATGGGGCGATTCGGTTCTCGAAATGTTCTCCGTTTCATTCTGTACAAGTCACGATGAAAAGAATTTTTGTAGTATTATTATAATAAGTAGACAGCGGATTTGATGCGTTTGTGATGAAACTGAGCATTAAAAAAGAATTTGCATAAAAAGCATTAGAAGAATTTAAAAATCCTATTACGTTATTCTCAATCTATTGAACATGTGAAGAGAGAAAATAAATTTCTTTTTTATCCGGGTTCGTTGCAATTCGGGTACAAAATTTTTATTTTGCATAAAGATCCGCTGTCTGATGATAAATATTAAGTTTGAAGTTGTGGAGTTAGTAAGAGGATTAATTTGCAAATGTTTTCGAGGAACAGATAACATTCGTATTAAACTGTATCGAGTAATATGGTGTTAACTGCTACGTTGCATCAGAATGTGTTTTTGCTTATTGAAATGAACGCAGCCAGGTGCAAGTAGGAAACACATCGGTAGAATAGAAAAATGTAGGGAATTTTCCTTTTCTTTGTCGGTCGGCGGTAATGCTGGGAAAGTATTCGCGGATAGGAAATAGTGCGAACAGCGAAGCAGAAATATTCAGCACACTCGAAGCAAGATTACCATAGCGTATGGGAATTACTTCTTTCGACTACACATTCTTCTTTCGTTTTATTTTCAATGCGAAGATTTGTTATACTCATTTGCGTATTAACGTGCTGCTTGTTCCACGTAAATGAACTGGTGAGTTATTGGAATAAGTTCTGACCGGTGATCATCAAAATTTCGAGCTGTTTTTGTTAAGAATAAATTCCACGACTTCGTATTTCTAGACTTCGATACTGTCAGCAATAGCCTCGATACAAAAGTATGCCAACTGCATTGTCGTTTCAGATCTTTCAGTGAGAAATCTCGTCAAAACTTATCCAATTACGTATTCCTCGAGTTGCGAAGTTGAAGTACTTTTATCGCAGCGCGACATCAGAATGTGGCAACACAGGGCGCAAAACAATTTAAAACTTAAACCGTTTTAGTCAATCTTTCGATCTGGAGTGACGAGGGAGCAAGAAGTTGAGTTGGAAAGTAACAACTCAATTATGGACGTAGCATTTCAAACTTCCACTGTCGTAGATGGTTAATTTTGCCGGAAAAATGGTAATGAACGAGCTAGGAGTTCAGTGTTCGGTGTTGCAGATCCATGTGTTGAACATCTCCGGAATATCCGAGATTATCGAGAATATCTCGGACAATGGTTAAGTGCCTGGAAACATCCGAAAGACGGGACCGGCCAGTCGGGGGCCGAGCGTATCTAATCTCAGCGCGAAAGAAGCCTAGCATTGTTAGGTGCCAAAGGCGCGTTAGTGGCTTGCGGGCTGCGAACCGTTCAGCGATAACGAAAGGGCAAGGGTCGCGCGCTGTTGGAGGCGATGGAGCTTGGCTAACCTACGAAGAAAACTGCTTACCAGGCGTGGGAGGAGGATCCGCCGGTGGATCCGGGAGTTGAGGCGGCGAATCCAGCAGAGTCAACACGCACAGCGCGGTGACCAACACGGCGGCTAGGCCCACTCTGCATAATTTCCTGGTGCCCGCAACCGACATACTTTTCGCCGTTTCGTTTTTTCCCTTCCTCACCTCTCGTCCCCCGTGCTCGAGTCCGCTCGAGTTTCGTTTCACCGCGCGACACGAGGAATGGTCCCGAAGAAATCCATGTTCTCGCGCGATTTGCAATTCAAATCTGAAGGTTCCGGAGCCGAGGAATCCTCCGTTGATCAATGTTCATGGAAACGAACGATCCGACGAAACAGGAGGAATCGTTCGACAACCGAGGAATCCTGTGGAACCATTGAAACGCGTCAGTTCGCACTGTATCCGCTTCGAGGAAAATCTTCTTTACTTTTCCTACAATAAACTAGTCGAGTGTCTCATAAGATTTTCCATGATGGTCGCGCGTGTAGCATTGCGAACGGGAGCGAAAAGTTCGCGGAGAATCGGTATTTCTGATCGTGTGAATCGTTCCGTTCGGTCAATGAGCGAGGCAAACGCCGAGGATCGCCACGAATTCGTAGCAACGAGGCTAGAGGATCGATCACTGGAGGATATCAGGCTTTTCTGGTTTCCCCGTCTGTTTAGCATAACACGCTCCGCTACACTTTCATCGCAGTTAACGCCTCTCTCGTTCTGGATCTAACGATTTCCTAGAGGATCGGCGGTGTGCGACACACATGCATACGCGCGGACTGGTTCACTGGAATCACGGAAATCTGGATTTATGGGAGCCGGTGAACCGGTGAACAAGCGTCGGCGCGCGGGTTGCGCGTTCGGCGCTGAAATTGAAAGTCGGCACGCGAGTCCGCGCGGAGGGCGTCACGTTGATGGACACAGTTTCGCGAAAACCACTCTCGAAAACCATTATCCACCTCGCTAGACCGCCGCGGGGTTCGATCCCGAACCTAACCGCCGAAGTTTCACCAACGTGGCGTGCCAATAAAATCGATGCTCCTTGTTCTCCTGCCGCGTCATCGCGCGCGCCGTAAATTTCTGGTGCTTAGAGAAGACGACGCGCGATTGTTTCTCGGAAAAGTCGTTCGCCGGCATCAGGCGGACCGGTACTCGAACGGGACACCGGCTGCCAGGCTGTTTAATAGTCGTGCACAGGGTTCCAAGGTGAGCACACGAATCTGTCTTCCCGGAGTGCGTAAAAACCGGCGTGTAAGCGGTCCGACCTCCCACGCGTCGCTTCCGTTCCTTCGGTCGACGACGTAGACCGGTGGACCATGTATGGTCGTCCTACCAGGCGTTCTAGCTACTCCCCTCGATAATCTAATTAACCTGGTACCTCCGTGGCTCCGCGCATTTTTTGCCAGTCACCGTTTCTTCCATCGATCCTGTTCGGTCATCCTCCCTTTTCCCTCTTTGTTCGCCAGCCTTTTTTCCCGCCGATCTTTCCAGACCGATCAGCTGTCGAGAACTTGAATTTCAAAGCTACCACCCCCTCGTCCACGGGGTAGTCATGTTAACGACGATCGGTTCAAGGCACCGTTTTCATCACTCTCGGACGTGAGAACTCGAGCGCCTTCTCTATTTACGACGAACGAATTAAATCGAGCAAACGGACCGTTCGATATAATCTCGTGTCGCGTCCAGTTCCTCCAGTGGCCGCGGCCGGTTGCCAGACCGCTTAGCGTTCTCCCAGAGACTCGTTACACTTACGTTTCTTCTTAGTCACCAAACCTCTCCTCGTTCTCATTCTCGTTTTTGTTAATCGTCGCCGGGGACAGTAACTCCGGGCGCGAACATCGCGGAATCAGCTATATCACCTCCCTTGCTATTCTCGGTTCTAACGATCGACCGGGGATAGCCGAGCGACATGTTTTTACGCTTATCCACCCATATGCTAATGGGAAATCGTAAAAGCCCCCGGCTCAATGAGATTTTCGATATTTATGGAATTGTCTTTCTTCCATTGCACCGATGGCGTTAGCCAATTCCTGGGTTAGTAGAGTCATGAAACCCGCCTTCTTGTGCCTCTTATTCCGCGATTACGCGCCGGAAGTGATCGCATTCGATTTTCTCACGGGCCCCGACAGCCGATTTCTACTATCACTGATAATCCTGAAATCTGCACCAGTTCTGCGGCGAGTGCTATACCTCTGCCGTTGCAGCTAATCCGATCATTAATCCTACAGGGTCGTGGACATCGAAATTTTGCGAGACATGTTAAATCCGTTCACGTTGTACACGCCGGTGATGTGTTAATTCTCGTGGAACGAGTGTCAACGAAATTAATTTCTCATTGACCCAGTTAGAGCGTTGTTGCGGCGCGTGACGGTCAAGCATTATCGACCGGCATCGATGTCGGAGCGTCCCGACGGGACTCGGCCGTGGTTTGGATGCGAGTCGCGCACAATGGGCCGGATGTCACCGAAAACACATGGCAGGAAAACAATGCCGGTTCCTCCTCGTGTTAACGTCGCGAACGGCGCACGTGGTCGCCGGATCGACCGAGCGGATTGGTGCAACCTCGCCTGCGCGAGAGTCCGGAGCGTACTGCGTCCGAGCGGGAGGTGAACGCGCCACCAGAGCCTCGTCGAGTCCCGACGACTTTGGACCCGTTTCCTCAGCGTGGCTCTCGCCGATACGCCTTTGCCTCGATCCATCCCTACTCATTTCTCGCCGGCGACCTAGCTTTTCCTGGCCCCAGGACTCGCCTTTTTCTTCAGCTACTTCTTCTTCTGCTTTCCTCTCGCGCCGCTCTACGATAGTTAGCTGACTTTACCTTGTCGCGTATTTCCTCGCTTCTGTTTTACCTTTTCATATTCGCTGCTTCCACTGTTCCGATCGCTGATCACTCTTTGCTCCTCCAGCGAGCAGGGGGTCTCGAGAACGCATGTCCGCTAGGAGAACAAGATCACCGGTGAACCGGTAGAATTAGCCTCCTGCGAGAACCAGCATCCATTCATGCGGAGAAAGAGGCTGAGCTAGGATCAGCTGCTTCGGGTTATCGAATTTGACTGAATGAGTCTGAACCAGAGCTAGGGAAAATAATACTTGAAATAGTAAATAGTGATACTATTTATTTAAAAGTATGTGTACAACTTTCAAAATTACATATTTTATTTGATAAAGTAATTTTTGAAAATAGTATTTTATTGGAAGAATATTCAGAATATTTGTGTTTTGTCAGTTATCTTCAATTTTAAATATTATCGCTGAAACTAATGGTTCGAATTCAATACATTTATGAGTGTAAATCGTTTCTTAACGGCAAGATAGACTGTATGTTTACGCGGTTTCACACACAGAGAGTATTATAACATTGCTAAAAGTGAAATATTTCATTTCGTGTTTCAGATTGTTTAAAGTGTTTCTTCATTTTTCGCTCCACTGTGCGGCAGGGTGGTATTCAAATGGCAGAATAGTAACACCCCTGAAACAAGTTGTCGATCAGGAAAATCATTGCCTTCCGGCACGTTCTTCTTCTTGCCGTTCCGATACCCTTCCTATCTCCTTTTTCCTTGTCTGACTGTGACCACCGCGAAGCATCCGCCACTTGTTGTACTTGTCAAAGCGTATCGCACGTTGACCGATCGCAGCTCGCGACGGCGAACGATGGAGCTGGTTCGTTTATACTATCTCGGCGCTAGTACGTGCAGAGAGATAACGTGCAGCTTTCCTTCGGAAATTGCTAGAAACTTGGATTCGCTGCGCGTTATATCCACGCGCAGCTAGAGGGAAAGGTGTAACAGTTCGTTATAACTAAATAGCGTGGGTAGCAACGATTCGATGGGTTCGAGCTTGTATACATATGTAAATGAAGGATGTAGCCACTAACGCACGTGATGTAGCGATGGAAATCCGCCGTTAGCAGGTGATTAATTACTGGAAAGTCCGTGTTAGGTGTCACGGTTTCCTTAAACACGAATTACGAACTCGCTGGGTTTTTACAAATATTTTTCGACGTGTATTGTTTACAGCATGAATCGAGTATATTTGCAAAACAGATAAAATTCATAAAGTGCGATACAATTTAAATATTTTCACTAGCTAATCAGAAGAAAGCTTGTAACATTTTCTTCGGTACACTCTGTACATGTTCGGAGTGACCTAAGCGTGCAAAGTGAACAGAAGATTTATTTGAAGCTAATACAGTGTAACATCAAGGGGAGAAGAGAAGGAGCGAAAATCGTGAATAATCAAAAGGACATAAGTCAGAACATCTGCTGCGAATAGAGAAGTTGGCCAATCATGTTCCGAGCGCTATTGTCCCATCGAAAATAAAATGCTAACGGTTCGAACTCTCAAGTCGAACATGAACGGTTCGACGCCGTGTAGAAACAGCGCAGAAATAGCGCACTGGAAGTTCATATCGGGAAATGACTAGCCTCCATTCAGTCACGATGCATATCTTATGGGACGAGAACAAGTAAAATCAATCAGAACCGTAGAATCGATTTACCTCTCAGTAATTGCACGGTCGCTAATACATAACGACTGCAAAGGTCAGACACCGTTCGCAACGACCAAAGCAGAGTTACTGCTAATGATAACATTGTCGATTAGTATCGGTAATGCCCGTTACCTAGACATAACCCCAGACCTGCCCCAAGCCATCGCCATAGCGATCTTTATCGCTAAATTGAATGTAAATCGTGGATCGATTGCGAAACCGTGATGAACACTGAGAACAGAAACTGTCAGTAGTTCATGTAATAGATTCGTCATTTCTTTGTTAAAAAGTACCGAAACTAACGTCTAGTGCATTGTGTAAAATTAGCGTAAATTTTCTCGGAATTCAAATGGAAAATGTTTTTTTTTCATGATAAACTGGGTCTATTTCCAACTTCGATTAAAACTACAACTTTCGAGAACACTTTGTTCCTGTCGGAACTTAGGCGAGCAAATTTTTTGAAAAAAGTTTCGCGGTTCACGTTCGAAGCCTATTAAAAAAGTGCTATAACTTTTTCGGTTCCGATTGTAACACCTCGAGAGTGTAGCTCGTCGAAATCGGACCCCTGCGGTTTCATTGCGTAACCAGTGGCATATGGGCAACTCGAGAAAACATGGCGCGAAGAGGAATCAGTGATGGGATACTTCTTTCCTCCCCCCCCATAATGCACCAGCAATTGCATGGTGGAACGCGGCGTGCGCTGGAAGAGGGACATGTGCATCGGCAGCGTGCAGTTGCATCGCGAAAGAAAGAGTCGACGGTCATCATCGATGGAATACAAACAGCAATCTTTCTGAACTTATTATCTTCGATAAAGAAACTCATATATGCTTATGGTCGGTTTTTTATACCGTTCGATCGATCCAGTTGTAAAACCTACAGGAAGCAAGCTGAGTGGTTGTGGAGTTAAATGGGTAAGGAAGATCTAGTGGAGGATACGTGTGTTTTGAGTTAACTCTACTACAAATTCATTCTTCAAACATTGGTGATTTCATAGCAATTCAAAATTCACAAACACATATTTTCACCACTGTCTGTACAAGGTTAGGAATCAGTATACGACTAGGAAAAATTATTTTATACTTTTTAGTCCGTTTTTATTTTATTTCGCATGAAGATTCGCGGTCTAGTAATTAACAATGGTGCAGCTCAAAATGCGACGAAAATCGAAAACATCAAAATTGCGTTGGTGGCTTCCTTCGAGGAAAAATTCAATTGTAAGTCAATCTGATACGCGTGCACCAAACTAATCAGTAGACTGCGGATGTTTGTGCAATTTGTAATTTTTGTAGACAAATTCGAAGAAACTTGAATCAAATGAAATCATATTTTCCGTGGTGATAGCCTTTTTAGAACTAAAAGAAATTAAAATCATACTAAATTCTGTCATGTTTTATATCCTAGCGTTTTTTAAAAATTTTCCTATTGTCTATTAATCAGCAATGGCGTTGAGATACTTTTTCCTAAAAAATTATTATTCAGGTATAGTTTTCTAAGAGGAAAGATCTAAACTAAGAATTTAAAAATACAATGTTATTATTTACTAACGAAACTGTGGATTGTCCAAATTCAGTCAATTCCAGCTATGATTTATACTAACTGCGAACGCACTCGAGCGGCTTGGTTACCCATCACTAGGTGGAAGCAGAGACGGAAAAGGCACGCTCGTAGAAAATGGGATGGATTTAGAAGGGATCGAGGAAGAAATAGAACGAAACGAGAAAACAGAGTGTATAGTCAGATAAAAGCGAATAGAAGAAAGAGAGGACGTACCACGCAGCCCCTTCGATGTCATTTGTAATACCAAATGGCCTAATGATGCGACTGCTCGTGACGGAACGGGGATTAAAGTGGAAGTGGGCAGTTGCCCGGAGGTTGCTCGTGTTGAGTACCGAGTGTCGCGACGCGACGTTCCTTCGAGGTTCTTACCATTGATTATTAGGGCCCCGGAGTGTGCTTTCTCGAACGCGATAGCGAGTTGCTTGATCACAGAAACGGATGCATTTTCCGTATTTTATCGAGCTATTTTTTCGCTGTTTCAGCGCCGGCTATTGCCCGTAATTATAACCCGTGCTACGCTTTCAATTTAATGACTGGACTGGGAATTTTATGCATTTATGAGAAAAATGAATACGTGAAATGTGACATTGCATACATGAATTTAGGGGTATCGCTATACTATTTATTAATAGGCTACCAATTTCATGCATGATCGACAAGCGTAATTTAAAACAGTTAAACAATCCAAAAGTCATGTTCTTTTTCAAAACAGAAGCTAAATTTAGATTCACATAGACAATGTTTGCTTTGCATAAAAATAATTTGTGTGGTTCATTCGAATGTTACATCACGATATCGCTTTGATCCAGTTCGAATCGTAACAGTTTCGCAGGTCCACAAGGAAAATTCAGTAACCGGTTTCCCGCGCGAATCCAACGAAACACTGGAAGAAACCGTCAGAGGTTGTGCATAAAACATCCTAATGGATTTGTCAGTGTAAAGTAAGTACATCCGTTTTCTCTTCAATCCATCAGGGGGATCACGAGCAAAAGAAACGGGAAAGCACACAAACGACCGTGTAAAATCGGTGTGCGTCGTCCCGTGGACCGAAAGTTTCGCAACAATATCAGGAAAGAGGGGCGGCAACCATGAATCACGTGGCGAGTACCGATTAAGAATTTCAATTCGCACGACACCGCGGGAGATCGGTGTCGCGTAAATCTCGGGCAAACTACTCGAACGGTAGAAAAAGAAAGGGTCGGGAACGGGGCAAGCATTACTCACGTGTAATCTGGCCACCGCGGTCTAAAACGGACGACTTATATCTTACAAGAGCTCTCGTGTCAAACCCAAGAAAAGAACCTGCCCACACAGGTTGTATCGAATGATGGGAGAGATTGCCGGAGTATGTTTTACCGCATCGCAGCGTGAAATTATACGGTCGAACCAGGGATCGGTGAACTCTCCCAATCTTTGTGGGACTTTTTCCGCAAAAACCGCGCCGTGCTAAATATGGAACAAATCGGCGCCGACCGTTTCTTTCTTCTCGCTCCCAAGCTTCTGCACGGTGTTGTTTCCATGACTTCGGATAAAACGGTGTCGATGACGTTATGCTGGCCAAGCAGAACTCAATATTCTTGCCGACGATTCCAACATCCGATAAGATCGTTTATCAATTCCTCGCCGTTTGCAAAGCTGTGCAATGCAAGCTATTTGCTTGGAATGCTGAAAAAGTGGTAATCACTGGGTGCGAGGTCAGGGCTTCGCGAGGCAGGACAGATGGTGAAAAATTTCGCAACAAAATCACTGCTACTCTCGCACTGTTATCAGTCGACTTAAATCACGGTCGGCGAAGTCTCTCGAGAACATGCTTCAGAAGCTTCTTGAGCGGTACGAAAAATATGTAGAATGCTGGACAATGCGAAAAAAGTGTAAATTACAATATGATAGAACTTTATTTTCTCGTAACTTAAAAATGTATTAAATATGAAATGTGTGTCACTCTAGATTTTAGATGTTAGATGAGCGTTTAAATTCTCTACACGATCGTGTCCTTCATCGAACAGTCATTACTGGACTGCGAAATCATCTGCATCGATTGCAAGAAATAGAAACTAAATTGAATGTTATTTATTTATTGTTTATTTTAATGTGGTCGCATTAACAGCTAGGTCATTAGTGGTCACATAATTTACAATCAAAAGTGTTTTACATGCTACTTGTGGTGAGGGTTACAGTTAATGGTTGTATTATTAATTTATAACAGTTTATATAAATCGATGGATTTAAAAAAGAGGAAGATGTTTCTAATGTTGTCTTCTCCCAGATTTTTCTTTCCTTAATGATTTGAACAGAGCAGGAGTGATATATTGACACAATCAATGTTTCAAATTTTCCAACAGTTTTCAATTTCATCTACTCAAGTCTGCTAGAGATGCATAAAGATCCGCACAGTCTAATTGTAACTAAGGAATCATAACTAAAGAGACACGCTATGCAAATACCGGGTTTCATGGATAAAGTGGATACTTGAGTACTGATCATGTTACCTAGGATATGGAAATATTCAAATATAGTCGTAAATCGAAGACAGGTTCAATACAAAGAAACATATTCGATGCGTTTATACTTTCTGTCCAGCAACCGACGATATTTATAATTCAAGCTTGATGTAAATCACCGGTAAACTGTCCGCTCATACCCGATCTGTCAAGGCTGATTTATATTCGCTGTCGTCTTCGCAACCCATAAACATCTGTGACGATCAATCTTCGGTGAAATAATCTGGAGTCATCTGACTATATCCGTGACCAAACTGGGCTAAGCATCGAGTACAGGTTTGACGTCGCCTGCTGCTCATTTTCTTATCGCACCGCGTCGGATTTAATAATAATAAAATTATTCGAGATAACATTCTCAATAGCTCAGCAGGTAATATTTAATAAAACATCTTATGCTGTGCCCATAGTAATCCTTATTCGAATGTCTGTTATTTCCAATGAAATTTTATGGCTTCATCCAGGTGCACCGAGCCTCTTAACGCTTCTCGTTTTTCGTACGTACGTACGTGATAAATGTTTGATTTAAACTTCTCGTATACTTTCATCACCGGAAGCCGTATTACCTATGGACAGAGCTGTAAATGGACGTGGCACGCTGCAATCGCCTTTCACTCAATTTAAGAGCCAACGTTCGTGGGAAAATCGAATTATAAATCATAATGTAACTTCTCCGCCTATCGGCAGAGCTTGTAAATTGCCTCGCGTAGCCTGGTAAAAATGCTGAAATTTATAAAAGCACTTGACATATTTCGGGCCGCTATAAATGCCACTTTGTGAAAATTGTAGCACCTGCGAGTGTATTCAGTATTTTTGCAGACATTAATCGAGAATTTCAGGCTGCGTAATTGGGGGTTTTAAATAGTGTGAAATATAGTGCCAACGGCTTATACACACCTATATCTCGTCATTCATTGCACTCATAAACCTGGATTCTTAGGTGTACGTCTCGATGCATGTATGTGTTTCGATCGCCACGTACACGAGGATTTGTTATTTTGGCCTAAGTACTAGTCAAGTTGCTATTATTGAAAAAATTCTGCAGAACTGTGCATATTTTTGACCAATCAGTATTTCTCCTTGCAGCAAATAAAAATTTACAACTTCAAAAAATCTCACATCATGTGTAATAATGATTCCAAAAAAAAATGTTTTATACTAAATCTGTGCCTACTGGTACAGTTAGGAGCATCAACGATGTCCTCACATCGGGCACAATATGATGAAGGAAACAAGGAACCAGGTACAGCCAATAACTTACGATGACGCACCGTTTTAACGCTAAGCGATTCCCGAGACGTGTCGTAAATTATAGCAGGAAAGAACGATTTAAATACGACCGCGACCGTCTATTCGCGTTCTATTAATCACGGTTCGCCGTTTCGCCCGCGGGAAGGGTGTCCACTGTTGGATTCGCCGCGCGGCCGCGCCGATCCAGCGACCGCCCGTTGATTTACTATTTCGTTGAGTCGTCGATATATCGGACAAGATCGATATGCAAGCGGCGCGCCGTATCAAGCCGCCGGAGCATATTACCGATGTTAAAATCGCGGCTGGCTGCGTGTTCACGACGGTGAATAATGTGTTCCATCTATTCGGCACGGCGAGACTGATTCTCTCTACGTCGCGATTTCCTCCTTTCCTCGGTCGGTCGCCGGCGAAACGTCTACGGTGTCGATAGAAGCCATTGGGTCCCATCATAGACTTATGGAGATAGACTGAGCCGTCTTACGGGCGAATTGAAGCCTGCAATGGCTATAATTACCACCCTTATATTAGATTGCCGTGTTGTTTGTGTAAAATCTTGTAATTGAATTTTAAACAACTTTCCGATGAGCTAGAGACTTGAAATTTTAAACATAGCTCAGAACTAGATGACAATGGAATATTAAAAAATATATATTTAAAAAAAACTGTGCGTTTAGGAGATAAAAAAATCTCAGCGGGAATCGAATCCGGGTCTTACTAAATACCCTTGGTAGTAAAGACACTTTTACAATTTTTACTCGGTAGTAAAAGTATAAAATAAAACAATATATAAAAAAACTTTTTAAAATGCACTAAAAAGGAGAAAATAACTTTTTTAGATATTAGTGACTATAAATAAAAGCGTAGAGCACCCACGAAGATTACTTTAATATAGTTTAACGCTCCACGCTTTTATTCACAATCACTAATATCTAAAAAATTAATATAATATTTTACATATATATTTTTTTAAATACTAAATATGTAGATCATGAAACTTACTAATCTGAATGCTATGTTGTAGTTAGGGTGAAAAAGATAAGAAAAGTACAAAGATGTAGAAAATGCATACTTGATAAAAATATTGCCGTTGACTCTGGTGAAAAGTTGTAACGACGGTTTCCATGGGACCCCGTGCACAGTATTCGCCGTTGGTCACCGGAGACGACGAAATTGCAGGAGGAAGATCGATCGCGAGGGATCGCGTCCGTTGTCTGTTCGCCGTGCGGGCGAAACGCACCGCTGTAATGATAATTTACATTGTGACCGACGAGGAATCCTGTATCCAGCGATTTAAGACGCGCGAACGGACATTATGCGCGCTGTTTTTCGCCGAAGCTGTCTCTTCCGCTTGATCGGGCCTCAGGAACAACGGGGATACATTGGTTTATGGCGCGGAAAGAGAACACGGGGAGAACGTGTTTTCGAGAAAGTTACGAAAAGGACGTTCCAAGTTGGTCCTTAACTGGATCGGTGAGATATTGTTATGCCTGTGTTGGCCAGGATAAAATCAATTTCGAAGAAGGTCGATATTCCAGTACGGATATTAATGGCAACTAGACACATGGTTTGCGATTTATCGTCTCTAAGTAGTTGAACCCTTCGAGACTTGTGATCGTGATTACCATGGGAATTTATGAGACTGTACATAAATGTATATAAAACTTGTAATATTACGATATTCGTATCGTGTGCCAATAAGAAAGTAATTTTCTTAACGAGGTCGTAATGTACCCCAAGTTTCACCAAATTGAACATTTTCAAAAGAGACATCGGAAATCTGGCGATCATAAATGAACACATCTTTTTGCGGGGCTTCCACCCGATCAACGCGACGTCTATCAGCCACGACACAGCAACCGTTAATCCTGCCTCCTTAATTCCCTGACACGTCAGACATGATGTAAGATCCTTATAAAGTATGCGCGTCTTTTCGAAGCATCGTGATATTCGATACCGCGGGTTTATATAGCTAATTAAGTAATTGAGGGTTAAGGGGAACGGGTCGAAGATAACTGCTCGGAGAAGTTGCATCGCGATAATCCCTGAAATGCTTCCTGGTTCGGCGTAGGTTGTTGTTGGAAGGATAAGTGGGAGATGCATCCCGATGGTGAGCGAAAGAGGAAGGAGGGATAGTGTGCAGCACGCGGAGCGAAGGCAAAACGTGACACAGGCGTACGCTTTGGGAATTACGAGCAGAATCCTTGATGCCATGCTATGCCATGCCGGCTCTCTCTCTCTCTCTCTCTCTCTCTCTTTCTCGTTGCCGCGGCCGACTCAAGCCTGGCAGATTTATGTATCGGTAATTACTTTCCTATCACGGCCAGACTAACAGGTGAACGGATCGAAGAAGAGAAAAGATCGTTTCGTATCGAACTTATTGGGACGGCAGCTGTTTAATGTCGAACACCGTGTTCATACCGTAGACTGTAGCCATGTAGACTGCCAGACCTCCTGTTGGGAGTACCTATCCATGTGGCCGGTGATAAAACTGCAGGTGCGCCTGATAGTCTTCGCCGCGATTAATCGACGAAGATATCTAGAATCCTTTCGCGAGCTTTATCGCCAAGCTATTTTGACTGAACCATGCCGCCAGAATACGTAAAGCCGCGCTATCCTTGATACGCCTGTTGCAACCTCGCCAGTGGGATTCTCAAGATTAATGCTCTTGCTTGTTGGAATAATTTGACCGGACTTTTGCCTCGCGATGTTATTATTACAGCGAGCCGCGCGAACGAATCGGTTTCAGCGTCTGACCGTATGAAACGGGCGTAAAACAACCTTGGACCAACGAAAAAATCCGCTCAACACGCAGAAACACTCTGCGCAACTCTAATAGGTCTCTTGCTTTTATTAAATGCTCCCGCGGATTCGGAACTCTTTTGAGGGGGTAGACTCGTTTCCAGGACTGCAAGGGTCCCGGATGCGCCTTCTTATTTCTCAATTATTCAAAGATGGGCTTCTTCAGTACTCAAAAACGCTAGATATGAGATCAATCTAGGCCACGATCACCCTTAAAAGACCTGTTTTTACGTTTACATGTAACTATTTTTATAAAGCTGCAACAGCTTCATGCTGCCGAATTTTATCTAACGCTTTCGACTACTGGAAAGCCCCTCTTTACATTACGGGTTACAATGGGTTCGTCGACAACTATGTTTTCGTCGACAGTAGGTTTTCATCGAGACTGTGTTTTCATCGACAGTCTGTGTTTTGCGACGGGTATAATATGAGTTCATTCGTTGCCACGAACTGATAGCTGTATAAAAAAATAAGAAAAATATAAAGATAGTTTAAGAGAAGAACAAATTAGAAAAAAATACTAGAGAGCCAAGAAATGTACAGTGATATGGATCTCTTAAAGGCTTTAGCACAAAATATATCGCTTTAATTTCATTACTTGATATTTGTGTACTTATTGTACAATTTTGTTATATTTTATAATTTATATATAGTGTCGGTCAAATCATTTGTCGATGAAACCATAGTGTCGACGAAAGTTACTGTCAGTAATGTAACCCTTACATTACTGAGAAATGAAAACGCGCATCCCGCACCATTGCAGTCCTGGAAACGAGTCTACCCCCGTTAACCCGTTGCCAAGAGTTTCTTTGTTGTTCATAATTTCTTAGAAGAAAAAGGACGGGTTAAACTTTTAAAATGGAGAAAATTAAGAGGACAACGTGGCAGAAAAAGACCCGTTGGTACACGGCTGTTTTCAATTAACCCGTCCCTCGCAACACTTGTTCGGTATCAACCCATGCACGCGCAAGAAGTGCGAAGAAATGCGAAGCGCGTTTGCGTCTGTGTGTGCGCGCGATGGAAATGAATAAGAACCGTCGAACGTAGTCAATCGACAGTGACTCGCGCGAAGAACGAAATGGAGTTCTGCAGTTAGTCGATACAAATTTTACCACGTGCAGAAAAAACGCCTTTAACTGTGCCATCGAATGACTCAAAACCCAAAAAACACACCGCATTATCGTTCTACATGGTATATTTACTTTCTTCACGGCAATTTGCATGCGCGGTAAATTATACGCTTCAGTATCGGCGAGCACATGTCCATCTTCCAGAATTGGTCTCAGACATTTTAATGAACCTCAAATTTAATGAACATCAAAATTCATTTTTTTTCTGTTCGTCGCAAAATCGTCAGCCTTTACCCATATTATTCATTTCGAATGAGAAAATTATAAATAATCAATTGTGTCGATCGTAATTGTTAAATATTTAATTTGTGACTGTTTTCGGCGCACGGTTTCGATCAATTTAATCAATTTAATTGATCGAAACTGTACACTGAAAACAGTAACAAATTAAGAGAAATATTGTACAAGCCCTGGCACAATGTTTCCGATTGGAGCAATTGATACCGATTTTACCACGTTTTTTTAGAGAAAACATTCACAATTTACAAGTATAAAGTATTACTTTATGAAGTTAAAACTGATGGGAAATGAAACGGGGCTTATTGAAGAATGAAAAACGGAAAAAAGTTTCCGATTACTTTTTTCCATATAACATTTTGTTTATTTTCTCGTTTCTTTGTTATAATGGATGGATGTTTATGTTATTTCGTTGTTATTCATTTTTCAATAAGCCCCGTTTCATTTCCCATCAGTTTGAACTCCATAAAATAATATTTTGTGGAGTTTTTGTGAATGTTTTCTCTAAAATCGGTATCAATGGCTCCGATCGGAAACATCGTGCCAGGGGTTGTACCTGATTCGCAATTTTGTTTACCAACTTTGTACGGGCATGTTTCGTCAAAGTATGAATTGCAATGACGAGTAAATACGGATAAGCGAGGACGTGATTTCAATAGGACTAATTAATACGCGCCCGTCGTGGGATATTACGTTTGATGAAATGCAGACTTACAAGTCAGACACACTGTAAAGGGAACGATTAGAATACAGTACACGCTATACTGGTGGAAGGATTGAATCGTGAGTATGGCTAACGGTGCAGTTTGTATTTTTTCAGAAATTCAGATCTTGAAGTCGGTAACTGTAGTGTTAATGCGCGTGTTTCTTATACATAGTAGATTCACAGTTATAAATCTTCCATCGGCGGGCAGACACGTGAGAAACCTAGTCGCAGAGGTATTTGAAGTGTTCATTATTATTTATTACCTTCTGATGAGTATCTGTTTACAATTTGTATTCTTGAACACGTTCTCGCATAGTTCTATACGTTGAAAAATATATACATATTTATAATCAACGTTTACCGCTTATTTATGCAACATGAAACGATGAAACATTATTGTTGAACATATTTATTTCATATTTTATTAAATATGAGTATAGAAGGGGTTACACAGAAATCATATTGTCCAGTGTATCACAATTTTCAGTGCCGAAGGTCGCCGGGTAGATGATAGACTATCAATAAAGACATTTTTAATAACGATAATCGCAGGTTTCCCAATACCTTATACTTCTGATAATTTTACGGCATTCTCTCCACTTTCCAACGTGGGAATTATCTCATGTTTTATTTCTACACTTATATGCTTCCTCTTTGCCTCGGTTATTGCGTGCAAACTCGTTGCAAGTGTCATAATAGACGGGTATCGCAGATGTCAATTATACACAATCTTGTTTCAACAAAAATATTTAACCATGGAAATACAGTTATCGAATTGAAACCTGTTTGCGGTATAATACACTCATTCCTGAAAAAAACTAGTGTATGCGTTTCATACTATTTATCTCAAGATCGCTTCACTAAATATTTATCAAGAAAATCGTAAATCGAATTTTATGGATTCTTGTGAGGAGGAAAAAGAACCAGTTCTTCAGAAATCAATGTTCAAGTCATTGTTAGTGACGCGGCCAGTACTGTCGTTATGCTCAGTGAACAAAGATGAGAAATGGAGGTCACGGAGAACAAAGAGTCCTAGAATAACGGAGTCGCAGAGCGGACTGACTAGAAATACGATTGGTGGCTTCAATCTTTCACGAAACTCTCCCGAACAATGAAATTGTATTGTTGATGTGCTACAGTTTCGTAACCGTCGATTTTTAAGTCAGATAAGTGAAGTTTTGTAACGATGTACGGTCGTAGCGGGTCGACGCGACGACGGCCAGAACGGATCGGATGAAAAGCAGAACGAAAGGGAGCGGAAAGGACTATTTGTACTCTCCTGGAGAGACCGTCTTCGATTGCAATTGTATACTTCTTAAGACCTGTGCCGCATTCATTCAATTTCAACTTCGCATCGACGTCGTATCGTATTGATTGAGCAGCAGTGTAAGATTTCTGGGGTTACCATGGGTTCGTCGACAACTGATTTCGCCGACACGATTTGACCGACAGTAACTTTCGTCGACACTATGTTTTCATCGACAGGTTTGATTCGTATTCGCTAATGTTGAATAATCGTTATTATCACTGTTATGTTCTAAGCGCATTTAGTTGCTTGTATAAAAGAAGTATTTCATTTCTTTATACATTTCTTCAAATAAACAAACTTTATTAATAGGTACACATAAATGAACAAAAACCATATTATTTCATTTAATTTCAAAAATTAATTTTGTAAATACATATAGAAAATTTAAAGGTAACTATATAGAAAAGTACTGCCCTCTCTATATAGAAAAGTACTGCCCTGTCGCGATGAAAACATAGTGTCGATGAAAACCTAGTGTTGACGAAAATATAGTGTCGACAAACGCATGGTAATCCAGACTTCTAAAGGTAATACAAGTGTTAATTGAGCGTTTGCAACACGATATCATTTGGAATGTGTTTACCTTTAATTCTGGCCTGGACAACTCTAGTGCTCCGAGATACGTCATCGACTCTCCGAGTATTCATTCATGTTTACACGTACTGTTCTTTTCTACGTTCGGCGAGGTCACAAAAATAGTAGAACTACACGACAGTTTGCACTCGGGGTGTGCGGATAGAAAAAATCAAAAGTCGAAAAAATAAAGACTATCCTATTGGTGTCTTCTGCCTGAAGGTACTATATACAGACGTTAACTGGGCATTTCTGAACATCAATAAACACTAGATCACTCAGCACTCAGCAATCAATAAATAGAAAAGTAGAAAGTTGGATTCAAGGTTGGAAACAGCGGATCTTCGCGTCAAATGAATGTATCGATAATGGGCCGGGTTGGCGGATTGCAGGCGCGATAATCGTTCCTACAAATCTGCAGAATGCATTAGAGCGTAAAATATTCGATTTTCACAGATTTTTCTGCAGCTTCGAGCTGAAATGGCCGTGCAACGAACGTGTTAATCACGAGTGCCAGACGCATTGAACTCTGAAACCATTTAAAACGGGTCGGAAGCTGTTTCCAGCAAATGGTTCAGCACCGGTCGATTCGAAATTGTCAATTAAACGCCGGGAAATGCACTTAGCCGTACTTTAATTGCACAGTTTCGCACGTAGTAAGTATACAGGGTGTCCCAAAATTCGTGTAGTTCCCGGAAATGGGAGGTTCCTTGGGTCATTTGAAGCGACATTTTCCTTTACAAAAATGACGTCAGCGGCTTTGTTTAGGAGTTATTAACGAAAAACATTGACCAATCAGAGCGCGGCTACAGCGGATTGATTCTGGCTCAGCCAATGGCGCCGCCACGCTAAGCGGGACCTGTCGCTGAGTCGGACTCCGTTCGCTATAGTCGCGCTCTGATTGGTCCGTGTTTTTCGTTAATAACCCCTAAACAAAGCCGCTGACGTCATTTTTGTAAAGGAAAATGTCGCTTCAAATGACCCAAGGAACCTCCCATTTCCGGGAACTACACGAATTTTGGGACACCCTGTATGTACCGAATTCTCCACGGACGTTTCACCGTGTCGAAATCCAGCGGACATTTTCAGCAAATATGTAGTTGAAACTGAAACACTTACCGATGCAGAATAGTCAATTAACGTCCGACTGTGGAGAGTAGTTAGAGCGACTGTTCGCGGACGTGCTCTAGAAGTTCGCGAACAGGATGAGATTGAATTATGGAGGCGAGGGGTTGCAAGTTTACGAGCACATGGGGAAAGAAAAGACGAAGCGCTATTGCGCTTGTTAGGCTTGCTTTCGGTCCCGTTTTATGTAGGTACCTACGTTTGTTGCGTTTCACCGCGGAGGCAAAGGAAGTTAGATGCGAAAGAAAATGAAAGGAATGGGGGAGTTCGCAGGGGAGGGTTCGAGGCAAAGAATCAGCGAAATTGATTCGAGGGATATCCGAGGGACAGCCGTGGTTGCCCGAGAACAACGATTTCCGTCCGTTCTT
This sequence comes from Lasioglossum zephyrum, assembly GCA_028455615.1. Lineage (NCBI taxonomy): Eukaryota > Metazoa > Arthropoda > Insecta > Hymenoptera > Halictidae > Lasioglossum > Lasioglossum zephyrum. The sequence continues at coordinate 9,321,597 of CM052321.1, read as the reverse complement.
GCAGGAACCGTCGAACGTTACGAGCGTTGTACGAGCCATGTCCAGGATGATTACCAGCTGACAAGGGCATTCCCGGCCATAAATTTTCAACTACAAAAGATTACGAGTACCGCGACCTTGAGCGATGCATGCTGCTGGATAAAAAGCCGCATCTGCCATCTGCGATGCAAATGCGCGTTCGAAGCATGTTATATTAAGAACGAAGTTGTAAATCAAACCTATGATGCGGCTCTCACGACTCCTCGCTGTACGCTCGCGGAACATAAATAATGGCTTTTTAAATGACCGGCGCTTCCGATGACGGCGAATATTGCATTGTTAGCGTGTGCCGCGTTCGGTTATTGTATTCCGCACGCCCGGTCAACCATAAATCAACGGATTTCATTTCGCTGAAGTGGAAACTGGCAAGCCGGCTTCGGTATTAGGAGAAAAGTCGCGTCGGAGACGAAAGGCGTCAAAGGAGAATCGCATTATGGATGGTAAATTGCTCTTAAGCACTCATAACTGTCCGAGAGAATTAATCGGTCGAGAGTAATCTTACAAATTTTGGGTAGGCACATTCTTGATATTTCTATGAAACATTTATTTTGCATTAAAGTGGATATTTTATTTAATGAAGATATATTTGTCAGGTAAGCAGTTGTGTAGAAATTGGAGTGCAAGTAACTGAAGGTTAAACTGAGCGTTTGAATAATATTGAAGTATTTTGGAGATGGTCTCGGAGAATTTGCAACACCGTTGCACATCCTAAATCCGAGCAAACGAAGTTAACTCGATCAATCTCGAGGCTTCCGGTTAATTGATATCATGGGTACACGGGTAGAATAGTTTTCAGTGTACTCCGTTGCTCAGGTTGCGTTCGAGTGGTTCTATCGCACGCGTTCTCGTATACACGATTCGTCCAGCATACTCAACGATCTAAAGCCACGATAGCACGGCGCACCGTTCGCGATTCACGATCTGCGATTCACGGTCGTCCTCCTTTCTTTGACCGATCTCCCCATGCAACGGTATTCGCCTATGGCGCCCCATTCGCGCTGGCCGACGATCGGCCGATACAGAATTTCCGTTCCTCTTTTTCCGCCGTGACTTGGCCTCTCTCTGCCGATCTGCCTGGAAATCGGTGCCCTCTTGTTGCTTCATTTCGCCGCGCGATATTTCACCGAGCCGTGATAGCGTCCGCGCACGTAATTTATGACACGTGTTCCGGATTTTTCCGAGGGATAATCGGAGTTTTATCTTGCCGGGGAACTTCGCGAGTACATCTTTCGCCGGGGAAAGATTACTGAAATACCGATCTCGTGTATACAACGAACGATCCGCCATGAATCCTTGTTTCGGGTGTGTGCACGCTTCTTTCTTACATTGTAATTTAATATCAACATTGTATCGGACGGTTACCGGGCAAATTGTGGATTTTATCCGGTTAGAGCTGCGCCAAGAAAATTATACGTAATTGTGCAAAAACTCTAATAGAATTTGATGCGTCTCTCCTCCTTTTACCTGAAGAATCAATGGCGAAAGTATTTTTAATGGGCTTCTATAAATTCATGTATTCAAGCGAGTTTGTGTAGATCTATGAAAAAAGTTTTCACATTTTATATTTGTAAGTTTTTTCTTATGAAACAAGAGTGAAAACGAGATGAACTCGTTTAGTTATGTTTCCTGTTTTCGGAAAATATCGATTTGGTTTGTGTATTATACCCATGAATCGGGCGCATTCTGAAACTAGTACTCTCATACTGTAGTTTGTCCGAGATTGTACAAGATCCCAATTACTTTTTTAAGTTTTAGAGTCGTTACTGCGGAGAGTTGGTTACCGTGCTCAAGTTTTAATAAGTTGAATCTCAATTAGTAGAAAACGAAGTTCTCTAATGACCGCGTTTGGAAAAAGAAAAAGTCGTTGATCAAGAACTGAACTACAGAAGGTGGAGTTTTATGGCAGATAAATTACGATCGAATACTCTGAATGGAAATAAGGTTTACCTTGATGCGATTAGTTTCACGAATAAATAAAGCAACCCAAATCGTTCTTAATTGAATTTGAATAGCCGGCAGTAATGTGGATCATTGTTATCCTGTTAGTTCTAACGGGAATAGGAAAATAAAATTGGTATCAAACAAAATACTAACCCATTTTTGAGAGAGCTCAACTCGTTATGTCCCCTGTCAGAAGTCTGAAACTCCCATCATTTCAAAGTTTGTATGAACACCTTGACAGACTGAACACGAACAACATAAAATCCCATTCATCCGAAATCATCTGGAGCAGGGCGAGGTAAAAATAGCTGAGCGGCGATGTAAAAACATCAACCGGGTGATCAAACCGTCTTTCATCCCCAAAAGACGGGCCGAGGCAACCCTGAAACTAAACTGGCGGGGTCGTGAAATAGACGCGGGCGGGCGGTCGTAGCATTCCCACGGAATCTATTTCCATCCGTCGAGACCTCCCACGGAACGGGGCTCTCTAGCTGGTCGGCTATTTTTCCCCCGCGAGGCGAAAAAGTCCCTAAGATATACGGATGCCATAGAGAAAGGGCTAACTAATAATTAACCTGATCGTGCCGCGGCGCAACAACTGCGGTTCTTGCGCCCCTTCTTCGTCCCATTTCTTCGCCGGGTCCCGAGAGAGCCGAGCTACCGATATCCACGAGGAAGAAGCTCCTCGGGTTGCATACGCCATCGCCAGTTGGCTGCGGTCAGGAACCGGGATCCTTGTACAAAGAAACACGCCTATGGCGCGCGTAATCGCCGTTCTTTCGGTCGAACTCGTAAATCCCGGTTCGTTGAATACCGTTCGCGGCCGGGGAACGATGGAATAATAAGTGCTGGCCGAGGAAAGCATAGAAATCGAAACTGCACTTCGACGAAACCACTCTCCGGCGAGCACCGTAGATTGCGGCAGATGTCGATCGAACCCTTTTGTTGCGTTTCGTGGTACACGCTGCATGCTGCTGAACAGAACCGAAAATTTCAAAACAGAAATTCCATTTGTTATTCAACCCTCGACACTTTCGACAGCCCCTTGTTCCTCTGCAGCGACGAGTTCGAAAAAATCGACCGTTGATTTTCGACACCAGCAGTATCAATGAACGATTTTATTTCCAGCAAAACGAAATAAAACAGGATACAAACTAGATTTCACGGAATTCAATTTAGAAAGAGAAGCAGAAATACATTTCTACCGGATTAGAATAATTTCCTCGAAATGGAGTCGGAAAGCTGGCGAACCAAGAACCGAAACGCAGCCACCATGACGAGCGCAGAACGGTAGACAGGGTCGGAGGGAGAGAACGGCGAAAAGATCGCGCACAGTGGCTTCGAGCATGTAAAACTCAACGATCGGTGAAGGTAGCGGTGGCCAAGAAGTAACAAAACCGCTAAATTATCGGCTTGTTCTGGTTTCTTCAGAATCTAACCGGGCCGAGGGAGAGAACAGAGTCGGTCTACGGCGAAACGGAATATGGGTAAGACAAAGTCTCGACCGTGCAGTGTCGGAGTTTCCAGATATCCTGTAATTACGGGACGTGGCATCCGTAGCTACGGGAATGCACGGTTCAAGAGGGGAGAGATAGGTTCAATTGCTTTCAGCAAGTTTCTATTCCCTGTCGTTGCTCCGAGCAGCGTTTCTTCACGGTCAAATTACACGTTCCGCGATAGCGGTCGGCTGTATTCGAGAACCAGAGAGAGACGGACAACGAGATCGTGAGCACTTGATTACATTCTACACATTGATTTGTTTGCTGAAGACCGGGTCCTGTGTTATCATTAGTATTGTTGTAATTACGGGCGGGGTTCTTATCTCTCTTCCTTTCTCTCTCTGCTCACTGAACGTCTGCCTACATCCTTGCACACCAGCTGGTTTTATTCGGTTTACGCAGCCACTGAATAATACCAACACTGAGAGCATGCGATCAAATAATTGTGTATGTATTCGAAGAAAAGAAAGGTCACGATTTTTAAGTATTTTATCTGTACTAGTTTAGACCATTTATATTTAGCCTAAATATTTGCAGTCTGATCATTGCAATCCCAATAACTTGTTCGTTTGACAAGCCTCGACGACTCTCCGAGTTTAACCGAATAGCGTTTCACTTCGGAGCGTGACGGATCAGACTCATTCGCTGGCCAGCTATTGTAAACGCGGTGGGCCTAAAGATGTCTTCACTTAAAAAAGAACGTCTACGTATATCATAGCACCTTGTCGACATTCTATGTATTATAGCACACTCTTATTCCAGAATGCTAATGCTAAGTGGTATTCCAGGCTGCAAAGTCATGAACGATGCGAAGCAATTTTTCTCTAAACGAGATCCGAGAATCACTGAAGCCTATCATTTCAAGAATCGAAGCAACACCCCGTCGGTGGCTCTTGTCACGCGCAGCGTGAACTTCATGGGGTGTTTTATTGCACGTGCCACAGTACCGACTGTATTACCGTTCATCTGCGGAACCATCGTCATTTATATCGGGTGTAACTGCAACCTTCGGCGTTCCCTCCTTCGTCGAACATAGCCGACAATTTCCAGCCGCGGCTCCCTATTGCGCTCTATCGTCGTCAGAACGTGTGACCCTGTAAGCGCAATAATTCTCAAGGGAACGCTTAAGTAGTCGCACAGCCACTATGACCGACGTTCATGAAGAATCGCGACGGTCCTCGCGTGACCCTCGATCAAGTCACGACATCATCTTTGATTCCCGCGGGACGTGACTTCTCACCGGAACATCGGGCTGAGAACATCTTTAATTCCGCGTTCAGCTGGTCACAGCTGTCCCATGTAGCCTCTTCTTTATAGGTCAATGGAAATCACCGACACAAATTTCCCTGACACGGCTTTCACCGACTCCAGATTTGACCGACAACGAATCTAAAATCGTTGTCGGTTAAAGATGTTGTCGGTCAAATCTGGAGTCGGTGAAAGCCGTGTCGGGGAAATTTGTGTCGGTGATTTCCATGGAACCCCTTCTTTATCATCTCTTCTCTAAATGTTCGTAGAGTCAACAAATTCGTATTTCAATTTTTGTTGCCCGCCAATGAACGTGACTATAATTTTCAGCGGCAATTACAAGTCACTAAATAATAACACTAGATTCAAATAAATTGAATTCTTGTTTGGTAAGTAAATCGAAGAGAGAAATGATTTCTCCACGAGAGAGCTTCCGTGTTCCTGCTATTGCTGGATATCGATGTCACTTTACGAGAAGAAATACGCATTTTTGAAAAGTAAAGTCATCAAAGAAAACACCATTTTATGTTCGAATAAATTTTATATCCAACTAGACGAAATGGAGTACTAAAAAGCGAATGCGCATGTTTACGAGAAGTTCGAAGTGCATGCGTACTTTCGTCTGCATATCGTCCTAATAAAATATCGTAGAAAAGCAGAACGCATTCCTGCGACGTATATCCAAAGTTCATATTTATATATTCATAATATTGTTTTCAAATAGGCAACTTTCATGAAAAGTATGTATAAATACGCGAAACTCTCGCGGTTTATCAACGCCAACTGTGCTTACTAAAGTCCAGCAGAGAAACTCCGGTATCTCGAGACATCCGCTGTAACGAAAGCCCGAGTATTCCTGTGAAGACGGTCGCGAGCGAATCTCGAAGGAAACAATTCCTGCCAGTTTCCCGAGATCTGGCATGTCGGCGATCTTCCGGCGACCTCGGAAGTTCCTGCAGCATTCCAATCGCCTGCACAGCGTCGGGAGGATTTTCCATTTAAACCGTGGCTGCGGTTAAAAGAGCAGAGGGGGTCGTGTCAGGTTGCCGGAAGCGTCCAGTGCTCGGCTCGAGGAAGAATTTTTCCGGTCGAAGGTTGCTCGAAATGAATATAATCAGAGCAAGGAAGGTGAAAGAGCTTGCGTCGGGTTCTCGGGTCGGGCTCGGGCCAGTCCGCCACTAATAACCGGAGAGGATCCTCCGTTGGAATATCTTCTCGCGACTGTGCCGCGATTCGAAGGGCACGAAGACTGACGGGGTACACGGCGGCACTCGATTAATTGGAGGATAACCTCCTTCCTGGCGGTCAATGTCATTTGCATGAGAGTGCAACCACGGCGTGCTCTTTCTGGTTGTCGGCGGTTGCACCAGGAGAGACTCGGGGGGAGGTCCCGACATGGGCGTAGAAAGCCCGAGAAAGAAAAGCCCCCGCGAAACGATGGGAAGAGGAGGGCCTTAGGGAAGAGCAGCCGAGACAGAACGAGCCCATTAAAGTACAGAGTTCATGTACGCCCGAAGCACCGGAATGTCGGGACGTCACCCTTGGACACGTTTATACGGCCTTCTCTCGCTGGGCTAATAATATATGTAAGTTCCCCCGCGGACTTTATAGTCGGCACCACGATCGGTCGCCTTTCGCGGCCGAGTTTTTGCGCCGCACCCGTTCGATGCCTCCTAGCGATCATCTTTTTACTCGACGCGCTTCCCCGCTGACAGCCAGTTTTCACAATTGCCTTCCGGTGAATTTGGGAGGTCCTCAGGGTCATTGGTCGCCGTCTATCCTCCCCAACAGGAGACACGAGGACGTTTATGCTCCTACTAGCTGTCCACCCCACTTGTTTCAAATCCTTGACATATGGCTTGTCTTTTTGCTTTCATATTTTATTTACATATTGCTCTCATCTACAACGAAAACATGGCAAATATAAAAAATACTTTTACAGGAGAGCGCTTCAAAGTTTTTTAATTTATAATATTAACATGAAAATGCGTCATTGGACGTCTCTATTAACTTTGAAGAAGTTACTTAATTTTCTATAACCCTCGGACTACGGATGCCGAGCTGCGACACAGCCTGGTCGGGTCGTTTTGACCCACCGTGCAAGTCTCTTGTTCGTGCACTTATTTCATAGGACGTCATTGAAAATTAACATGAAATGTTTATTATTCTATTTGCATTCTAATTTATATTCTACTCGAAAAAAGAACACGACAAGGGTTTAACTTTGTATACCCTTGGGCAGTACTTGGACCTTAATAGGCTAAATCCTGTTGCGATCCCGAGTTTAGTTATTTATGTATGCAATGGCTGAACAAGAACAAACATCTACGTGGATCCACATTAACGCAAATTTGCATAGTGTCCATCATGTCGGTTTCATAAAATTCAGTGAGATCGAATTGATATCGCTTGATCTAACATTATGTTAGCAAAAACATCTTTCGCAGATGATCGAAAAATTTTCGTCACGCCGGATATCTATTGATTAATATGCTATGTCGACTTTCGCGTCAAAATGTCGATAAATCCAGAATTAAAAAAAGAAATAATTTTACTCTCATGTGTCTTTACAGTCTTTAACAATTGTAAAAAATATTTAATTTAACGATGCTTTCAGCGCAACCGTTTCGATCACTTAATAAATCTAACAATTTTGCAATAAATTATATATATAATATTTGCTTCTTTCCTAACGTTTCGGTTCAGTTTTGAGTCTTTTTCAAAGGAAAAATTGCATCTACAAGAAAATAGATATAATATAATATAGATATTGTATAGATATAATATTAACTATAAAATAATTTTTCACCGTACTTGCTCTGTGTAAATTATCAACGTTTAAATGTGTCACTGTGTTCCATGATATTGAGAACTATACTGAACCATGTGAGCGTTGGGAGAGAACCAGTGCAAAAACAAAGGAAAGTTCTTAGATCGATACTAGGCGGTAAATTCAAATTGAAACTGCCCTTCTAAACTCAAAACATTTCCGCTAATATACCATTCGTTTTTATGGTAAACAATTAACATGGTATTGCGTAAACTGTGTTGCAACTTTTTGAAAATGGCAATTTGTCTTTAAGTCTTTAACTTTGATATAATTTGTCTTCGAATTTGTGCAAATTGAAACTCGCGACATTATCATAGTACCAGTTCGCCGTACGATGTATCATAGGGAAGCATTGGTTGCTCATCGAGAGCCTTGTAGAACTAAAGTAACAAGAAACCCGTGGTACGTCGAGAGGCAACGAGGAAAGAATACTTTACGCGGGCAGCGACCGAAACATCGTCTTATTCGACCAACATCGACGTTCTCCAGCGGCGTTCCAGCACTTTCACGTTCCATCGAACGCATCACGGCCGTGTATATGCAAAGGCGGCCCCCCCGTCTTTCAGCTATTTCTAGAACAGTGTACGCCGACCTTGCGCGGCTCACAACGGTCTCGTTGTTTTCACCTCGTCACCGTGGGCCTCGTCTTTAATTCAATTTCTGCTTTGAAAGGAACTGCGACCCATTGTGAACGACGCGATATGCAACGCAGTTATCGAGGCCGACCATCGGCGTCGCGTTCGCGCCATTTTGCACGCTCTCGAGCTATGGAATGGAGAACCGCGCACCCCCTTCTCGCTGGCAATGCTACAGAGAGAACAATACTCACGTGCCATCATCGATTTAACACGTTCGCCGTTCTGCCGGCATCCATAAACATCCCACGAAGTCGCAACAGGTATATGTTAATAAAAACAGAGCCACCCCTCATCATTTTTCTAAATCCTTCTCGAGATCATCAGCCTGAGCAGCATCCTGGAGGCGTTAGTTAGATTATTGTGTAGTAACGATCGTGCCTAATCTCGCTTCAATAGTTTCGCTATTTTACTTGCATAAAATTCCACGAAAATCGCCATGTTAGAATTATCTGAACGCGACTGGTATATGGAAAAACAAAATCTTGAGCGTCAAGCATTATTGCGAGTCTCAACAAAATATTGTTCACTAATGTATATTTGATTGTTTTCATAGGTTCGATCAATTCTACAAAGATAGACAAAAGAATGTGTGGCTAGCACGTGGTATACTTAGGTCGTCTCTAACCTTTCACCCTTGAACCCATAAATTCACTTGAAACGCGCCCTTTTCACCTGAACGGTACTTATAAGGCACCGCTGGTAATTACTCCACAACACGAACGCCATCTTACAGATACCGAAATTTTTCCACTGCCAAGTTCGTCTATCGAACAAATTGCTAGAAATCTAAGGCTGCGTTATCGAAGGGGTTATTGGGGGTTAGAAACACCGTAACCACTTGGAGTACTTGTATCAGGTTGGCAAGAAAGTGATTTCGGTATTTTAAGATGAAACAAAATTGTATTGCTTTATTCAAGCAATGAACTCTGATGAATATGATACTTTTTCCGAATAAATAAGAAAATACTTTATTGATTAAACAAAATTGATGTTCTTGGCCCACTGGTTTGATCAATTTAATTGAAAGCAATTTTGCAATATATTAGTTTCGACGTTTCGGTCTTAGTTTAAACCCTTTTCAAAAAAATAGTGATTGCGTGTGTGAATTATTAAAAAAAACAAAAGGTGATATTCTGTTGACGAGAACACGTTTAAAACAATTTTAGAAATACGTCAACTTACTTGCTTAATGAAATAACTTTAAGAATTATCGAAAAACAATGATGCACTGAGACAAACTGTAAAACTCTCTGAATTGATATTCGGCGGTTATTTCAAACCTTGAAAGGTCAAATCCTAAACACATTTAACGGTCTAAACCAAGACAGAAATGTCGAAATTAATATATTGCAATATTACTTTCAATTAAATTGATCGAACCAGTGCGCCAAGAACATCAACTTTGTTTGAACATACGATCGAGAAAAAGAAAAGTTAATCGCTTGAATAAAGATATACGGTTCTGTTTCACCATAAAATACCGCAATCAACACTTTCTTGCCAAGCCAATAAGTACGCGTTAAGTGCTCTTGGCAGCGTCGCGAGTTTCAAGTTTTCGAGGAGAAACGGGGAGAACCGACGAGCGTCGAGTCGATCATGTCCGCACAGCAGGAAACACAGAGGATCGACGCGCAACGAGACGCATCGTGCCACGATCGATCGATTTCATCGATCGTCCCTCTCATCGGAGCAGTCCCTCCCTCGGTGTCTCGCGGCGCGACGAACCACGACATCCCGCGAGCTCTTCCAACGTTCAACCCGCTGACATTGAATGACGTTTCGCAATCGTTCGATCGAGCCATGCGAGCGGTTGGTTTGCATACAAGGAGCGGCGTAATAACGACAAGATTAATTAAACTCGTTAGGCGAATATTGTGGCAGGGGGAAGGGAGGGGGGAGGAACACCGGGGCGCAGATAGCATGATCGAGAGAGCTGAACAGACGGGGGAAATAAAACTAGCGCAAGAACCGTGGAACTTCACGGGAACGAAGAAAGACGCGAGAACGTTTCTGCGAGGAGATGCGGTTCGGTTCGGGAGAAGCATAAAGGACGTTGAACTAGTTCCTGGCGGATATTCGCATGTTACGATTGAGGAGAATCTACGAAAACGTGCACCTTCAAATTAGACTACATATTTATTTGGTATTTTAATTGCCACGGGTCTATATGCAAAATGAATGTCTTATTGTTTCTGTGCGAGGTCGGCAACGATGGATACCATTTTGCTCGTCTTACCTACTTATTAGCGCACATTTGAATCAGATTAAAAGGAAAGGTAGAATAAAAATGTTGAATATGAGAAACAATGCATAAATTAAGCAATCCCGTTCATTGAAACAACGCTTGTAATACTAGTAATTTGCGATGCATGCGCTGCTACATAGTAGAGGGAAGAAAGTCTGATTAATTTATGGAAATTTTATTACTCGTGATCACAATGTATAGTGGAGTGTGGATTTTAAAGAAACATTACGGAGAAGTTTCAGTGAAGCATTTCGTTTCATAAGCGCATTTTATACAACAATGCTTGGGATTTTCTTTGAAGCGTTACCGTACGATTTTCTCGACTGGAACCGGTTTTTTCGCGGGATTTTGCAAATGAGGGAAGACCGACTGAATCCCATATTCTTTATGAGACATTTCATTTTTCGCATACGGGCACGATAACGGGAGTTGCAATACATTAAAACCACGGTGTCAAGACTCGCGTGGCGACGCGACGCTCGAACTCGTTTCGACCATCAGTTTAGACATAAAACGTCCGCTTCTCCGATGGTTAAGATCGTTTGTCACTCGTTTATGCTAGGACGATAAGGAAGTCGACGATCACGGAGGAATGTGACCTGTAGCATAAACGTTAAATAAATTAATTCCAAGTAGAAAAACACAATATCAGAGAAACGTGTACGCCTCGTAGCTTGCTGTTCTCGTATTAACAAAAAGCATTCTTGGCTACACGTTTCTACATGTCCTTTTTTCAAGACTGCTTAAATGTGCGAATTCTTATATTATAATTTTTTAATTGTGTCGTACAAAAATGATAATGTCTGCTTCGAGCAAGTAGATAATATTAAAAATAGCGTACAAGCGACTTGGAAGTAGCGAGGCTATCATTATTTCGGTCACTGTAGACGAGCAGAAGGAGATACTGTTCGCGAGACGTCATCTCGCAGTGCGGCGTCTGGTTGATTAAAAATCGGTAAAATCGAGGTCTACCGGGGACTGGAAAATGGCATGGAATCAAGATAATGGAGGCCCGCCGCGCCGTTCGTAATGTCAGTAATAAAAATCGGGGCACGCAACAAAACTTTCCCCGCGCGATCAGAGGAGTTTTTCTGGCTCGTCATCGGGGCTGAACCCGTACACGGGCCGGTGCACGTGTAACTCGTCAATTGCCGGCTGTTGCACGCTGTGATCTCCGGCAAGGATTGTCCGTATTTACGAAGTACCGTGTCAGACACTCGTGTTCGATTTGCCTGAGCAGCCCGGTCGACATCAGGGTACGTCGTTCGGGAAAGTATCGCCGGGACATATTATACTATACGACTGAGTATGCGCGTGGGTCGTTAATTGAGTAATGAAACGCCTGCACACACGCCAACTGACTCACCGTGGACGATGATCGCGGCCTGGTTAGACGTGGCCGAGTGAAATTTACGTGGACATAAAAAGGAATGATGAAAGGTAAGGTTCGCCAGGCCTCTTCTCTTTGCCGATGCTGTTGCTGCTCGCTGAATTTTCCCCGGCAAGATGATTGCCTCCGCCTGTTTATTTTCTCCGTTCACATGATCGACGTGCGTAGTTCGCATCCGCTTCTTTAAAACGTCAAGTCTTAGAAAAAATGATTTATTCACCTGCTGCTCCGTCTCCCTTCAACCAGCCTTGCTAACACTCGAAGGGGGCGCGAAACATATATGTTCCTTTCCGATCCTTTTCTAACCACAATTATTTTTTTTTAACAGTATTCAGACGTTGCAAGAATTTTGTTAGCATTACCGTGAATTTATGTGAAATTATTCAGATACAACATAAATTTCGTCAACTGGTTTTGCTCTAACGAAAACACTTCTTTCGTTGCATTTTTCATTACATTCGCCTGGACGCCACGATAATTGTAATTCCAAGGGACAAAGAAGCACCGCCGATGTATCATTCGCGGAGCCATAGAGCAGGTTGCCAAGGACACTTTCCGATCTTCCGTTAACGATCGCGGGATTAAATGCACCGCGGTCGAATCGGTTATCAGTAGCCCAGTTCCCAGTCACTTTGTACCGGCTAACCGTCTACAAATGTGGACAGGTAAGGAACAATGTCGTCGGATAATAAATAAAGCAAGAGGCGAGGCATCCGAGACGAACAAACTCGGAAGCTAACGAGCTCTTCAAAGGACCATAGAGGAGACATCGAAAATTGACAGGATCTGGTAGAAAATGGTAGACAGGTCGGCTGAGAAAAATGGTAACAGGACTGGGTGAACGAGAGAGAGAGTCTGGTGGATGGTTCTGTGGAAAAAATCGGCAATGGTGGATCGATTTAAGCGCGACCGGACGGATTCAATAACTCTCCCATCGCGGCGAGTTTGCGAGAGAAAAAGAGAGATAGAGAGAGGGAGCGGGAGAGAGAGAGAGAGCTAACGAACGAACAAGTGAGTGAGTTCCAAGGTATTCCGGTTAAACGTGCGTGGCAACCGATATTTACCCATCTCATTATCGTTGGGATTTATGTTACGATCGGCCAGCGAGTTTTCCAAGTTGGCTCGCTATTAGGCGAACGCGTTCGTCAATTATGAGGATCATTCTTGTCGTGATGCTGTTAGATTCGTATCTACCGTGGGGAATAAATAAATGCCCCCCTCAGCCAATAAGTGGGCCGTGTGCTTCGGGGCCGTTTGCACGGTTACGTTCACTATCACACCCCCTCCCCGTCCCACCTCCATCATGGTTCGCGGTCGCAATAATCAGTCCTCGATTTATACCTATTAGCCGTTTTGATAAATCAATTTGCCGGGGCGAACGAGTAATTTCAAGGTGGCTTCGGCGGCGTGGCGCGCGGCGCCGCCGTGGAAATTCTTGCGCGCCGCCTTTGTGTCTCGTCGCGAGGTTATTTTAAGTTCCAAGGGAGGCCCGGTACGAGCGTGTATCGATATTTCAACGTCAGACCGTATTATGCGATGGAAGATGTATCCAAGACGTATGTCTTTCGAGGCCGAGGGCTCCTCTGGCCGAGCGACAGTCACTCTGAACTCCGAAACTTTCGACTTTTCGATAGGAATCCACAGGGACATCGGATAGAATGTTTTACCTGTTGTGGCGTGACCAGTTGATCACGCGAACGTATCATAGTTATGATAAATATCACCATCGCAATATCACAAGCACCACACCGCGACGTAACACTTTAGACTGTTACGTTACGACTTTTGCAAACAGTCCCAATAAAGACTGCGACTCCATGCAGGGCGAAATTACTTCGAGAAGGTAGATTTTAAAGACGCGATTCTTAGGGAAAAATGCGTGCAACCTCGTCTGTGTGTTCTTCCCTTAATATCGCGATGCCTATCCTAGTAGTCTCTATGGGAAGACCTCATTCGGTCAGAATGGGGTTACAAACAGTTTCATATACTTGCGAGACAAAATTACTTTCTAAACAATCCTGGTCGCACAGGCGTCGTTCCAAAGTGACCCGGGAGGAATCCTGACGAAGTTGAAAATTCGAAGGGGAAAAGAGCGCTGGAAAAGTTGGATTTGGCTCTGTCTTTCCATCTGTTTGGTACGGTTTCCGTGTTGGAACTCGTACCGCGAATAGAAACTCTTTCTCTTGTTCTATTTTCTTTTACGTACTCCGATTGCCTGACAAAACGAAATGTAAAAAATATATCTGTATAAAAAAACATATAGATGTAGCTGGCTCACGGACAATGTTCACCGCGCGAAAAATAATAATTGCGATTTAAATTGGACCAAGCTAACGAGCTGTAACGTGAACGCTGTCTATTTTGCAACGTAATCGTCTCGAATTAAGCTGGCGACAACGGACTGGAGGGACGGTGAAATTAAACAAGCAAGTATATTACGGAGGACAGTTCGGTAAGCACTCGACTCGTTAGTTACGAGTTTTCGCGGATACGTTAATTAAGGATAAACAGGAAACTACGGCGGCAGCGTGCTAACTGCTAGATGCAACTTATTTATACGTTTCTTGCCACTGGTCATTTGTATTAATTATTACAGAACATTCGCGCTGGTTCTCGTAAAGTAGTCTGCTGTTGACTTATGAGTGCTGACTACGAGCAGATTGTTTTTTGAAAAATAAGTCAACCGCAGAGAAACGCGTGATTAATTAGAGAGGACCTGCTGTTATAAGTTGCCCGTTTTAGTTTAATATCGCGGAACCTCCTTTCCGAAGCAGAATTGTCATAATAAATTCGATTTTATGCGTCAAACTATCGGGCAATTATACAGCTAGCTCGATTAAAGAAAAGCGTGAGATACTGCATAGATATTAAGGATATAACCTACTATTTAAAACTAATTATGTTCCAGATATGTAGAATCTCCTTTTATTTTATAACATGGGAAGGTTACTTCGAACGAGATACTTAGCGTTGTAGTTCTTTTTCGAAACTAGTTCCGGCAGTGTCCTCACTCTATCTACTCTTTCAACGACGCTATTGGTACTGGCAGAGAGAGACAGGGTAACTTTCTCCCTTCATCTGGCGACACTACATCATCTTAAATTACATGCAAGTTCTATTAGTTTCGACATCTATTAATAAACGACAGTACCTAATAGTTTTATTATTGAATTAATACTTTTATGATCCGTTCCAGCCATGAACAGCGGCCAATCAAATTACAAACCGAATAAAATGAGCAGACCTTGACGGACAGCGCCTGAAACCGCTTGACGTCATAATCGCTCCACATAATCCAGGAATAGCTGGTAATTTTCTCGAGGATCGTAGCCACCGGTGAGGATAATGATGACCGTTAACCCTGGTAGCCTGTCGCGGAGGTTCGTCAAGCGTCTTCCATGGAAGTTTACGTGGTCTCGGGTCCCTTGGCACGTAAAACTCATCCCGTGACCGAGACGATTTACTCGACAGGACTGTTCTCTTCGTGACAGGAACTTCACGGAGCCAGCAATCTCGAGACGTGACCGCTTCCGGTCGATTCGTGTAAAGTACTGTTAATTGTCAGCGGAGACTACCTACACGCTTTCGAGCGTCGTCAACGGTACACTGTGAGATTGCGATTTATGACTAGAAAAGAATATTTCCTGGTCCTACCCTAAGGTACATTACGTAATGAAAATCCAGCAGAATTACACTGTCCAATATCAAAAAATTTTCCATATAAGTGTTGGGTGGATCTTATAGAGTTTTTCGCGCTGATTCTGAATCTGGCCTTAATTTTTCTCATACACGCACAGTTTTTAA
>CM052321.1:9256515-9305863 GCA_028455615.1 Lasioglossum zephyrum | reverse complement strand
TTCGTGTATCGTATCGTGATTCGTATCGTTGCGTTTTGAACTAAAAAGCCGTTTCGCGTCTTCCGTGGTCTGACTTTATTGTCTTACACACATGTGTGTTTCGGTACACCTACGTGGTTTTGTCCTAAACGCGACCTAGTCGGGGTGCGGGCGATGAACCTGGTTTGTATTTATTTGACAGTTCATTCCCCCGGTCCTCGACTGTTGACAATATCTAAGTCGCGTCCTTCGGTGTTTTGGAGCGCGACGTTTGTTGCTGATACGAGGGCAATGACTCGTTTGGTTGGTGGTCTTCTGGATATACTGATTCCCACAATATCTTATATAATAACATCACAATATTTGTTCAAAGTTGAAAAATAAAGACCAGTGCGAAAAACTCTAAGATCTACCCAACAGATATATGGAAACATGAAAAAAGGTTAAATTTGTTGGACAGTGTTATAGGTCGAGCTAGAATGTTGCACAGATTCTTTAAAAACTTTTTCGAACAGCCCTGGGGGGTGTAAATAAGAGCCACCCTAATGCATATGCATGAACCTGATGGACAAGCTGCTGTTAACACAGATGGAGATAGCTTCATTGAAATTTCGTTGGAAGTTTATCGACCTTTCGAAGTGGTGAAATGCAATTTCGATAGCAGGCCTGGCGAAACGGCTTCGGAAAGTAGAAGTTGGAGAGCATAAACGCGCAATTTATTAACGAATACGCGGTTGCTATCAATGCTCGAAGAACGTTTTCGTTTTTTCATTAATTGCATGATCTGGTCCTGTTTCCCCTGACTGGTTGTATATTATATGCGCGACACGGAGCGGGGAAGAAGCGAAACATCTTGATCATGGCCGACTTGTTCGCCACGCGGGATGTTATCGGTAAAAAGTCGGCTGCGGGGCGTTTCGTTCGTGTGATGTAATTTCCGATTGGTTCCTCGCTTTCTTATGGCGTTTCCGAAGAATTTATAGCGGACAGCGTACTTCTTTTAGCGGTTTTTCTCGCTCGGTCTTTCCGGCTGGAGGTGGACTTGCGCGGACATCGGAACTTGTTAGGGTGTCCCGGTGGATGGAGCGTGTCGCGCTTCTAATGAGAAATTAACGACGCGAGCACCGATCTCACCATAAAACTTTCATGAAACCCCGGCAAAAAATTGTCATAACACACCTGGAATCAGCTAACAATATTACGCACTGCGCAACGCGCCAAGCCGTGCCCCATGGTAGCTTGTTCATCAGTCATTCGTCATACCGTTAACGTGGCGCTGACATAACTCATTATAATACCGATTGCATTGACACTAAACCTACGAATGCATCTGCGATCGTGAAACTTTAATTTGTCTATTAACGGATTTACGAAGATGGATACAGAATAAAGAACATTAATCTTTGGCGAGGTGTTGTAATTAGGATGAGACATTCGCACCCCGTACGGTTATTGATGGACTTTATTAAATATAAGTGGTGTGGAATCTTACAATACCGCGTGTAAAATGTTAAAAAATATATTAAAAAAACTTTTTAAAAACCACGCTTATATTAACCGTGACTTTAACTGATTATTTGAATCAAGTGATCAAGGTGTAACGTTAAAAACAAACGCGTTGGAAGTTAAAGAAGCGGTTAAAGGGGCAGACTGCGTAGCTGGAAAATTAGCTAGAAATGGATACGGAAATTCGAAAAAGTGTGACACGGGCACAGCAAGCAGCTCGTTTGCGCGCCTGTTTTTTGTCTTTAAAAAAAACTATTATCGGGTGTGAGGCCTGTAATTTTGTGGCGCTCTATACACTCGATATAATGATACTTTGCATCGCGAACGAAGAGTGATCCGCGCAAAAAAAAGGAGGAGAGGCAGTGATAAACATGAAGACAGAGCTGCGGGAGAGTCGAAAGTGTGGGGTAGAAGCGACAGAGCCCGGGGCTGTCTAAGAAACACTGAATCGGCACAACGTCGAGTTGCCTGGAGGCCGTTCAATTACCGGAGTCCTTCGACCAAGTCAGTTTCTTGCTGTGTTTAACGAATTTCGTGAAAGAGCGGAAACACGAAGAAAAAGAGGAGGAAGCAAGGACAAGGAAGTTCGCACGGCTCGCTGACCATACGTTCGCCGACTGTCGTCGACGATTACGTCAGACAGACCAAGGCGGACCGTAATAGCTTGGTACAACAGAGTAGCAAGAAGACAGTGACACGCCTAATGTCGTTCTCCATGCTCGCCAAAGCGAACGCGTAATGGCTCCGTCCGACTCGGCTGCATACGCCGCCGACTTCGTTCTCGTTTTCGGTCGAAACACTCGCAATCCGCTTTCCGTCGAAACGACGTCACGTCGCTCAAGCGGATTTTTCCGCGGGAGCAACGTTTCGAAATCTGCTGAAGAAATATGGCTTCGTTAACGCCGCGGAACGTCCCGAGAACCCGCACGATAAATTGTTGCGGCGCGGCGTGCTGCTACAAATCTTGCCTCGAAATTGGAGATCAGAACTCTGTCAGCCGATGATTTTTAATTCGTTTTATTTGGTCCTGTGGGTCAAATAAACATCGAATTCACGATTTTGACATAGAAAATTTTATTTTGCGTAAATATGTTCTCCGCAGTCTAGTGATAATTCCGCAAAGAAATTAATCATGCAACGGTAAGTTCGGTATTGCTGGTTATTCAAAAATTCCCAGCATGAATTCACTCAGATATTTCACAATTACAATAACAGCATATGCTCGGAGTCATTCGGTAATTTTCAGTGGGAGCAACTTTATAATTCCGACAATTGTAAATTTAAAAAATATGAAATCAATCGTTCGACCGGGAGTGGTTAACTCTTCGGCGAATTTCTTCACAGAAGTCTAGAACAAGAGGAACGTTTGGACGAATGGAAAATGAGTAACACCGACCGCCATAATTCCCAAAGGAAATCATTCAACGCTTGATTCGAGCGAGATGCAAAGAAGTTGCAATCGAAAAAAACTACCATTGCCCAGGTGTATCGTGAAGCGTCACGAAGAGGGAAAAAATACGAAACACGGTATTCCACTTATTTCAGGTGTTTATCGTTGACGATTCCCTCGAGGGTACAATAAAGATAAGCAAATCGACGAATCACAATTTCTGTTATATTCGGCAACCGTTGCGCGGTCCGCGTCAGAGATGCAAAGAAACGCGGAATGAGTATAATACAGTTTCGAGCGGATATTGTGGGAGAGAACCGAGTGGTAGAGAGATTCGTGACGCTCTATTCTTGGATGCTCTCGATAAAGGTGTGGTAGTGGACAGTCGAATGGTTGGGACGGGGGTTGGGGAACATGATATTCCACTTGCAAGTGCCATTCGTAGTACGACCAGTTAAGAAATTGGAATCGATTTAGTGGAGAGCTCAAGGCTGATCGGTGCCGCGAATACTGGACGATTCGTTGCTAATTGAGATTAATGCTGACTGCGAATTCTCAAGGCAAACGGAGCGTTTCGTGTTGGCTCAATAATTACTTACAACGGGACTATCGAATCGATGGTGACCGATTTCATTGAATCTTTATGTTCGATCGTCTCGAAAGTCCCGTTTCCACAAATCTTCTCTATTTTTATGGATGTCCGAAAAAATATCAAAGCCAACCCCATTGCTTCTTCGTTGTGTTCTTACGAATGAATATTCCTGATCCCTTACGGGTTAAGGGGAGAACTCGTTCCCTCTACATCTAATAGATTTCATCTCTTATAATTAATATTTACATGTTACGCTGTATTCTTATATATGTTTCCGCAAACCAATCATATTTAGTTAAAATTAACGCACGCCCTCCAAGAGTCGTCAAGGTGAAAGAAACTAGTCAGTTTTCTGGAGATACCCTCGCCTTGAGTCCTCGTTGCCTACCTAAAGCCCTCAATGCTTCGCACTTGGACCGCAGATGTTGTACGGTACGTCAAAAGCTATTGAGACCTTTTGCTAAAACACGAAGTCCCTAATAAATTACTATGAAACAAAAAGTTACGCTAAATCTGAAAAATAGCCTAATGTCACGTCCACACCGTAACCATAAACTGCGCCCCTGATCAGCACACGGTACCCTCCTGCGACCCGCATGGGCCACGGTTACTCGAATCCCTTACAACTCTTACATATTGGTACCTCTAGTGAAACCTCTCGGATGTACACGCATCTTTAGACATAATAAACATTATCTGTATTAAAAAACCATTTGAATTAATTACGTCCGTATCATGTACAAAGGAAACGTCGTCGTCGCCGCGCGAACAAGCAGTAAAAAAATGTATAAGCCCAACGATAAGTCGCGGCGATCGCTATTAATCAGCGCGATTAAACTATTTTTCGCGGTGAGGACGCCGACAGAAGAAGAAGGAGATCCAGAACCCTCGCGGCGAAGTCGTGACCCGTGGCTGGATTTTCTAAGCGGGTTTGCGGGGCACAGATTAAATCGCGGATGCTCGGATCTTCGTGTGCAAACATACGGCAACGGCCATGTCCTGTGTAGCTACACGGTGTTCCGCAACGGTACGCTCTTCGCGAACAATTGCTGATGTCCGGTCGGCACCGTGCGGGGAGCGCCGGATATTTACGAGTGGCGGGTAACCCTCGGTCATAGGTGGTTGAGCTGCCTTTCGTGGATGGGGATAATGGGCGCTCGGATCACGACGTGAGGTGTTTGAGTGAGACCTTTGTGTCGAGCCAGCCGCCGTGAAAAGTCAGATTGCGTTAATTAGTCGATGATACGACACAGCGAGTTTGATTAATCGCGTTGCCATACACACCTCTATAGCGTGATCGGAAAACAGGTTTAGAAAGATTGGATTAAGTGTACATAGAACAGAATGGATGCGCCAAAGTTAGTTGCAATCGTTGCAACCTATTCTTTATGGGTTTACAGCAAAATTCACTAGACGAAATTCATAATAGTTGAAAAATTTCGAAAATTGCAGATGTCAATACATAAATTCTCCTCTATTGAAATCATTAAGGGAAGAAACAACATTCAATTTGGTTTCTATGTCTTGCAATCGATGCAGACCGTTTGTCTTTCGCGTAAAAATCCGCGGTCTGGTTATTAGTAACATTTTAATATAGTTTCTAAACATTGATTAATCTCCTTATAGGGTTGAAGCACGGATGATGTATGTATGTATGCATGCGTGTTAACAGACAACCTTATATATAGCTAAATTTATAAAAATAGAGAATCGAAAATAACCGGAGAATTGTAAAATTACGATCGCCAATGAATTGGAGAAAGAAGACAAATCGAAACGAGCGCCGGTGACAAACACGTCTGTCACCAACGATTGGTTATCCGTGCATAATAAATACGGCTTTCCCTTACATCCTTTTCCAGTGGCAACAAAGAGGATATTCAACAATCCAACTATTTCTGCAATAGATATTTCCCAGAAAATTATTCGGTTATGAACGAGGGGGTGAACCGTGTTCTCAGCTGACCGGTATCTAATTAGTCCAGCCCCTTTGGCCGCGAGTCGCACTGCCGCGCGACAACCAACGACGATGATGTTTGAAAACGGCGTGCCGCGCCGGTAGCCGCCGGTTTCCTATGGTAATAAGCAAACGAGCAGACGCTCTGGCTGAACCATGCAAAAACTAGTTTATTAATATGGGTAGCACGTTCGCTGGATAATCTCCGTCTACCGGCGACCGATCGCCGAGCATCCATCCAGCCTTGCTCCGCTATTAACCGCTAAGGACCGAACGATTCTCCGCGATCTCACCCCGCGGATACTTTGAATTTCTTCGCAACAGCCGAACCCACCTCGCCGGCAAATGATTTATTGCGACCATGCACGCGCGACTCGCATGCATTAATACGCGAATCGCACGTTCGATTACATTAACGAACCTGATCACGAGCAAGCGGTCGCGTTACGCGAATCTGTGCCGCGGGAACAAGTGCGATCATGAGAAAATCGATTAGTACCGCTGACTTCACGGTCCCAAAGAGTTCTCGGTCTTTTTAACACGCGGCGGTGGCCACCGGTCGTCGCTTTTAACCCCAATTCACAGATTTCTATTCTGAAATGTGTCTTCCTCGAAGCCAGCATTAATATACTAAGTCCACTTGCCTCAGATAAAATATTAATAAGCATCTCGTGAGCCGATTGAAACAAGAACACGACCCGGCTTAGGTTTTCCAGCAAAGTAGTTTATCGTGACCGGATATCAGAATACTTTTCAAACAAACCCGCTCGGAGGATCGCCACGAACAACTTACTTTCCTAATCGCGGGTAGCGTCGCATTAACGAGCTCGGGACAGATTACAAGCTGTCTTCGGCTTCCTCCGCGTGCAGAACACCGATTAATCATCGTCCGAAAAGCCAGGAAGAGAACAAGCGAAATAAAAGCAGCGCGAGAAAGATGCGCCGTTAGAGTGCATCGTTAATAAATGAGTTGCACGAAACGTCGCGTAGCAAGGATATGGCTGCGAATAAGAAAAGCGATAAGTGAGCTCAGATCCTGTGTACTGTACTCACCGTTCCGATTTCTTTCATCCGCAATGACACTACAAGATTATAATGATCAGATTCTGCAATCATTCATCGTAGTTCGACCCTTACTAGTTAAAGCCGCTTAAAGTCGCTCAACTTCAAACATGCACACCTTTTAATTTAGTTTATAATTAACTCCTAAGATTAAAACTTGGATTCACGGCATCTTCTCGTCAAAATGAAGTTCAGCCTGAGATTTTGTCAAGGTGGCGGGTTTTTCTAACAAGAACGATAAAAATTGCTGTTGGAAATGTGAATTTGCGAACTCTCCGAGCAGGTTGACACTTTTACGAGTAATAAAACATACGAACGTAATATTTGTCCGTCGCCGTGAGTTCGAACCCGAGCGAAACCGTTCCGTTTCTAACGATTAACGTATAGCTGGAAGTGCTATAAATTTAATGCAGTTTTTTTACGGATCCGGACCACCATGCGACGCGACGCGACACGACACGACGCTAACTCCCAAGCGGCTCTCACGGCAATAAACGGTTTTACAGGGTCGCGCGAACCAACGTTTCACCCCGGGTCCGGCGCGGCGTTCGCGATCCTGCTCTTTTTGCAATGTGAAACGGCGTTAACGCGAAACTGGCACTCGCCGCGCTTGCATTCCCGGGCCCCTTTCTTCGAGGAAAAGGAGCGGCACGCGAAACGAAAAAAGGCGCGATGCGAGCCGCATTTTACGCGAACCGGCCGAACCGACGATATTTGCAAAGCTAATCCGTTCGGTTACGCGCAAACTTCTCCCCGCTTGGGACCGTGTTTTTCGTTTCAGCGTTGCTGGTCACGTTCGCGTTCTACGGATAGAGGCGTTCTTGCCCGAAGATCTTCTTCCGTCGATCGCAATTGCCGATTGATGCGTGACCGTTTCTTTCGCGAGCCCGTTCTACCGGACCCGGCTGTTTTGCTTAAATCTTAATCTGCAATCTCGCCGATTGCGATTACCTACCTGCCTCCTGTCCACCCCTCGCCTCACTCCCTGTTTTAATTATCCGGACCCGCTAATGGTTTTCTTTTGATTTAATTGAACGCCCGAAAAAGTTGTATCTGATGAGTTTTCTTGCCCGACAGGAGCACCCGTTCTCGGACCGGCAATTTGTGTGTTTTAATTGTAAGACGCGCTTGCAGAACCTGATGTTTCAGATTTATTGTGCTGTGTATACGGGGATAAGCATGATACCATAGGAATTATGTACACCGGAGCTAGGCGAAAAACCTTCTGAGAACGCGGTCTTGAATTGTTTGCTTGTTTTGTGGCGCAGCAAGTCAGCAGAGTGTTATATGATTGGACAATACCAAATTCATATGTATTAACTTACTAGGGTAGATCAATAATTAGCCGTGCTTGAAGAGAGACGGATGGGAGGGAAGTTGTTGAGGGAAGTTGGCATTACTATTGTATACTGTCACCAGTTACACAAAGCCATAGAAAATTTCATACTGATTCATAGGTGAGTTTCGATTCGACAGCCATTCGTATTAGGGTCCCATGGTAATCAACGAAACAAAGTTCCCCGACACGGTTTTCACCGACTCCAGATTTGACAGACACGAATTTTATCGACAACGATTATAGATTAGTTGTCGGTCAAATTATGGAGTCGATGAAATGTTGTTAGTGAAAACCGTGTTGGAGCAAGTGTCGGCGATTTCCATAGGACCCTCGTAATAAACGTATTTGGTGTTATTCTCATCTAACTCGTCCCGAATCGTCGCGGCCAAATTGCAAGAATCGGCCGAACTGACTGCCCGCGACTTCTTTCTGTTCCCCAACATTTGAAAAATATTCAGAAAAATATTCGGCTCGAACGAGGTCATCGTCAAGACAGAAGCATGTTTTGAAGAGTTTGACAAATCGTATATTTTAGAGGGTTTAAAAAACTGGCAGGGTCGTTGGAAATGTATGTTAAAAAATTGAAAAATATTTCAAAGACTTGCGTTTTCATTCCTGACACAGCTACTTTACTGATCTACCCTCGTAAAATAAGATATCGGTCCAATCGATACATTGTAACAACTGAGCAGGTATGTATGCATATTGCGTAACGAGACAGTTACGCCAATTTACCAAGAAATCACTGACTGATCCGCTACAAGTCGTCGTACCGTTGATGCTGTGTCCGTTCAGCGATTCGAGGCTTAACTCGAACTTGAAATATCGCGTTCTTTAATTATATTACTTATTCTCGGTGCTTCATCCCCGACGAGCGCGTGATTGCCGTTTCGCAGGAAGTTGCTTGCGGACGTACCTGTTTTTCATTCTTAATCCGATACGAGCTGATTAACTATTCCCTGGCCCTCCCCTCTACATTTCTCTCCTCTCTCATCGTTGATTTTGTGAATTAAGCGATCAGTTCCTTAATAATTCCCGAGGTCTCCCCTTCCGCGTGTTCGCGGTGATTTCATGCGTTTCGTTCTCCTTTCTTTTTCCTCTCTTCCTTTTCTCTCGTTTATTTGTCCGAGATCCTCCGAGCTGCGTCGTCCTGTCGATCGAACCGGAAATTAAATGCGCCGGCACACACGTTCGCGATCCTCTCGAGCATGATAGCACCGTCACACCGTAATCACAGTGCAGCGAAAAGTCTGACGATTGACGGCTGAAACCACTGAGTCACGGGTGGTCCATCCGCGTTAGAAACTAGTAGCCCATGGCTCTGTATCATCGACGAGTGTGGATGGGAGCAAGGTACTCAATTACTTTACACCTGGATGAACTCCAACCCGAAGCGATCGCCCACGTGATTGAATTCAAAGCTCTCCGATTAATATATTTAGTCGTTTTTAATTCGCCGAAAGTTGACTTTACAAACTCATGCTTGTTTGCAGGTTGAGCAACTGGCCAGAATAAAGCGATCGAGTCAAAAATACAGGTGATATAACAACAGAGAGTACGAACGATCGGTTGTTCGGTTATCTTGTGTGAATGTAGAAAGTCTGAAGTCTAACGACTATTTGTATCACGAACGTTCGGGATGAACGGTAAAATCACTTCTTAGCGTCGTAAAGAAACTTCCTCAATTATTGTCGGGAAATCAACCTAGTTGATCGACTCCTGCAATTTTCTAATTTCATACTACCAGTTCTGCTTAATGTCCACTTACCGCAGCTAACGGGTATTTGCATGAGCAACCGATATGGTCTAGCCAGTTATGCAAATCATTACAACTTATTATCGGGTAACAAGTCTAATATATAGGTTTGACGGCAATCTTTCATAAAGAAAATCGACTTATTCAATTACCGTTAACTTAATAGTATAATTTATGTTTTTCAACAGGTGTTGCGCCTTCATTCTCCGCAGACACAGAATATTGGTGTAATCTATTATTCATACGTATATGCTATTTTATAATATAAATTTTTTTACGGCAAGAATATAAACTACAATAGAATATAATTTTTAATAATAATTTGATCAAACACTCTGCTTGACCGACGCTTTTATAATTGATGCGACATTCGACGTCGAGAGAAGTAAATTCGATATGATAGCGTAATAAAACACGCTGAAACTGACATTTTATATTTTTGAAATGTTTTCATAGCAGAATGAAACGAACACTTCAGATAAATCAAACCGATCCTTCGACCTCTCGCACAGTCAAGAACTTCCTGGCGATTTCCGCAGAAAACTCCGGCCGATCTGCGCGGGCACAATTTACACCGCTTGCAGTGCACGACGTACGGGGTCGAGTAAATCATGCGAGGAATCTGCGTCCAGTGTTCTACGCACAACTTCACTGGCGAGCTCGAATTTACGATTCTTCGCCTGCAAAGATAACCGAAGATAGAGTACGCTGGAGAAGAGGCTAGTCGGAGACGTTGCCGTGTTCGTGGCTGGTAAGCTGTATGTCGGTGTTCCCATGCGCGTAACACTGGTGGACAAAATTATAAGTCACGGTGAAAATGATCGGCACAAAAGAGCCATTTATTTGCAAGCAACGTCTTCATCGATTAAACGATACAACCAACTCAGTTCATAAAAACTGTGGATCCAAAAAGCGTTTGAACACAGTGCTTGAACGTCTTAGTCAATTAAACGATACAACCAACTCGGTTCATAAAAATTGTGGATCCAGAAAATGTTTGAACACTTTGTTTCTATAAAGTAAAATGATTACTAGACAGCGGATTTCATGTATTTGTCATAAAAATGGCTAAACACAATTTAAAGCAGTGGTCACATTAAAAAGATTTAATGGGTCAAATATTTTATTTGACAATTATTGAAATTGTAAAAGTGTTTCCTTTTGTGGGAGTTTATGGAATATATTTTTTGAGTCCAGTATATACTATAGTAAAATCGTAGAAAATATAAATAAATTTAATCTTGCTTTTTATATAATACTATACGCATCAGTCACTTTTGATGGTCGGTAGGTTTAGTGTTAATAAGATAATTGAATGATGTACAAATCTTTTATTTGGTCCAGTGACTTGCAAACAACGTGAACATATTTTTTATTTTGCGTAAAGACTCGCAGCCTAATGATTACTGTTAAACAATCGGACATCGTTAACGCGAAGCACGCATTTTTGCCAGTTTTCACGGAACTGGATAAAATGTAGGATGTCCTCTTTTTACCCTGGAGTGTAGCTAGCATCTAGTAGGTAGAACTAGCTAGGTCGCTAGGTAGGTGGGTTCAAGACCCTGGAATTACTCGACGCCAGTCTCTCGGGCGAACTTTACTGTCCCCGTCGAGAATAGTATTGAAACGTATGCGGTGAAATACGATGGCCGCTGATGGGTAGTAAAAACTGATGCCGGACCTCTACGCGCGGTTCACCATGACGTTGCAGCTATCCCGCCTAGGAGTTCTTGCGCCAGCTATTAATTGTAGTTTAAGTTTAAATAATTGCAATTGCAATTCATTTTCTTTGGAGTATCATTTGATTGCGGTGTAACCGAGATAATGACTCCACGTGATAAAATTAATTATCGCAGGCACTCTACGATCCGTTCTCGAAGAATTACTTTTTGAATCTATGAAACTAAACTACATAATCAAGAACGTATGCAAGTGAATTGCCTCCAGGTCGGTGAATTTTTTAATTTCACTTCCTTAGAAACCAGGCTCCGTGCTGAATACATTAATTTTTAGTTCTCCGTTTTGCATATGCAATGCTGGAGAAAATGATAAGATTTTACTTTAAACTTCGAAATACAGATATTGAACATTTGTGAAGTATAGAGCGTGCATCCCCGTCTGTATAATAAAAAATATATGTAAAAAAACATTTCAAAAACCACGCTTATACTAGAATGCACTAAAAATGAGAAAATAATGTTTTTCAAACTATACTAACGTAATCTTCGTGGACGCTCCGTGCTTTTATTTATAGTTACTAATATTTAAAAATATTATTTTCTCCTTTTTAGTGCATTCTAGTATAAGCGTGGTTTTTAAAAAGCTTTTTTAATATATTTTTTTATTTTATACTTTTTAGTCGTTACTACCGAGTCCATTCAGTAAGGCCTGCTTACCGAGCAGAGCCGCCGGTCCTTATCGCCCCCCCTCTCCCGCCCAACCTAATGCGAACCAACCCAGTAAATAAACTGAGCTCCTTCGGTGTGAAGTGAGCCAGTGGAGCGGGGTCGGAGTCGGAGTAGGAACGCGTAGTGGAGTAGGGAGCGCGCGGAGTGGGGATCGCCGCACATAATGACGTACTACCAAGCGTCGCGCGGCGAAGGATGCTGGGAAATATTTGATAATATTGTTTAAATCCCAAACGCACAGTCTATTTAAACAATTTTTTTGTGTATTGCATTGTCATTCATTTCTGAGCTATGTTGAAAATTTCAAGTCTCTAGCTCATCGGGAAGTGGTTTAAAATTCGATTTCAAGATTTGACGCATTCAACAACAACGACAACAACTCGGCAAGCTAATATAAGCGTGGTAATAAATATTCCTAATCCAAACGATCCAAGATTAATAGACCGAAGGTCCTTTGTAAGTCAATTTGAAGGTTCCACAGATTGAAAAACTCGTAAAGAATGATGATGTTCGATCAATACCGAGCTCCCTTCGAATTAAGGTAGAAGCAGAACCGCATTGCTTCCCATTCTCGTGGTTCATTTCTCAATATCTCACGTTCAAGATGAAAGCAACAAATATGAATACCAGAAAGCCTGGCTATCGTAACTGATATCGTTACGCGATTAGGGTAAATGACACGGTGGATCAATGGATAAGGGAACGGACCGTAGGGGGATTCCAGCGAGGCCGGGGTCCATGCATTATTGCCATCTCTCTATCGTATTGAATCCGAGTAATGGAGAATATCCTCTACAGTCGGCTGACCCAGGATCACGACTTACGAATAATAGCCGAGTACAGCTCATCTATCCGCTGGGCTACATCGATCTTATATACGAACGAGTGGCCAGCTGATTGGTGCATCCTTATAAGCCGCATACAATATCCTAGCGGTCCAGGAACTCATTATCCACCACCTACCTTAAATCGCCTACGTTCGAAACGTGTTACGTCGAACCTAACGTCGTGCGAAGAGGTCGAAGGGGTCCCAGAGTACGTTGTTATCAACTACGGCGCCCAATTGTTCCTTTCTACGCTGTTACGTTCTACAATCTTCATCTGCCTCTTCTGCCGTAGCGTATTTATTTTTTCTTCTATTTTCTCTGCAATTTATAACTTCATTTTCGTATACAAATGATCGCGATGCGCAAGGGATAAATACTTGACTAAACTGATGGGAGCAGGTAATTGGATAAAAATTATGCGATCAGATTGTGTTTTGTGGTGTTATGGTTGACGGCGCGCCATTCCCTGTCGGTAACGTGTGCGAGCTATAGACACACGGTTACTGACTGATGAATAGATTATTCAGTAATAATTGGTCAGCCAGTCTTCATGAATAAAAACTAGACTGCTAATGTTTATGCAATTTTCAATTTTTTTAGACAAATTTTAAAAAACCGGTATGAAACAAGATCCTATTTTCATTGGTAATAACATTTGTATCAGATCATTAAGTATGAACACGGCTGCCGCGTGGGTGAGAGTCGCCCGTATGTAAAAGAAATTTAGTGCGCCGGTTTACCCGGTTACCTTTTGGATATCCTTAGTTAACCATAACAACGGAATTTTATGAGGAAGAATCGTAGAATACAATCACATTTTTGTATTTTTATATGTATAGGCGACCCGGTTACCTTAGGTCACCTTAGGTCGTCGAATTATATAATATTACATTCATATGATTCTGAACGAGAACACCTGTTTGAACTGCTCCTCAATCGTAGACACTATCCTCCCTACAATATTAATTTTTTTCTGAGCGTACGAGATATTACAGCGCTAATGATTATTTTTAACTATATCAAAAAATGTAAGATTAGGATTTAGCGCCTAACGTTTATACTACATAATTCCACTTTAGACTTACTATGTTATATACTTCTCTATTTTTCTATCTTTTTTTCTTTCTTTTTTTGCATAATGTCATAATAATGTATGCTATATAAACCAAACTAGGTTTACGGCATCAATAAATAAATAAATAATAATATTACATTCCGAGAAGGATCATAGTAGTTCCATTTTAAAAACGAAGTATGCTAACGGTGTGTCCGACTGTGCTCTAGCGGTTTCCCACTGATTCTGTTCAGCCCTTCCCATCTTCTCCGGATTCGCACAACAAACCTATATCATTGGAACTGTCCTGTAATCGATTTACCTTGGAGCCAGATTGATTCTCAGGCCGCAATGTCCTCTGTCTCACAGTGGTTCTGTCTGTCCGAGAAAAACGTAGCTTGTTTCGTTCCGGAAAACCACGAACCCTCGAAACGATCGTTACCTTCCCGCGAGACAGTGGGCAGCGTTACGCGGTCGACGGGAATTTCACGATTTTACGCTCGGCTGCGGAATCATAGTCGTTACCAGGCCAGGTCTGAATAATATCAACGAGTGAATATCGTTCTTCGTGCGCTCACCCTGCTCGTCGAATAAAGCGCGCTATTACGCGCAATGAATGTCGAGCGGCGAGATGAAATATATCCGGTTTATCGTCCTTATGCTCGTCACTCTTCATCCCTTTCACTCTTCCCTTGTATGAACACGGAAGTTGCCCTTACACCGCCACGAATTCGCGGAAAAACAAAGGTACATTTGTTCCCCTCAGGGTTATAATTTTTACAACTTCTTTGTCGGCTTTTCCTCCTCGCGCCGCTCTTACCCAACCTTGCAAAGGTCCATTGATACAGATTTACAAAAAGGGAGGTGGCCCCGATTTTTACAACTTTTCAATCGTTGACACTGAGGCGCCACTAAAATGGATCATGTCGAAAAAATTTGTTACATTGCTGAACTTGTTTATACTTAACGCAATAACAGTCGGCTTTTGTTGCAACCAACGGCAGAATGTGGTGGCTGCGATGCGCGATTCTATCTCGTATTCAGGATGCTGAAATGTCTGGCTGTGCCTCGTGTAGATGTGCCCAGCCGGAGCGAAGACATCGTGGCATACATGCTTGACAGCGTGAACTTTGTTGACCTTTTCATCCGTGCGCGGGGGTGACTTTGGAACCAGGATCTTTCTACCACACGCTTCTCTAAAGGAATCTCAATGGTTGAATTCTAAACCTTGGCTGATGTTCGTATTGTATTTCATTGTGTTCGTCGTGTAGGTAGCTGGATGTCTAGCAACGAGAAAAGGAGGATGCCGATGTCTATTGGCTGTTGGTTTGAAGGAGGCTGGAACATAAGATGTTCTCAGGTGTCTTGTCAATAATAACAGGGAAATATTGTTCCTCCTGAAACCCAATTGCAACAGTGACTTAGCAATAATACTAAGCTTGTCCAATACAAAGTGCAAACATGTAATATTAACGTAATACAGAATAAGTAAGCACTTCCGTGCTCATTTAGATGAATTGGCTCAGTTTCTTGAACTTTTTACTAGACTGAGGAGCTGTATGCAATTTGTTAAAGGCAATTTTTATTCAAAGAAATTTATAGTAAAACAAACGAATTTTTCGTGAAAGAAATCAATTCAAGAAGTCTTAACTTCGTTAAGTTGAATAAAGAACGAAAGTTCGGCGTGCAACAATCTATTGGATTAATTGACTTGCCAAGAGACCGACCGAAGGCACAAGGCTGTTGTTACTCGGCAGAAAGGTTCCAGTACCATTTCTCTTCGAGAAACGATCTTGTCGCTGACAAAATAGCTACAGCGGATAACAATCTCTGAAGTAATAGCTCGCGGTCTGATTTACGCGTCCGAAGAATCTTATTGCCGACGTTCCTGAGTTACAACGCGCCTCGAGGGCTACAGCTGTCGAACCAGTAGCGAGTGCCTTTAGTGGCACGGATTGTGCAAATTTTATTGCGATCACCGTGCTCGATCACAGATATCCGATGCTGCTGCGAATTATGACGCACTTGTCGGATCGAGCGAGAAAACAAAGCGAGACCCTTCTCTACTAATCTTTGCTGTGGTAACATTCATCCAAAGATCAATCTGTTATCTGTGAAATTAAAAATTAGTACACTTATATTCATCAGTTTGATAAAATAAATTCATGTCACAGATTCTCGAACAAATTAAAACTTTCAACATACTTTGAAGCTGAACTTTAAACACGCGTAACTTTTCAACCAGTGGATTCGTAAGATTAAAATTTTCCAAGATTACATTTTAAAAAGTTAAAAATTTCTGTTTTTTCCGGGCGAAGTTTTAACTCACTTTTTAAAAGGTATCTAAAAGTGGGTGTATGGATAATGCCGATAATTCGTAATCGTTTTACAGCCCGGATTCTCGACGATTCGCCGCGCCGTGTCTCGCGAAAAATCCGTGGTCGTCGTATCGCGTGAAAATCTGCTCGACAGACCGTAAGTGGCAGCCGTCCCACGATATTAAGATTAGACGGAAGGATTCCACCGTCGACCCGGATAGTTCGATTGCTTTGAATTCCAGTTCAGTGAACCGCGCGGCCGCATTCTTGTCCTCCTTCGGTAAATATAAATCATGAATTCCGGGCTCCATCGAGCCGCAGACGACAGCTATCCCGATGATGGAATTAGAAAGAGGAAAATCACTGGCGGATTGAAAAACTCAATCGGTGGGATGCACTTTATCCCATAGTTTCAGCTTTTTCTATTCCCCTCTCAATGTCGATTCTCAATGCTTCACAGTACTTTCTTATACTTGACAATACAATGTTTTCAATCCGCTTGAAATTGAAAACTATTTTCTTATCCACGACGGTCTCATTATGAGAAAGAAAATCTTATTCGCTCGATTTGTCGTGGCGAATGGTTCTGCTAATAAAACGTAGAAGTGGCGCCATAACAGTCGTAGAAAATAATGACTGTTTAGTCGTAGTCGCGATTGCCAATTTCCCAGTGATCCGTAGAAAAATGTTTTGCGTGGCTAGTAATCGCGCACAGTGGGTCCACGCGGCCGATTTGATTAGGTCGTCTTCATTAGTCTATATTTCATCCGGCGAGTCGATAACCCGTCCAACGACGAAGATAATTTGCATCGCTAATACGCCGGGTAACAGTGTCAACGTTGATAACTGCAGCGAGAGGAACGGCCGGTCCGTGTAATTCGAGCCTAATTATACGTGTTCGGGCTTCGAATTAAAACGTGGAATCACTCAATCGCGGCCACCAGACCGTGTAAACGTCTCGCTGCCGTCGACTCGGGAGGGGAGTTCATCTTTTCCCGCGAATCACCTTGCGAACGGGTTTAATTGCCCTTTTTACCCTAGCGATTATAAATACTTATCCTGAAGCACATCTTCCACCGCCCGTGTCCCCGCTGATAATAACTCCGGAGGATTTTTCGCGACGAATTCGCGCACTTAGAGGCGAGTTATTAACTTCGCCGCGACGAGACGACTCGACGAGACTCGACGGGGGAAAATCGAGCAAGAGGAGAGCACGACGAACACCGCAACAAAAAATGTGCTAATGGTGAGCGTGAATCGCAGGGCGCAGGCTTACGCACTTGCGTGACCAGTTGCTCTGCTCTAATAACGCGTCCAGACTCGCCGGAGGAACAGGACACGACCGACGAATGTGAATCAGCGGATTTTTCGCGGTCGTGAACGGCCACGACAAATAGACCCAGCAAGATCGGTAGGTGGCCACCGGGTACACCGGCGTCGATGATTTACGGAGACGCTATGACACCATCAACCTGTTTTTCCTTGCCCGGTTATCGTTAAATACTGTGCCTCGAACAACCGCCCCGACCATGTTGCATCGATGCACCAAGGTCGTCGTACAGTGCTCCACAAAACAATAAGACACTTTGCATGTTTCTATACACTGCCCTGCAAAATTAACGGAGCGATCGATACCTCGCAGAAAATTCTCGATCATTCAAGAGAAGAGAAAAATTTTAAGTATAATACTTCTGCAGCGACGAGATTCTACGTTCAATACGAAATATACTATAAGTATGTAAAGCGTATTATTATTTTGTTCAACACTGTATAACCGGATTGTCCGGATGGTGGATCGTGTCCCGTGCGCCGGTGAATTCAGCGTTGAAAGCATGATGCCGATTTATGCGTCTCCGAGGTTCCTCTGCGCCGTTGTTCCCGGGAATTTACTTGGTGCTGCTGAGGATGAGCTGCGAGATTCCCCACAGCGTTTGTCTTTTTGGACGTGGAAGAGACTATAGTTAGCTGTGTCGGTCCCGTATGGCGCTGTTTGTAACAGTCGAATTGTTCAAGTTGGACAAAAATTTGTTGTTCCGTGTTTTATTCTTCGTTTTAATCTAGGTGCAGTGCAAACGATTCGAGTAAATTAAAATTGAAATGATACTTCTTTTTTATAGATTTTTCAAGTTCAGTGATACAAGAATAAATAAACTTGTTTGATGATTTCAAAGAATCATTCGCACAGTTTATACCGAATAATTGTAACTACTTAAAATATATCTGCTGCTTGTAGTGGTACAAAAAAATAAACGGTCAAGTAATAAATTGCGAGATTTATGGACTGGAGGGAACCGGAGGATACTGGATCTTGTTGAAGCTAATTGGATCTGGCTGAAACGAGTACGAATGAACTGATCAAAGATGGACCGATTCGATAAGAATAATTTAAAATTCGTTTTTTCTTTTCTTTTAACGAATCGTACGGGGGAAATAAAAAACAATGTAATTAAGATATTTTATACCGTTGACGCTGTTAAATGGAAAGTTGAAATTGGGCATAAGTGGAAGTTAGTATCAAGAGGAGAATGACGATCGTCGGATAACGGAGGATGGTCAGAATGAGATCTGTATCAGTACTGGTCGAGCAATGAGGCAATGAAGACGTTTAATTAAGAACGCCATTATTCCTTATTAGCTAATGTTACCATAAGAAATAGTTACCATCGTGATATTGGTAATTAGGTTCCAGGTACTTAGATGTTTCTCATACTTGCTTGATTAATGGATTCAATTAAATCGGGCACTAATATGGACGCATTCCGTAATGATTATTATTATAATTAACACTAACCATATGTCTTTTTTCATTTATTACACATTGAATACTTGTCGTATTCGTTGCTAACTTCTGCTTTGAATAATCCCTACTGTTACCTCCATTCATAATTTTGCAACGTTACGTTAGCAATCGTGTAGCTTATCCCGAGGCCAATTTCACTGATTTATGACACTTTCGTCATCCAGGGTCATTCAGTGCGTTAGCTACACTGAAATATGTCCACCTAGAGTAGTAGATTTGGAGTAGATTTAGAGCAGTGGTTCTTCACCTTTTTGAAGTCAGGCAACACTCTTGATTATATGAAAAAATTTGCGGAACACCAAAATTAATGATCCAAAAATTAAACGAAAACATCCAGAGTAGAAATAAATACATTATTAAATATATTTAATACTAGCTGACCCGACAGACGTTGTCATGTCCAAATTTCTATAAATTAGTTTGACGTCGATAATGTAAATTCTTATGGAAATATTGATTAAAAACTGTGTCGTTCGTTGTTTTGTTGTATTGAAATGCGATTCGAAAAGCACTTTGAGTTTTTCCCTAATTTTCCATTTTCCGGGTAACTTTTCCAATTTTTTCCCCCTAAAACCTTATTCGGACTATTACGAGCATTTAGAGAAAAAAATTAGCCAAATCGGTTCAGCCGTTCTCAAGTGATGTGGTTACCAACGAACAGCATTTCATTTTTATTTATATAGATATTTCACGGATTTTCAGTTTTATTTATTTGAAATATTTTTTTCATACTCGGATAATGGGGATATGAGTATGGGAGGCTCCACTGTACTTTGATATCCACAAAAGAACGGCGTTCCTTATTAGTGTTCGAAGCGTTTGATGTTAACTAGCCGTTCAATAGATTACGTTCGTGTTCGAACAGTCGCAGCGGTGGAACAGTTACAGCTCTAATTCCCACCGATTGAACTCAATCGAACAACCTCGGGGAAGGATTTTCAGCTTGTGAATCAGGCAGACCAGCACCCCGGCTATCTAATAAATAGCACGGTCGCGTCCCATAAAGTAGCGCAATACAATACCTACGGCATCGTTTCGCGTGGATCCGCAACTGATACACAGGCGGGCCCATCGTAGCAGTTTCGTTCCCGATCAAAGAAGACTCGGCGTACTCGTTTGTACGTCCTCATGTTGATGCACCGTGCCCCGCGGGCCCGCGTATCTCTCGCTACAGGGAAACAATAACGCAAATCCCGTACATGGTACATACAGATCGTGCGCGCCGCTCGCGCTCGCCCGGTGCATCGAGACATTCGGTGCATCGATACATGCACCCTGGCGAATGCCAATTCCATTTGTATTCCAGCCACGTTCTCGCGTCCTTCTACTCGAAGCCAGCCTGCGCTGATTGTTTCTGAAGCGTTCGTATAATACGCGCGACCGCAAACCGACTCGCGCGTGTATGCATGTAAGAACCTGCACCCGCGAGATGCACCGTGCATCTCACGAGACGATGCACACCGTGCACCTCGACATCCACGGCGACGTAGCCGTGGGTGCGCGTGACATTTTCCGCTCGCGATTGTTCACCAGCGACTGTTCGTTATGACAGTTCCTAAGAAGCTCAAGGAAGATTAATGGCTAATGGGGACACGTTTAGATTAGAGGACTGCTCTTCGTCCCGGAACAGTGCTGTGAATTGGACTCTAATCCGCAGACAGATGAAAGTTTGCTGAGGAAGCACGCGGTGAGTTATCATTCTACACCTAACAAGGTGTACGAATAAGTTCGGTGACTTTATATACAGTTATTCGTACGTACTAAAACAGACGATATCTTTTTAAATATTGTACCATACAATTTGAACTTTTTTGGGAAGCTAGAGCAATTAGTTTGCTACAGGATGTGAAAAGAAATTTTTTCAAAAATTGCAATTGATCAGAATTGTAGGAAACAATGCTAAATTTTTCGTTTTACAACATTTTGATCTCAATGGTGGAGAACGCAGTGGAATGTCGACAAAATTCAGGATGAGGAATTAGAGCAATTATTGAATGAAGATCCTTGCCAAACACAATAGAAACTTGCTGAGGAACTTGGTGTAACACAACAAGCGTTTGGAGGAGCTTCGAAATGTAACGTGTATTCCGTTTTTTTAAATATAAATAAAGATCAAAAGTATGCTCAAAAGGCACCGAACTAAGTTGCACATCTAATAAAACGCATTGACATTGGAAAATCTATTTGATCAAACTTTCATTAGAATAACAGCTTCATCTTACTCGTACTTTGCTGCATGTTATTGAGTCTTTAAGGGAGCACGCTAAATCCATACAGACTTTGATTAAAGTGTGTAAGATAATTCTGGAAGAAATATTTGCCACGTATTTCTTCCTTTATTGATTTCGTTCGTATTGTAGGGGTGAAAATGGCCCTCAAAGTTGGGGATAAAAACTTTTATATTGTTTGCAAATGTTATGAAACTTCCATATATTTTGATGAAAGTTCACGTCTGCGATCTATGTACCTAAATAGCGATTACTTGCGTGTGGGATTGTTTGTTTCAAACATTTAGTTTGTTTAAAAGTCGATGGTTGATGATTTTGTTATTTGAACGACGTTCTTCGATTATGACAACATGGGAAACTGGCACGGTGGTTATAGCCTATTCTACTGGTTCGGTACCCAATCATTGTACTTTATAACTCCATTGTTATGCATTCGTTTTCTCGATCCCGCGCGCACAGTTGTAGCAGAAACGGTGAAAAATATTCTGAGCACGACGCAGTGTCCATAGTCTGCTTGAACCGCAATAAATGCTTCATGGACTATCTCCATTTTACAGGATTTACCATACTTGATGATATGAATTTTTTCATAATTTTCATAGTTCATAGAATTCATTTATCTCTTATAGAACAACTTTGTTCCATCTTGTGCGAATTGAAGAAGACAAATCGATCTCACTTCCATTGAGACCACTTTAAACAACACACCGCGAGCTAGGTGACACCTACTTTTGCTAGAGATGAACGAGCGAAAAGGTGCATCAATCAAGGGAAATTCGAAGCTGACCTACTTCATCGTGGAGGCGAAAATTTCGCGTCTGAGCAACTAAGGAACCTGGAAAATCCCTTAAGAAATCGACCTGGTTGCTAAGAAACATCGTCTTTAATGCCAAGAAGGAATTCGAGTTTGACCTGAATAATTTCAGGCGCCTTATCCTGATCATCTACACAAACATTAATCCTAATCGTCACAGCATTTTCTTATAGTCGAGCAAGAAGTAACCGATTGGCCAATCACATTAGTAGTTACTGGAACTGGAAAGTACCTCGATGGTATAAAGTGTTAAGCAGAAGATCCCCATAAAACTTTGATCCGCCACCGATTGCAACGTTATATTTCCTACAATCAAGCGAGGGGGGCGGCTAGTCGGCTAATCGAATTAGTAGCCAGCGGCGAAAGAAATGGGAGTCGGCGGGCTCATGGGACGAGCAACAAATTGCACGTTTCACGATGCTGTAAATCAGACACGGGAATAAGACTTCACGCCTTCGCGGATAGGACACGGCGTAAAGTAAACTCCCCATCGGGATATCGACGAGAGCGATCGGTGGATGCGCGAAAATTGATACTTGCGAGTGATATCGCGGAACAAATCTCTGGAATCAGGATCAATGGCTATTGGCGGAGGCATAAATCGCGCCGCTTTTCCGCGTAGCGGTTTTTTCACGTCGATCGGTGCATCGAATGCATTCGCACGAAGGCCCCTGTACACGTTGCAAGCGTTGAAGCGGCGGAACGAGCAGGAATTGTAATAAACGGCGTGAATTTCACGCGAGGTGAACTTTATCGCTTAAACCGAATTATATGTGTCCGTTTACAAACCGCGTTACGTCGTCGCCCCGAGCTCTCAAAGATTCTATCTTGCGTGAACCGCGGACACGATGACGCATTGTGCGAGAGGTGAACTGAACGTCAGCTCCGTCGAGCGTGGAAAACGGCTGAGTTATCGGAGACGCAACACCTGGAACGTGCCAGCAATTTTCCGCGTTGACGGCAAGATTGAGGGTGAAGTCTTCCTCGAGTTTTACCGGGAACTTCTTTCTAACATTTTTCTCGTCGTGTATATGCGATTTCACGCTTCTGCATTGAAAGCAGAAACTCTCGTCGTTTCAGGGTACAGTGTTTCTTCATTTGAATCATCAATTTGCGATTTTAACAATTGCAGATCTTTACGCGAAATAAAACTTTTTATTCTAGGTCGGAAGAAACCTTTAATTATCGAGTTAAAATAACTCCGACTGAAAAGGGTTATTACTTATTTTACTTAAGTCTGTTTGTCTGACCTGAGACAATCCCTTGAATTGAAATGCAAAGTGAAAGGAGACACGTTGCAAGCCGTCGGATAAGATGAAGAACTCGCACGGCGTGTTCATTCGGAAAGACTCGATCCTCGGCAGAAAAAGTAGTTTTTCATAAGAATTTGTTTTAGTGGCAGTCTCGCGAGTTATTTACGGCGGTACATCATTCCCCTCTAGTATTCAGTAACGGGCCACGTTTGCTTCCACGCTGTGCATCTCATATTTCTCACTTTATTCAGATTTCATAATTTTTTTGTCTGGAGGTAACAGTGGAATTGTGAGTATCTCGCGGCGCGACTAATTTGTTACGTAAATTCTGCCCGCACATTACTATACGACCGAGGAATCGAAATAATAATAAATACAGATTTCAGGCGCGATTCCCGTGAAAGACTTTCTCGGTAAATGAGGTTTCTCGCGGGAATATTTTTTTTAACAAGACCATTGGAATATTAATAAGAAGCAAAAGCTATGTGATACATTCTATATTATATTTAATCCAGAGAAACGAGAATGAGGTGCCCGTACCGACTTTAGACAACGCGTTTCAACCACACAACGAAGAAAGCAACGAAAGGGAAAGGCTTGAGGATCGCCACAACAAGCTTCTATTACTGCAGCTGCGGCAATTTTTCTCATTCCTCGGCAGTCCGTGGTACCACCCGGACGTTTATCTCCACGACCGGCGATATTATAATCCTCTCATAAATTTCTACGATCCGTGAAACCTTTAAAAAGACAGGAACGAGCCAGCCCGTAGGAGAGTTCTCGTTTTATTCGGCGGCGCGTTTCATTCGCCGTACAACGATTCTCCGACTGACTTCGAATCGTTTCTCCGCGTGCAATTAACGCAATTAACGCGTAGACGATCCCCAAGATTCTTATTATGGTGTTATCTGTCGCAACGGGTAGCCCCGCCGAGGGATTGTTTCAATCCATTCACCCGCGACACGTGCAGGAGGTAAAGGTGAAGAATTCAATTTTAATATTTTTCACGAGAATAATCTTATTTAAATATATTCTATTTGTGTTTCACAAATTCATAAAACTCTATTGTTATATCGTGACGTTCGAGGGATACTCGCGGGTGATGCGCGGACGGATTCCACTCAAGTGTTGTTACTACCCGCCAAATTAATATTGGATAGCCGGTTCAATGGTTTACGTGATAGCAAATACAACGATTGATCGGATTGAAAGGGAATACATTAAAGGAGCGTTTCGTCCCGGACCTGCTAGTGGACTCGTCAGTAAGGCAATTCTCCAAAGGTCCTGCCGTATACGCTAGCGCGCGAAGGGATTTTGACCGATCTGGCGCGGAATCTAACACGGTTGTTTGAACATGTTTAAACATGTTTGAACAATCATTAAAGACGGCGAGGCACTACTTTTGCGCCGTTTTTTGCTGATATTTTTTTAATTTATCAGAAAAAATAAGGGTCCAGCAGAAAATTGAACTGTTACTCGCGATAGAGCAGGCTTTTCTCTTGAGAAATCACCCTGTCAAGTTGCGAACATCGACGTTTTTACCGAACCAGAAAGCAAAATATCATCGCGGAACACGAGTCGTCGCCAGTGACGCTCTCCACTAGAGCGAGCGTTCTACGGTATACGGCACGGCGGATTCCCGCTTTAGTGGTGAACGTCACTGGCGGCGACTCGTGTTCCACGATGATATTTTGCTTTCTGGTTCGGTGAAAACGTCGATGTTCGCAACTTGGCAGGATGGTTTCTCAAGAGAAAAGCCTGCTCTGTCGCGAGTAGCAGTTCAATTTTCTGCTGGACCCTTATTTTTTCTGATATATTAAAAAATATCAGCACAAAATGGTGCAAAAGTGGTGCCTCTCCGTCTTTAAGGATTGTTTAAACATGTTAAAACAAGCATAATGTATTACTATTGTACATCACTGGATTCGGGAAAGTCTAGAGAATCTTCTGATGTAAAGAATAATACAATATCTTTTATAATAACATCACAATATTCGTTCAAAGTCGAAAAATATGTTTTTTTTTCAAACTCAAATTTCTCAAAAACTGTGCATGTATGGGAAAAATTAAGGCCAAATTCAGAATCAGCGCAAAAAACTCTATAAGGATAGTGAGAATGCGCCCCACGTTTTTCGTTTTAAATATTACAAGTATCTTCGTAGCTATTAAAAATTCACAATCACAAATTTTTAGGACTATCCGTACGAGGTTAGGAATCTGTATGGGACTAGGAAAAATTATTTTATACTTTTTAGTCCGTTTTTAGAAACGTGGTATTTTAAAAAATTTATTTTTATTTAAATAATTTTTTAATCTAGATTTATCGATGTTTGCGCAAGAAATCAATACCACTCCATAATTCAATTTGGAGGCGTGGATTCACCATGATGACCACTACTTTTTACACACTCTGTACAAGTCGTACACAGTAGTGCGACAAGTGAGGAGAAATCGAATCATTGAGATTTCTTCGTCCTAAAATAAGAGTATAGTCAGAGCGTCGAGGTAAGGGAACAAGAATGGGTACTCTCAACCGCAATACCTAGAAAGTGAAAACCTGGAGACTCGCGTCGTTTTTGCCTTGCAACCACACAGACATAACTCTCGCTTTCTCGTTTCCGCGACGAAGCCCGCTAGGGAGGTCCGCAGGATCCGCTCGGTATTCCGCAGATCCTTATCTATCCTCCGTGTAGAAGTTTTTGCCAGCGGTGGACAAGCCACGGCAGTTACAGTGTTAGTGATAGTGTTAGTCACAATGGCGGGCGACCTACGATGCTATAAGTTTTCATTATAATGCCAGGCTGGCTCGCGCGGATGATGACCATAGCTCATGGCTGTCAGAACGATGTCGCACGAACGGAACACTACTAGTTTACACCCATTCTTCTCGCCAAACTTCTCGACCGCGCTGTTTCCTCCGGGTGCCCTCATTGACACCGAGTTCGTCAACAATGTTTTCCATCGACGTCGTCTTCAGACATATAAGAGTCATTGTTATAGTTCATTGTTACAGTCATTATCATCAATAGTCTTCAGACTTGAAGCGTCCAAAATACCGTAAGTTTGTATACCGACTTTCGCAGGGTCGTAATTCCTGCTTCGCTTGTTGTTGGTAACAACTACAGTGCCCAAAATTTCCATAAAGCCACCCGATCTTTTGGTGAAATCTTATAATTATGTCATAGTATTGAGAATCTGATGCACGATAGCATTTTAGGATTAATAAAAGAAACCATTTACATGATTACATTCATAGATATATTATTAATTGTAGAAAAACGTAAAGTCATATAGTTTAACAAAAACCGAACTGCGAAATTTCCATAAAGCCACATGTTTTTTAAGTAGATAACTTCAAAATTAACGAAAATTTCTTCTATATTAACAAAATAATATTTTGTATAATTACCATTTATACCAAATATACTAGCTGATGTTATCCACACAAAATGTAAACATTTGTGAGAGAGTAGGATATATATCTCTACTCAGTAGTAAGTACACAATATAATAGATATTTAAAAAATATCAAATGTATCAATATTTTTTAAAAATACATCAAAACGTAGGTGGCTTTATAGAAATTTCGGGTGGTGTATTTAAGGACTGTAAACTGCTCCTTAAACATACAGTTGCAAAGAAGCGGCAATAGTCGCGCACCAACAAAAATCCGCAGTCTAGTGACGATTTTACGTTCTTCCGAGCAGCGTACGGAGTGGG
This sequence comes from Lasioglossum zephyrum, assembly GCA_028455615.1. Classification (NCBI taxonomy): domain Eukaryota; kingdom Metazoa; phylum Arthropoda; class Insecta; order Hymenoptera; family Halictidae; genus Lasioglossum; species Lasioglossum zephyrum. The sequence continues at coordinate 9,278,860 of CM052321.1, read as the reverse complement.
GGAATTCGGAGTGGGAAAGTGGAGAAACGGATTGCTCTTTGGTTGCACAATCGGGATTTCCGTACGCATTTTACGGCCCCTAGTGCAACGAGCGAGGTTCTACCGTAACCCGTTTCGCCGGTGTTCTTCGTGTCTTCTACCCTAAGTTTCCTTCAGTTTCGCTTTCCGCCGAGCGCGAAGAATTACGTTTCTCATTGCGCAGAGTGCTCCCCGGTGACCCAGATGCACCCGACGCCGTGCTTTAATTTATTTGGTAATGACGAGATACTGTACAGACACTTGGCTCTCGGAAAGTGTTCTCAGTCCCGTTTACCGCCGCTGCTTGACTGAACTTCTTTGTCAGGCTGCTCCGTAAATTCCGGCATTCTTAAAAAACGTTGCCTGTAATTTATCGGCCGCGTGGCCGTGTTCAAGAAAATTAAAGGGTACCACTTCCTGCCGCCATTTTCCGTTGTCATTTTAATTTTATGCGGAGCAACAATTTCATATACATATATCAAACGCTCCTTTGAATTATTCATCGGAATTAGAATATAATCGCCGTACTTTACGGGCATACGCATCGAATGCGTTTCACCGCGGAATTGTTTGGTACTTCCAATCTCGTATTTTTTTCACGTAGTAAGGCGAGGTTTAGAAGGTGGCCTACGGGCCGCTAGCGTGTAACGTGAAAACGTTTTCGAAGATTGCTGCGGTTAGACGAATTGGAGGGTATTACGTGGTATTTACTGCACGACGGTATTTTTGCGGAACGATAATTAAAGGTTCTTCCGAGCCTGTAGCTGTGCTCCGGGACCGATCATTGGCCTGCATCGCGATGATTGCACTTTGACATAGAACGGAATTTCTTCTGGTCGACGATCTCTGCGTATATGTACCCCGAAGGTCGAACCGCAAATTTGCTTGGTCCTTATGAAAATATGATCTTTCGTCGACTGTAATCATTGTAATCGGTGTACTAACCCTTGCAGGTAACTATTGCATTAAAATATTAAATTGCGCGGCAAGTACGCTCCATTTGGAAAAAAAACTGATAAATGGACTGGGGATCCTTCATGTAAAGTAAAATTGTACTCGCAAGGAAAGGAAGTTGAATTTGAAATTTATTCGTTCTACATTCTTACTTATATTTTAATATAAAAAATCTTGTTTTCTCACCAGAAAATTAAAAATGTGAAATATCGGAACACCATTGATTTTCTAAAAAAAAAGGATGAAATGGGAATTATGTGAATAAAGATAGTTCTACAGTGACATAAGCAATGGGAATTTTGACAAATTTTCGCGACAAATGCATAATCAAACGTCCACTTAATCAAACGGATAGTTTTTGTCGGGATTGTACATACAACTAAGTACACAATGTACATAAAATAATAACACTGCGTCCGCGTTTCACACTACTCAATAATGGTGTACAACGATTTATATACGTTGCTTCAGGGATGGCTAGTTTTTCGCAACGCTATTATAGTAACGAAGACGATTATTGATCGTAACAAGTCTCGGGATTTTTTTGCGTTATTACCTGCAAATTATGCGTAATTCTGGCAGAAAGTGATGCGAGCAAGAATCAAATAAAAACCAGGAGAGATAAATTAGCTGGTGAACCAGAAACCTGAATATCAGCTAAACCGGTTAGCTTCCGAACATACGTTGGAATATTTCTGTTCCTTTTTAATGAGGTCTTTCAACCTGCTACTTTGTGTAGCCATCTCATTTGCCATACTTATATAGAAACCTATTACACGGATTTTTCTTTCTCCACGCTTATTGCTAATAATCAATGCATAATCAGAGCATAATTTGCAACCAGGAATAAAACCATCAAATTTCCTTTTAGCATCTTTCTTGCTTCGACATCTAATTAGTTTCGAGCCTCTGTAGAATACTATATTCTCTAATCGTATTCTTACAAATACTAAAAAAATTAAATACTCAATTTGAATAATTTCTCATGAAGAAACATATACCTACTCGACTAGGGTGTACTTTAACAATTCTTTTCGAACCCAGTGATCAACATATCTTTATGAAACTATGCAGATATATTTGCATCTACTTGAACTTGATTCGAGGTAGGAAATCGATACACGAAACTCCTTTCGAAAGACTCACACCGCCGATATAGTCATCTTAAAGCGAAATCCCAAGATAGATTTCAATTACCATGATTGAGATTAAATAAATTACTCTATTGAGCTTCCCGAAACAAAAATGCCTGATCGTTGTGGGGTCCGATATCTAATAAACAGCGTGACTTATTCGCCGGCGATTTCTATTTACCGTTTCGTTTCCATCACTCGGAGCCGAACGCCGACGCCGACACCGACACCGGGGCTTATGGTTGCATTCTCTCGTGATCATTGGCAGTCACTTGGTTCCCTCGCGTCACGCTGGACACCCATCGCGGATAATGACGCTCGTTCGCATACGGTGTCACACAATTCGATTTGCTTGAAGCGGACACGTCTACGAACGTTGTAATCGTTAGAACGGTACCGGCATTTTTTTCCGACGTTGGCGATCCACTGTCCAGCGATACTAACGTCTGATCTCATCAACAAGCAGGACTTTCAACATGACGAGCCAGCACGAACGCAATCACGAAGCAAACGTGTATAAATGATTTGTTATTAATAATCCTCGTCCTCATTTCTACAGGGTGTAAAAGAATTATATGTCACGGCTACCATAGAAATTGAACTAAGGGAGGTGCCGCAAAATTGACCTTGATCTTGAATTTCAAGGTCGGAAGGTCAACGATTCTTTTTTAATTGCATCGTACTTTAGTCGTCGTAAGGGTGCAAAAGGAACCATTTAGTTGAAAACTTATAATCATCGCTAGACTGCGGATCTTTGTGTAAAACAAAAATGTTTTGCATTGGTTGCGAGAAGCAGGAATAACATAACAATTGTTTTTATCCCTCAACGACTTTGTTACATGAGAAGCAACATTACGACGTTCTTGAATTTTTAAAATCAACGTTGCGTCACCTTTCTTAGTTCAATTTCAACCAAATCGAGGATGTAGAATCATCCTGTGGTAGCTGCGACATATAATTTCTTGGACGATGAAAGTTTGTAGATTTTGAAATGCTATTTGACTTTTGTTGAAAACTCCTCTTATTTTTTAGACATAAATACGCGCAATAAAAAGTCAATCGTAAACGGTTAAGGTTGGTATGGTTGAAAGTTTGGTCACACACGTACATTGGGCTACTGCAATGTTGGAATGTAAAAGTATATTCTGCTGCGAGGTAATGCTGAATCGTTACCCACAAGTTGTTTTCTCAAATGTCTTTATTCATGAATTGATACATTATACCACTTACTCGATTCAATGGACCAGCACCATTCTATGTAAGGCAACCCTATATTATAACGGACCACCACCTAATTTAACGGTTTGTTTCACACAAGAACAAGAGATTTGCTTTTCCTTTTACCATACAATGCAGATACATCCGATTAGAATCGATTAATGTTACATTTAAATTTTATATGATTAAAATATTACTGTGAACTCCAAGTGCTCTATATCTGCGTTAAATAATACTTATTTCTATCCATATGATTCGTGTTTGAAGATTTTTCAACGTGGTTGCACAAAACATTAAATCTCTGATAGTTTCGATGAATTCGATTTCGCTTTCCACTTCTCTGCCAGATTGATCATTCGCACGATATAACCGCATTTACGTCGTCCAGATGTTCACAGTTAATTGCTATTACATTACCCTTCGACTCCGTGCTTGTAATCATTATTTCACACACGCGATATTGCTTTCGAGCTGCACAAAATCGATGCTGCTGCCGGCAGAAGTAGAAATCAATAAATACAGCGTCGAATGTAATCGGTCTGGTGCAACGAACACGAATGATATTATGAAAAATCGGTGCGAAAGAGAAAACAAACGCAAATCGTTTCAAAGTCGCATGCTAACTGGATACAACGCAATTGAACCTTTAACTCTCTGAATAGGTGTTCTTCTCTGTTCTTCTTCGTGCTGAATACGAATCGGTCTTGCATCCATGTGTAGTTTGTGCATCGGACGAAATTGAACGAGCTTTCGTGTGCTAGTTTCGAACGGTCACTCGAAATCTTAAGTCTCTTACGCTCTTGGGTTCAAAAAAACTAGTTACTGTAAAATGACTTTTTTCTGATTACATCGTACCGTAATGTACAGTAGAGAGATTATCGTACGACAATAAATTTCGAGTTGCTGTAAAGAGAAAGCTTCATTCACGAGAAAAATTTCCGAAAATTTTCAAGATATAAAGAACCCTGCACTAATCATACGGAAAATCTATACCGATAAAATCAGTTGGATTTTTAATATGTTGTAACGTACGATCTACTGAACAAAAGATGTAAAGGGCACTAAGCTCAATAATGGACAGTTATAGAGTTATAATCAGTCAAACATGACAAATTCGAGCTGCCGAATACTCAAATCTCAAGAAGTATATTTACTTTATACTCTTGTCGCATTCCCACTCCCGCCACCCCACTCGTTCGATTTTCAAACGGACCTAAGAACTAAAAAAATACTACGGGAGTGACGATTTTTGTGAAATATATCTGTTCACAAACCTTTCGAAGGTCATTCAAAAGTCAAAAATAATGACACCACCTAACAGATTTGGTGAAATCCTATTGTTTTTGTTTCAAACATTTTTCCCAAAAGTGAATACTTTCCGAGATTTGAGTATTCGACAGCTCGAATTTGTCATGTTCGACTGATCATAACTCGATAACTGTCCATTATTGAGCTTTGTGCCCATTACACCTTTTGTTCAGTAGATTATACGTTACAACATATGAAAAATCCAACTGATTTTACCGGGATAGATTTTCCATATGATTAGTGCGGGGTTCTTTGCGGCATGTTTCAGGAAAAATGAGTCTTCGGTTACTACTGTGTAGCGGAGTGGGATGGGGACGAAGATTAGATGTAGCGGTACATTTGAAATGGGCGATCGCGATGAACCACGGCGAGCCATTATTGGGTAATAAAATTCAAGAAAGTCGTTAATTGCCTGGTAGAAGTCAATTAAGCTCGCGGCCGTTAATTATGATAATAACTCCTCGGGTTAGTGATATCTTGATTGTATCGTTAGTACGCGAACACCATGGAACCACCGCACCGTGGAAGTCACCGTGTCAACCGGCCGAGGGCAACTCCCGGACGGACATTTCTTGCCCGCGTGGTCCGCTCCCGGTATTCCCAGCCGCGAAAGAAAAACGAGCCAACGAACAACCGGCCACGCCGATCCTCTCGCATGTACTCAATCAACGCCTACGGTGCACCCTATGCACCGCCGTTTCCTTAGGGGTTCGTCACTAGATGATACCGGGCATTGTCGCTTCTAATCGCTTTCGGTCATCTTCCGTTCGTTGCGCGTGGCTCGTTCCCAGGCACGTTTGATGCATGGCTTCTTCGCTCGACGAGGATAAGCGCTGATTACTTTTTACCATCGACCGCAATCGCTGTACAATCGTGATTTGTGCTACGATCACGCGGTACCGAGAAGACCTGTCACGAATGTCCTCGTGTTTTCTGAACGCCCCGGCTGAACTCGAACAGAAGTACCATTTTGTCGGAGCCGAGTACATTTCTAACCAGGATCTCACACCGGTATGTTACCAGTATTTTTCGCTTATATCTTCCTGATCGTTATAGAAACCGAAATATCGGAATAACGGTAGGACGTCATACCGGTACATTCGCATACATTTACCGGTACTAATTTCAGTTTTTTCAACGTATAGGATACGTTAACTGCTTCACGATCATAAACCAGATGTATTCCGCGACTCGCATTCTTGTTAACCCTTAGCCTCTGAGGCATCACTAAAAATTGCTGTACTATTATTTGAAATATTGTTTACATTGTTAGATATGTCGGTATCTAACCAATTGCTAAACATTTAAGTATTGTATGAGGTGTTATAACAATTTCGTATCTACCAAATTTAAAAAATCATGGAGAATGGAAATATTCTAGGTCAGAAGAAACGTTTGATTTTCGAGTAAAATAACTCCGAGCCCACGAAATATTCAGTACCAATATAGCGAAAGAACTCTGCGATATACTCTGTATACAGAAAATACTGAAAATACATATAAAGTGATAGTAAAGTAATTTATGGTCTCATAGATGTTCTAGGAACCTAGCATTAGCTTTAATCGTAAAATATGTGAGAACCAAGATAGAATTGAGTTTAAAGATCTTCGCGATTTTGGTGGGCAACCTATTTGCTGAAAGCGTGGGAAGCACAGCCCGTAAACAGTATTTCCTGCAACACTGTTAAGTGTAACGGTCAAACGGCCCGTCGAGATAGAGCGAAAGATGCTGGAACTTTATGTCCACCGTTACACGTGTCACCGTTAGGCGATTATACTATTCCTATCTGTTGATTTGCCGCGTTAACAGTATCGATCGATTCGGCTACGCGTTGCCGTAGACTGAGCAGTCACTTTTGATGGTTGGTCGATTAATATAAATTGCTAGAAACTTAAATATGGTATGAATAAATTTCTTTCAACTTCGTTTTCCCCTTTTTCATAAAATATTCCTCGGAATTAAAATAGCTTCGGGTACGAAGGGTTAGAAAAAGCTTGAAACTTGAAACGAGTAATTTATACTTCCATTGTACTTCTAGTTTCGAGATATATGAGAGGTTTTAGAGCAATCTCGGTTCCGTTTATCAGCATCAACATCTCTATCTAGGATCGATCGAGGATCTATCGAGAATCTCGAGAGGATGGTGGGATGAGGAGCAAGAGCGAGAGGTCGTTAAAAAATCTGTAGGAGAGCCGCGGGAGTTGTCTACTCGTTCCGGAAGTCGTTGATATCGGTGTTCTTGCTAGTAGGTCGACAGATTGCGCCGGCCGTGTTCCCTATCACGTGGCTCGGCCGACGACAAATGAACAGTTACCATCGTCCGAGATCCCGGATAAGAAGTCAAGCAGCCTCATGACTCCCGAGCACGCCGCGGTTGGCTCGCATCCACCACCGTCAACGAGGATTTTGCTCGGCCTGGTGACGTTTAACGGAACACGGCCACCTGTTTCTGCTATTCGAGAAGGCGCGAATCGCCGCGGTGCGCGACTTACTGACCCGTGTCTCGTTCAACCACCGGGATGAGATATGCGAGCCTCGGTGGGAATTCCACGAGCCGTTGGATCTCATAAATTCCCCTCCACAGGCTAACTCAACCTCCATACCTTTTTTCACCTTTCCAATTTTATCTCGTCTCGTCCTGCAGTACAGTGGGACTCCTCTTCTCCAAAACGAGCATTTTTCTTCTGGACCGCAAAGGGCCTAGCCGAATAAGATGATCAAAACTGTCCTTTTTCAATGACTATCAAACCATTCGAAAGCTGACCGAGAAAAACCACAAGATAAATTAGATTTTGCACTTTTCTTTGATGAGCTCTAAAATTCTGAAAAAAATAGGGCTGAAATTTTACTCTAAAGAGTTTTCCTTGGTCAGTTTTCGAATGGTTCAATAGCCACTGAAAAACCTTTAAGAGTAGTTTAAAGGGAAGTTTTGATCATCTCAATCGGTTGGGCCCTTTTAAAAATTTCACTGAGCACTACTTTCCACGGTTTTCTATAGAAAAGTGTTAGAAGTGTTACAGAATAGGACACGTAAGCCGTCAAATAAATCACTCACCTCCTCCATTTACTTTAGCGATTCTTCGTTCACGAGCTACTTGCTTCGGAGACTACTGGTTTCCAAGTTATTCATCCCGCGCGCAGTTATTCATCTCTATTTGCTCGAGAGACTATTCGCTTGCAAATTATGTAGGGTGACCAGTTCGGTGAATGAACACTCAAGCTACACGTCTGTGAAAATTAGTATTCACAAATCGTTATTTTATTTCCTGAATGCTGCTCCTATAAGAACGCCGTGTCATTGCTAACAAGTGGTTACAGGTAGCCGACGAATTCCTACGAATACGATAGCGGTTTTGATACAACGAATAACCGAAACGGTGCGCGGTAGTTGAGAAAACAGAGAAGTGGAGTCATTAATCGACCAAGGTGGAATGCGTAACGCAAGTGGCATCTGTTGTCTCTTATTACGGAAAAATAAATTTGAAGTTAATGCTGCCTTCATCTAGGGTAATAGCTACTAAAGTTTCATGGCACTGGTACCACAGTAAGCCGCCCTTTATTGCTACAAGCGTAAGGTGATTTTAATGAAATATAGGAGGCTAGAACTCGACGGACACGCTCTGCACTTTATGAACGCAGATAAACTAACTTACGAGAGTTTTGCACGGGAGCCTTTCGAATGCGATCGTTCCTGTAAACACAGTTAATGCAGCCAGTGCTCCACTTACAGCGTTGTAATAGTTCAGTAGGTATTTGGCACTGGACGCGATACAGCGCTCTTTGCTCGTGCCGGAGCTATAAAATAGCTTTTTCGGTTCTTAAAGTAAGACGATTCAGGAATTCATAAGCGAAAATAATTCGTGTACGTAGATAGATGGGTAAAATCGCAGTAAACTCCTGCGTTTGTTCGGAGTTGAACATCGGAACTACACCAGCTACCGAGGATAACGCTGCAGTCTTTACCGCAGAATGTATTGCCGTAACAGTGCAGTAGATATCGCATTATCTACGTACCTTTGAAAGTAGGTATATTAAATTGAACAGCCTAAAATCAAGGGACGAGTTGATGCAACAAAATCAAGCTTCTCGCAATAAAACGAGGTTCATAGTTACTCGTAAAATTTTAGTACTGACGTAGAGCTGGCCGAGCCGCGCTTCGAGCAAGAAAGTTGCCCGGAACTGTGCCGGTACCGGTAGCAATCAGAAAAATGTTAACGAATCATCCGCTCGGCCGGCTGCGTCTAAGTAAACGAAGCGTCCCGTGGCTGAATCAAAGGAAACGTTCAACATGCGGCCGGCGGCAGTAAAATTAACACACAATCAGTAGGCCGGAGTTTCAGGAGCGTTTACCATCTAATGAAACGCAAGTCAGCGGAGACGACCATTACCGAGTCGTTTCTCCCATTTTAAAACGGGCCACCGCGATAGATACAGCTATTGATACAGAGGCTAAGCTAACTCCGAGGGCCGAGCGAATCTCCGCTTTCCTCTGCTCTCCCCATGACTTCTCTTCGGCTTCTACGGTCCACGCATAATTAGTAGCCGCCAGTAATGCTTGGCCTAGCAGAAAAACGCGTAATTTAATATGTCGATCGGAGAACTTGTGGAATCGTTGAGAACCGCTCGCGGGGCTTCAAGCTGCGTCTAATTGGTTATTAATCCTCTGCGCCGCCATGGACTGCCTTACTTTCCGATTGATTTACATTAAAGACCGCTAACGAGCCTGGAACGAACGACAACGGAGCATTGGCCCCCTCGATCCTATCCCGTAACCACCTACACACTCCCTGCACGGAATCGGTTATTGAAGGTCATTATCATGAACCGCTTCAGTGGATCATGATTTTCCTGACCGTAAATCTGCGAGTATGGGGATGATCATTATATCGGGCAGAGAGAGTTACAACTTTAGACTGTTTTGTTTACCTTAACTTCTGTAATGGCGTCTCTATCTTTTATGGCCATTGGGGATGGTTCTTATTTCTTCAAGTAGACTGAGTAATTCAAATAAAATGCTCTTCTATAAAAAATTATTTATTTATGGTTTATTCTAATTCGACCACATTAACAGCTACGTCATTAGCGACCACATGGTTTACAATCGAATGTGTCTTACATGTTACTTATGGAGAGGGTTGCGGTTAGTGATTACATTGTGATGGGGAACAGCAAAGACGAATTTATAACAGTTTATATATATATATAAATATTGATAGATTTAAAAAAGAGGAGGACGTTTCCAATGTTGTCTTCGCCTAGATTTGGCTCTTCGATAATGTAATAATACAGCGAAGCTTTGAATATACGTCTGGAATGAAAATCTGTTTCAGAAATGATCATCAACGGACTCTCGACTGTGTAAGATAAAGAAAATGTTGCGCAATATTTGGCCGAAGACAGTCGTGAAACGACTAAGCCTTCCAAGGACATTACGCGAATGCGTCTTCAGGGATTTCAAACACTTTTTGCCGAAGCTTTCGACGTGTCAGCCAGAAAGTGGCGAGAAGAGACTACTCCTCCCTGATTCAACCCAGAGCTCATCTCCTCTTGCCTGGTTAATTTACATTAGCCAACCTCGAGTCGAGGTAATGAGCGCCGCGAAAGGCAAATATTGTTCCCTTTAAAGAGCCGGTGGATTCCACAGAATAGAAAGGTGGGGCAGGAAATGTTTCATCTTCGAGGAGAGACTATACTATAATTATTAAGATTATTATTAAGGTATTTCTGAATTTGTAACAAGAATAAATGTATCGAAAATAAGATTCCAAAATTTTTTACAGAGCAAAGACTATTAGAAGTGAATTTAGATGGACCATCGTGCACCAGTCAAGTTCTCGCAACACCTCCTTTTATACGAAACAACTTAGCCGTTGTTTAGAGTCCTGTGACTCGGAACTGGAGGCAGATGGAGAGACACTTGTTAAATGCTATCATGTCTCAATATTAACAAAACATTAATCTTCCAACATTAGTAGGTTCCGATATATAGGACCTCAAAAATCGCTAAATTTCTCACTGACTGACTGACTGAATGACTGACAGATCATCAAAACCTTTTGGGTATTTCCCACTGTCCTTGCGATCAAACAAAATACGGACAAGTTCGTTAGCTTAGAAATACCTCTTGCAATACTGAAAAAAAGCGTTTGTAAAAATCAGTTTAAAAGAACGCTATTTAATTTTTAAAGAGTTACATGGAGGGATAAATTATAGAAACTTGGCCGCTACCTAACACCTTTTATGTTATACTATTTTATGTTTAAAAAGTAACGGCCAAGTTTGAATAATTTATCCCTCCATGTAACTCTTTTACAATTAAATAACGTTCTTTTAAACTAATTTTTACAAACGCTTTTTTCAGTATTGCAAGAGGTATTTCTAAGCTAACGAACTCGGCCGTATTTTATTTGATCTCACAACTTTTTACGGCCATAGAGAACTTGGCTCCTGTTTGCAGGATGTTTTTCTTGGGATAAGACTGGTCTGTCGCTGAAATAACATTTTATCGCGCGAGATCGATAGCGGAAGTTATCGAAGAGTCGACAATGATTTTCAATCATCGGTGTGTCCATTGGTTCCAGTGAAAATCCCTGCTATGATCCCTACGAATGGACACTTGAAAAGACTAATAACACCAATAATACTATTTCCATCGCAGCTCACAATGGCTAGACGGTATATCACAGAAAACGATGCCTCGCGCGGCTCAGCATGACGGCCATTAAGCCTGGCGTACAGCAACTAATTTTTCATCGTTTTTAAGCCGTCCGACTCATCAATTCCCCGGAATACCTTTCATTGTGCCGGGGTACGCGTACCGCCTCCCCCCTCTCCCGACCTATTTAAAGCTCACGCGACAGCGGCCCGTGAGAAAACGCGACGGGGCGCTGCGATTGAGCAAAACATCGCGTTTAATTTTCTAGGAAGGATTGCTGCGCATCGTATACAACCAGCCCGCAGCCTAATATTTTATTGCCGTCCCGCAAACGTGTTCTTTCACGCGCGAACCAGCACGCCGGTTTCGAGAACCGGAACGACGTTATCGCGTGGAATCGCTCGGCGACACGCTCCGGTCTTCTTGCCGCTCTTCTTCCCCCTCCCCAGCCGTCCACGGGCGGAGGATTCTTTCTGGTACACAGGCCGGACGACGAAGACGATGGAGACTGTCCGTGGGGCAAGGACACTTTAATCTTCCCACCTTCTGGGTCACCTTCGCCATTTAAGGGAGGGTGTTACATCGTCGCAAACCACGCCCGTTTTCATTTTCCCGAAATCCAGCGGAGGTACTGTAGAATATAGAGATGCATTTAACAATATGATTATTAGACTGCCAATCTTTATGCAAAATAAAAATGCTTTTCATTGATTGTGGCCAACGGCAATAAAATGAAAATTGATTTCATCCATTAACGAGTTTGTTACATTAAAAGCAACATCGGAAGATTCTTGAATTTTTTACTGGTTTATAGTTCACCCGATCAATCTCTTCAGAAATGCATAAGGATCTGCAATAAATATATTGATAAATGTTTTGTTGGTAAACAACATGATCGATAATCGATTCGTCCATCGCTGGCTGGGGGTCTAACTATTGATAGTGTTATCGATAACATCGACATGTTACCAACACTTTGATATATCGATAATATCGTTGGGATACCGTTACGTTCAGTTGAGAGCCCATGGTCGTTCTGGCGACGATCGTCCAAATCGCAAATAAACGCCCCCATTTGCATTTTGATCTTTGGTTAATTTATTCGACTGAACCGGATGGACACGCATTCGAATGCATCTGAACAACCGGCCCGGGGAATCTTGCAGCGTTGCTCTGCTAACGCTGACAGGTTGCGTGTTTGCTGTGACTGTAACGTTTAGTTTATTGACCTTCCCGCTGGACCAGAATGTACGTGTTTTGATGGAACGTAGAAAAGGATCCGGCGTAACAACGTTGGAAGATGAGTATTTCTATGACAATGCAATTCTTCCACAATAGCGTTACCACCGTGGAAATGCTTGTCTAATTAAAACCCCGCGGTCAAAGAACGCCGCTGTTGTTCCTTTCTAGGGCCGCAGTGGCGGCATTCGGTAAATGAAAAGGCAGAATAATTATAAAAGTGATAATTTCAGGCAATTGTATATCATTACCGCCATACTGTTATCCGTGGAAATGTGCAACCATTGCGACGCAGAGGCGGGTTTGCCAGATTAAGGGAGTAGACTCGGGTTTTCAGGATTGCAAGGGTCCAGTGTGCCTTCTGTTTCTTTTTAATAATGCAAATTTGGATAGAGGTTTTCAGCAGTGAAAACCGCTATATAAAATATCAATTTAACTATACAGCTGCGCATGTAACTATATTCATAAGGCTTCGTACAGACCTAAATAACGCGCCGAACCGCGCAACGAACCGCTCATTTCGACGAACATTTTGGCGCGCACGAACGCGAATGAGTAGCACTTGCAAATCCGTTTGCAGGGCAGATAGAGCATATCCTAAATATTCATAATATATAGAATTATTATATAGGCATGGAGTGCCACTGGCAGTATGGAGGTATAAATTCAATAATATAAAATGTGTCATATTAATTCAATAAGTTCAATAATATAAAATTTTTCATATTAATAAATTTTCTGTATTAATTTGGTTAATATAAAATTGTTCATATTAATTCATCCTTTCCACTTCCATTCGAGTCTCTACGCAGTGGACGATGCCCCGCTCCAGCCGAGGAAAATTAGCGAATCCGTTTTTCGCGATAGTATTGTTCCCAATGACCTGGTTGCGCGGCTGCTAATTGAAAAACGGCGGCCTCGTACGATGCGTGCCGATATTTATCGTGCGAATTAACATAAACCAAAGACCGCCTAATAAATCGGTCGCGGAACGGTGGAATGAATATTCTCGGCGCGGGTTCCGCGCGAAACTCGCCGCGACTGGTGGTGTTACCATATGCTCGATCATTTTTCACGAGTCCCTGGTGCCTCGGTACACGCGCTCGTTGCAACTAATAAACGCTCCGGGTTATAAAATCGATGGCGCGGCACCGATCGAATCGAACCGAGTCCACCGGGGATTGCGCGGGTTTCCGCGATAGGAAGAGCCCCGCCATTCAGAGGGCAACGCGTCCTCCACCCGGCTCCGCCGTTCGCAAAAAAACTGTAATTACAAGCGGTCCGTTCGCGGAATCGCAGCCAATACGAGGCCAGCGTTGTCCTCAGAATCAATTTGCCATTTTTCTGCTGGCCGCCTGCCGGTCAGCCAAGAAGACGACTTGATAATCTAACCGAGATAAGATCAGTCGATACACGCAGCGATTACCATGCCGGCCAATAGTCCGAACGCAAACGAACGGATCGTTTCCCACGACCCACGCACCGAGGAATGAATTCTATGTGAATGGTAAAACACTCGTACAGTGGCTTCTAAAAGTAGCGTAATACCAGTTTAGAAATAAACGCGAAAATTATAAACACAAGAGGAAAGTGAAACCAATATGGCCTCTGGTTATAGTGAAATTGCTGGTAATGAAACGGCTGATGAGGTAGTTAAAGAAGTCGTAAACATTCGAAGCATAGCCGACCACGGTATTCAGGGATGATCTATTAAGAGATGCTAAAGATAAGTCAATATCAGAACGGGAATCCAAATGGAAGCAAACTTCAGCATCTTCCCGCAACGAAAGCATCTTAATAAATTGTTTCAGAAAACGAAAATAGGTCTGAGATTTCAGTAGCATTTAGACGTTAGCTGAAAGAAATATCAGTATTCATTATCATATAGAATATCTCTAGTATGCCTTAGCCACCCTCGTCGGTTCAAGGTGACGTTCTTCAGGCTGACTCGAAGCTATGTAAATTCACTTTCCACCGTCAGAGACGCGGTCACATTTCGCAATTAGCGCGGAATGCGATGACCACGTTGAAGAGGGTGGGCAGCGGGGGCAGCAGACGCGGGATGGAACGATTCGCGTTGTAAAACCGCGAGACGAGTCCAGCCAGACGAGGACTCGCAAGTCCACGACGCCATTTCCTCGAAACTCCTACGCGTGTACGATACCCAATTTGGTCTTGCTCTCTTGCTATCCCGTTAATCGTGCTCGCTATCGACTGTCCAGCCATTACTCGATATGTGTATGTATACAGGGTGAGTCACCGAACGTTTCAACCAAACATACACTAGTCGACAAAAGTGTTCGGACGTTCCTCAAAAAGAAATAAATCTTTTAAAAACGGACCACGCAATGTTTCAAGTCTTCCATTCAGACCCATATGACTTATTTCACAGCGTTACTTTGAAATAAAAATGGTACTAATTCATTTGAGGTAATAGGAATCCCAACAAAAACATCCTGCAAACAGGAGCCAAGTTCCTATGGCCGTAAAAAGTTGTGAGATCAAATAAAATACGGCCGAGTTTGTTAGCTTAGAAATACCTCTTGCAATACTGAAAAAAGCATTTGTAAAAATTAGTTTAAAAGAACGTTATTTAATTTTTAAATAGTTACATGGAGAGCTAAATTATTCAAACTTGGCCGTTACTTTTTAAACATAAAATAGCATAACATAAAAGGTGTTAGGTAGCGGCCAAGTTTCAATAATTTATCCCTCCATGTAACTCTTTAAAAATTAAATAGCGTTCTTTTAAACTGATTTTTACAAACGCTTTTTTTTCAGTATTGCAAGAGGTATTTCTAAGCTAACGAACTTGCCCGTATTTTGTTTGATCGCAAGGACAATGGGAAGTACCCAAAAGGTTTTGATGATCTGTCAGTTATTCAGTCAGTCAGTCAGGCAGTGAGAAATTTAGCGATCTTTATATCTCGGAACCTACTAATGTTGGAAGATTAATGTTTTGTCAATATTGATACATGATAGCATTTAAGAAGTGTACGAAATTACATGTCTCCATCTGCCTCCAGTTCCGAGTTACAAGCCTCTAAGAAACGGCTAGTTGTTTCGTATAAAAAGAAGTATTGCGAGAACATGGCTAGTGCAGTAGTACGGTAGTGCATCTAGATATCAATCACGACTAAAATCGAGACAGATTATCAGAAAATTATTGAAACTAAAAATTCCACCAACATTGTCATTCGTACGTTATTAAATTATATCTTTTCTTTGGCCGAGGTTCCGAAGAAGAAATGTTTACAGGTTGATTGCGTTCAGTGACACAATTCCTGGAGCGATCGGGTGCAATGTTCAGGCCACGAAGTCTGACATAATAAATGTCTTAATAAATAACGTGTTTCATTCGGAGCATATATTTTTCACCAAGTGTTTATCCTCGGCTGACTGTTATCGCACTGGTGCGAAGACCTAATTAATACGCGACACCGTGTTCCTTTAGGTTGGTTAAAGCTCACACGAAATAATCTCGCAAACACGTCCTTTCGTCCCTGCGGAACTGGTTCGGTAGCGGTCCTGCATTAAATCCGGAATGATTAATATCTCATCATCGGGCGCCACCAAGAGGCTGTAATGCGCGGCTCGTAGTCGCATATAATAAATGTAGATGTTCCCGATTACAAATTGAAACATCCACCGTCACGTATCACGAAGTGGGTCCTGCCAAACGATGTTCTCGATCATCACGAGATGATGAAGCAGCTGCTGCGATCCAGTATAAACTGAACCGGTTCCGTTGACACAGGGTCGGCGTTGCTATCTCGTGTAAAAATTCCTTTTGGTATTGGTGACGCTTTGCAAGGTCTAACATTCAATACGATTATTAAAAGTAATACAATTGTGAGAAGTAGCAAAAATGTAGAATCGATAAATGAACAGTAAGTAAATAATCGTATGATTTAAAAACTATTTTAAGAATAATTCGATATTTTAGCATTTAGGTGAAACTTTGGTCAGCGAGGCTACCCTAGAAATGGGAAAAAGGTTAGCGACGTAATGACTATTCTAATCCTTTTAATGGGTTTACGAGACCACCGGAATCTAGGAATTGGTATTGGGTCTCTTTCAGAATCACTAAGGATTACTGGAATCCCGTCAGTAATAACATTGGATTACGTGGAAGCTTTAAATGCCATTAAATTTAATCAAACCTCCAACGCTCACCGCTATCTCTAATGACTCTTTACCGAGTAATATTAAATTAATTCTCCGCTACAGGGAACTTCTATGTTATACAAGTAAAACAATCTACAGAATCAAATTTCTTTTAACTGGGTTTTCATCCTGTATAATTATACAAGCCTGGAAGAGACAGCCCTTCCAGGACTAGTTACGTGATCCAACAACACACAAGAACATCTACAATTCTCCTTTTATATAATAAGTTCCAATAATTGTTCTCATCCACCAAATAAACACTCAAAGTTATAGAATTTAGAAAAAGAACAAATGGTATATAAGCAAAAGTGTCTAGGTATTTACTGCCTAGTATCGATCTGAGAACTTTCGAACACTGTGTCTGATTGGCTGTTTGTCAATATACGTTGGCCTGTGTTTTTGCATTGGTTCTCTCCTAACGTTCACATGTTTCAATCTAGTTCCTACCAGCATGGAATACAATAACACATTTAAGTACTTAATATAGACAGTTTATACATAGC
This sequence comes from Lasioglossum zephyrum, assembly GCA_028455615.1. Classification (NCBI taxonomy): domain Eukaryota; kingdom Metazoa; phylum Arthropoda; class Insecta; order Hymenoptera; family Halictidae; genus Lasioglossum; species Lasioglossum zephyrum. The sequence goes on along the minus strand of CM052321.1, from coordinate 9,261,661 downwards.
AAGTACGGTGAAAAATTATTTTGTGGTTATATACTTGGATCGAAACGTTGAGGAAAATTTTATAAATTGCAAAATTGCTTTGTTTTTGACTTTTGGATCGAACCTGTGCGCCGGTAACATAAACTAATTTCTATTCTCCTCCTGTTCGAGCCGAACACTAACCTCATTATCGATTTCGAAAAATCCGATTTGCCGGAAGATCATGCAGAAAGTCACGCGAGGGCATCGGGATCCAGCTCGCGGAAAGTAAGGGGGTCGCCATAATTCCATCTATCAAACGTCTCTCGGGGCACGATTCCGTGGGTATTGTTCGGAGGCAGCATCCGCGTTCGTTGGAAGAGGATAATCGTGATCGGTCGTGTACGAAGTGCGCGATTCCCGAAGAGTATTGCTCGTACTCGACTAGCGAAGCGTATTCTGCATGGTCGCCGCGGCGCAGCTCGGCGCAGCGCATCCAGGCCGAAGGTTAACTTGCTCGATGTTCGAGCAGCGGCAGAATATAGATGTTCGGTACCGTTCGCCGCTTCATTTCCTTGAGTTATGGTCAATTACGTGTGTGCCTTACTCTGCCGGGTTCGGGGCCACGACTACCGTCTCATGGCAGCCGCGGACAGGGATAATCTTCTGGCTTCTATCCAGCAGGAAAAAGCATTCGACCATCGCATCGTTTCCCAATCCCCTGTTACGCCATGTTCTCACGCATCGAACTTTCCCTGTTCCGCGAACTATAAATAGTCCGGAGAGACGCCTGATCGTTTTCCTTCGCGAAAACTTCGGTATGCAGACTCGAGACCAACATCCAAGCCAGGTTCCCGCTTAAACGAGATTATACCGTGAAGAGCGGTTCACGGTTCAATCTCGTTTCCCGAGGTGTTCGGCTGCTAGATCCTCTCTCTCCCTCTTTCTCTCTCTCTCTCTCTCTCTCTCTCTGGATCTACCTCTCGTGCCTGCCAGCCATTCGAACGCGACCGTTCGTGTCGCTCGAGTGTAATGAACGCCCGTTCGCCAAGTTTTCCCCACGGGGAACTTTGTTTATTGAGAATTACATTACGGAAATGACGCGGGGCTCTCGGATCTAGCGCTTGAGGATCCACGCCGATCAGCGAACCCAGCGATCGGCTTACCTAGGCCCCGGTCTCCGAGCTCGACCGTTCGGCGGCGGAGGGATTACCAGCGTCGATGATTTCTCAAGCCTGGTTTGCTTCGGCTACCGAAACCGCTATTTCTAATTGGAACTCGTACAGTCCGTCGGAAAAGTCTCCGTGCACCCTCTGAAACGGGATAACCTCTTTAACCCTCTCTATGTCCGTGTAACCTTGGACACCTATACATATAACAGACATTTCACTTACTCATTCTTGAATCGTCAGTCTCTCTTGACTTTCTAAGAAAGACAGACTAACACGAATAATGGCTGCTCTTCACCTTGACGGACTCTAAATTTCGGCCATTTTCCAATGAATTATAATGTATTTCGTATGCAATTCAGTAGATTTGTACCCAGCGTGGATCCAGTCGAAATTTCAATCCTCTAGGATCAATTGTTCAGAAATGGTGCGTGATCGCCGCTACAAACCAATATGGCGGCGCCCTTACTTGTCAAAAATAGCGAAAAATGCTCAACTTTAAACAACCATAAACCCTGAATCATTGATCCTAGAGGATTGAAATTTCGACTGCATCCGCGCTGGGTATAAATGTACTGAATACATTTATATTAATATTAACATTATACATTTATATTAATAATTAACATTAATACCAAATTCATTATGACTTATTCGAAAAAGACCGAAAGTTTGAGTCCGTCAAGGTAAATTTTACCCCGAATAATTGAAGAAGATGTATATAGCTCGAGGAGATCCAGAGTCGACGAATCGCAGGAGGAGTCCGTGCGTGGGATCCGATTTGACCTATCATGGCGGTCTACGGGAACTTAACTGGTGGGAATCTAGCGGAATGCGGCAATATATGTATAATATTTATTGGTGCGCAGCAGTAGACTATCCAGCACGATGGTCGAACGTAACCTCCGGATGCCTGGAGTAACGCAAGTTTTCACGACTTGTTACCAGTCCGTGGATCAGCTGCGATCGACTCGATCCCCGACGGACAGACATTTACATTCGAGTTCCTCGCCGGCTATAACGCGAAAGCAAGGTTCCGCACGCCAGCCGCACCATGTGCATCCGTCATGCGGCGACGGCGACGCATCGCCGCGAGTTCTCTTGCTAAATCGCTCACATTAATCGCGCGTGGGTGCTTGCACCGTTAGAGCCGATCGGGATTTAACGCGCGAAACTCGTCGCCGTACCGCGCCGGTCGGCCAACTTAACGCGACCAGTCGCCTAACACGATGTAGTCTGGTTAGGATTGTTCGAACACTTTGCGGGAAATTTCTAATGCGATTAGCGCGTTTGCACCGGCCAGCAGAGCTCCGTCAGTTGCATTCTCGAAACCGTCACATTAAACCCTTTGAACTCGGAAATACTATTTCAACTCGAAAATTAAACATTTCTTCCTAGCTAGAATTTTTCCATTCCTTCAGATTTTTGGAATTTTATGGATATGAAATTGGTACAATACCTCATACAATACCTGGACATTTAGTAATTGAGTAGACTGCGGGCCTTTATGCATTTGTAGCTTATGAAAATTTTCAAAAAATGCTATAACATAATATTCGATAGAATTTGGTAACATTTTTATTTATTTCGGATCTACAAAGGCTTATTTTATGCCACTTTCTTCAAATTTGTCTATAAAAATTGAAAATTGTATGAACATCCGCAGTCTATTGATTAGATACCGACATATTTAATAGTGTAAACAATATTTTCAATAATGGTACAGCAATTTTTAGTGGCGCCTACATGTTGAAACTACATTGGCCACTTGAAGTGTTAGAGACTCCGTTTAAAATAAACTATTAGTCGTTTCGAACGCAGATGGACTCGAGCCCGAACCAAAACGAAGATACACAGTACAAGAGTTAAATAACTAGTACCGGAGGAGTATCACGAGCTCCGTTCGTCCGAGAATGACAAAATGAATAATCGCTTCCGTATGCGGTCAATGCATCATCCCGGAAACAGAGAGTGCAGCGGAGAACTTGACACAGGAATTATAGATGGATTCCGGTTCGGTGACAGTACAGGGGAAATCTCTTCGGACTTATTTTTCGCGCGTTCGATTTATTCAGTTCAAACGTGGGACAGAAACACCCGTGACAACATGACAGGCTACACTCGCGACTATACGACGCACGTCGTATTGTCCACGACTGCGTGCCACTTAATCTTGTTTCAACCTTCCAGACCTCTCTTCCTTCTCGTCTCTCTTTCCGTGGCTTGAAATATGCGTCCCGCTCGCTCGAATTTGTTATCCGTCACGCCACTTCTGCTGCCACGAGAATACGAGAACGTTACTACATGAATTGCCAATGAACGCTGCTACTTGACAAAAATCTGCCTTCTTCGAGACAACGTGGTCCGGGCGGCCGATCTAGAAGTTCGTTTCTTAAAAAATGTTGAACATTTTCAATCTAAATGAAATCAAATTTGTATTCGTTTGTAGTAAATGGTTATATTCCATTCTAAATGCACAGCCTAGAATCCAAAATTATATTTTGTTCCGACATGTTCATGATCTACTGTATGCAAACGTTGTTCTGAAAATTTGAAAATAAACGAATGCGAATTCTGATCTGAATACGAGTTAATCAAGCAGCCACGCATCTTTGTGTCCGATTGACCACGACATTCTATGCTAAAGGTTTAAGGGAAGGAGGCGTCAACGAGGCGTCGCGTCGCGTCTGTATATACTGTGCAACCGTTTACCGTTGCAAGACGCGAGTCGTAAAATCTAACGACACAAGGAAAGTATACAGGGTGTCATGTAACGACGAACAGAACCTATGATTTAATGATTTTAAACGCGAGAGCTAAGTGAATCGTAGAGTGGGCGTTTTTTGCGGAGATCTGTGTTCTCCGAATGAGCGGTCTTGTAAGTTTATGTGAATTTTATATTGTCGACTAATAAATCCGAACTGGTTGGCTGGTCCGTTTCTTATGGTGATTAAATACCTGTCTGATGATCATCTTGGCGTGCAAAGGATCCATTCACTTCTAAGAAAATCAGTTTCTTTTTATACATATTTATGTTTATCCTTTATTACTGCTTCTCAGTCCTTTAAAATGTTCGTATCTAAGAAATATGGTCTTACACGAATAATTTTCTCTAAACAGTTATTTCAATATGTCGCGAACCACATTTGTAAGCGTATCATTGCTTTCTCGCGTGTTATCAGTTCAGAATATCGCCTGGTTGTTATTACAGTATGTTATCCGTATAAGGCTCCAGCACGGGTCGCCGAGGGACATTTATGCGCCAGGGACAGTATTCTTTGACTTTTGCCGAACATAGAGATGGACAGTCGAACTCGAGAGGCCTCGGTTGCCAAGAAATGTAAACATAGCTAATCCAAATTTCCAATTTCTTTATTTTTCATTATTTTTAATAAGACTTCGATGACTATGTTTGTGGCAGTTTCTAATTATAATCATACCAAATATGATATAATTCCGATGATATTTATTTGTGTAATAGACGATTAAAGTTTCAGGCGTAAAGAAGGATAGCGTATGGGAAAGAAAGAGGTGCAGAGAGTCGCAGTCGCCGGCACATTTCAAAGGCTCGCTAGCGACTGTTCTTCCTTGCGCTCGAAACTTTAATTGTCTATTGCACAAGAAAATATCATCGAAATTATATCATATTTGGTATGATTTTTATTTAAAAAATGCCACAAATATGGCCATCGAAGTCCAATAAAAAATAATGGAAAATTGAGAAGTTGGAAATTATGATTATGTGGGCTCACCGATATATCCGAGCCGCATGGTGTCATATTTCTCGGCGTCTGAGGCCTCTCAAGCTTCACGGTCCCTCAAGGGAGTACACCTACTGGGACGTTTACAGGTCAGAGTTTTTGGACATTTATGGATAAAATACTGTAGTTATAATTGTTGGGAAGAATGATTGAAGGCTTAATTTTTAAAATCATTATTACTAATATATCTGTACTGTCAGTTTATACGAGAATTTTCGTAAAAATTATGCAATTAATCTGTAATGTATAAATACTTGA
>CM052321.1:9206887-9256415 GCA_028455615.1 Lasioglossum zephyrum | reverse complement strand
AAAATCTATATTTTTATTTTTGTATCACACTGTTTTATTATATTTTATACTGCTCCCACTTACTGTACGTCTTGTAATTAACTAGATACAAATGTATTAATATGTACAGCTCGGTCGCATGCTTGTGTTCAGTAATTCGAGAGACGCTGTAACCTGGTGTTCTTAGAATGTTGTGGAAAGGAAATTGTATGCCAGTGCGGAACAGATGTTTGAGACCTTCTCACACGCTCAATTGTGCGTGACCAAGGATGAGAAGTTGACTGTCACGCAATGGGAAAGTTGGGCGAGGTCGCAACCAGCAAATTGAAAAGCTTATTTAAATTCGAGATGGATGAATTTTATTTACACTTGCGCCAGTCGTATTCTTCGAAAAAACATCGTAATTTTTGTTATGTTAATGGATGCTGCTCGTGTCACGTGATTGCTTTGTCAGTTTCACTTGTCGTCAGAGCACGAGGTTCTAATCGTAGGTATGAAACCGTATGGAGGTGTGCAACCTCTTGTACTATCTTCTCTGCTTCTGTTCGAAGATCCTTTTCTTCTTCTCACCGGCTTCGGGTCGCTGTTAAACTTTACAATGAACTTCACCTCAGCCATCAGTTCTTCTTTCAACGAAACCTGTGAAACGATAAGACATGTCACCACTGGAACTTCTATCTTGAAAATCATTTGTTTGCATGGCTAGAAATAACAAACTAAAAAAGCATTCTCGAGATTCCATAAAATAGAAGACTTTTTAAATAAAAAATTTTGGTAATTATAATGAAAAGTACTGCCCTCTCCGATTTTGATGAAATTTAAATATGATATAGATATTGACATTTTGAACAACTTTTTCCTTTTCCAATATAAGGGGCCGCTTTTAGTTTTCGAGATATTTGCAAAAAAATATATTGAATACTGTATTGAATTTTTCGTATTCCTGAACGCTCCGCTGCAACGTAGACCTGTTTCGGTGCGGCGTTTGTTTACACTTTGACGCTGTAGAGATAAGAGAGAAAACAGGGGGGCGAAAAGGGCCAGCCTGACACCACACCCACCCACCCAGTGCTTAACACGCACTCACTGTTTCTAAAAAGAAGGTTTCCGTTAAGAAATTAACATTTGTGCAAATTTTCAATATCATATTCGTAATAAGCACGTGAAAGTACGTAAGAATCTAGAGTATAATTTAGAAACAGTGGGTGCGTGTTAAGCACTGGGTGGGTGTGTATGGTGTCAGGCTGGCCCTTTCCACCCCCCCCCTTTTTTTTCTTACCTCTTTAGCGTCAAAATGTAAACAAACGCCGCACCGAAACAGGTCTACGTTGCAGCGGAGCGTTCAGGAATACGAAAAAATCAATACTTTATTCGCGATAGCTTTTTGCAAATATCTCGAAAACTAAAAGTGACCCCCCTATATTGGAAAAGGAAAAAGCCGTTCAGAATGTGTTGCTGCATAACATATTTAAATTTCATCAAAATCGGAGAGGGCAGTACTTTTCTATATAATTACCATGACAAACTAAAAAAGCATTCTCGAGATTTCATAAAATAGAAAACTTTTTAAATAAAAAATTTTAAATACGCAACACACTTACGTTTTCACGTCTGGATGTGGCAACAATATCCCAAAGCAGCTCGAATAGAGTGTAAAAGAAGGACATCGCGACGCCCACACTCAATACTAAGAAGACGCCTCCTACGTTATCAAGACCCAGTTCTTCGGCTTGACTACCGCCGCCATCCTCCTACAAAATGTTTTTCAATTAATTAATGATGTGTTTATGTTCATTCGGAATTTTCCCGGTCCGCCTACATACCCGACATTTTCCTCCTCCTCGTTTCTGCGTCCACCATTTTTTCTTCAGCTCCGTGATCATACCACTCTGCTGTAGCTTCAACACGGCAGTGTTTAACGAATGACGATACGGAGAATCTGTAATTCAATTATTGAGAGGGTCAGTAAAAGATGTATATCTGCTGTAAATGTCATAATAATTTTAAATCTATAATTCTTAATTAACGAGACTGTAAAGTACAAGGTGTTAACAGGTACTGTGTAACATTCTGTTCAATGTTTTTGTTCCGATTGCAACGACACATTTTATTGTTCATTGGATATGATGTACAACTTGTGCTTCAATGGTTTAACCCTTTGCACTCGAAGCTATTTTATCTGAAAACTTATCATTTCTTCTGATCTGTATTCCGAACAGTATTTTGAACTATGGTATAGCAAATTTGAGTGGTCTCTCTCTCTCTCTCTCTCTCTTTGAGACAAGTTGAGTGCAAAGGGTTAAGTTATTATTAGATTAGAGATTTTATGCATCTGTAACTCCGTCCAAGTAAAACACTAAAAAAGAAAGCAACAGAGGGGAAGGAACAAAAGTGTTGTCTGTTAGAACTTTTGTTAATAACTAACGTAATTCACTTACGTTTTTTCATTGCGATCCCATAACTCTTTGCGTCCAGGAGTCCACCGACCTGCGTTACGTTGCAGAATCTCTCGGTGATGTACTCGATCGAGCTGGACTCCATCAAGAAAGCATAGTCTTCCCTCAGCACCTTCAACACACCAGCGTCGTTGTCCGACGTCATGACGTCTTTGAAGTTGGCTTTCATGTATTCGTACATCTCCTTGTACGTCGGGTAGTTGGAATCCTTGGAATGGGCATAACTCTTTCAAAAAACTGAATTAGAAAACCAAACACCAACTTTCATATACCTAACTCGCAAGAGGAATCATGTGGGACACTAATATTCGGTTAGTAGAGGGATCAACAAACTAAGTGCTGCGTCCTAAGTTAAATATATGACTGACTACGCTGAGGGGATGACACAGCATGGAAAGTTTAGTTTTCTGGTATACATATTTTAATTACAAATGTGTGTAATCACTAATTAGATATGCTCACGGTGGGTCTGCGAGTTTAGTACATATGCATGATACATTTACTGTACGATTAAAACTATCTAAATTTAGGGTAACGTTTTAAAAGAAAATATTAGGTCACTCCTAAAAATCTGTCGTTTTTTGCTTTCGAAAAATGTCGATGCGGAAAATTTTCAATACGAATAAAAATAATTTTCAGTGCTGCAATTTCATCTGTAAGAATGACCGAATTTTTAGAATGATTTAATAGTTTCAACGTTTGGGAAGGGTATTAAACGATTTTTTGTTTTTTAATTAATATTCTCTGTAGCGTTTCAAACCATCAATTAAAAAACTTTCCAGGGGTGGTTAATAAATCAGGGTTAAATAAAGCGTTTGTATTAATATTTTCTTTTTAAATTCACATGTTCTACTCTGGCTCTACTGAACCAGCAACTAATTAAAACTCGTAAATATATCTCTTACATTTGAAAAGTACATCGGGTGCTGTAATGGGCCTGTAAAATTCGTTACTACTAACAACTAAGTTAATCTTCTGAAATCTTTACGTTGGGCATTGATCGATAGTCCTTCGATACACTACATTGTATAATATAATGTATATACTTTATAATTTGTAGTCAATGGATCAACTTACTTGGAAGAATGAGTAGGTGGCTCCTCCATCTTTAGCGCCGTACTTGATCGTTTTCTTCTTAGCCAGCTCTTCGACGTTTGTAAATGGTGATACCAATGTCTCGACTGTTAAAAACGCCGCCAAATTGGCAGTGTACGAAGATACCATGATCAGGCAGAAAAACCACCAGGAAGTAGCCATCATCCGCGTTGACAGTCCACTGGCCACCAGAAAGGTGCAATTGTCATTCTTTGCAGAGACTTGCGTCACTGTTATTTTACATAAATGGAGTCAGTGAAATATACGGTACAGTTAGAAGCATAACTGATCATACACACGCTTTAAATCAGAATAACTTTTTTATGAATGGACCAAACGATTTCAATTTCTCTGTAAGCCTATAATTAGTTTAATAAATGACCATTAGTTTAGTTATGAACTGTGAAATCAATTTCTACTATTGTTTTTCACAATTCCGTGTGTGATCAGTTATGTTCCTAACTGTACACCCCCCTCATAAGTCTTAAGTCAACTCCGTTTTTTAATAAAACTCTGGTAACTCCATAACATAAATATCCTCATATGTATACGACAATGATCCAAAATACACGTCAAAAATATTTAAAAACTATTTGGATCAACTTTGATGTAATAATTCATTAAAAATTATGGAATGGACACCCCAATCACCACACTTGAATACCATAGAACAATTATGGGATGAACTGGATAGACAAGTACGAAACTTTTGTCCTACTTCGAAAACATATTTATGGAATATTATAAAACGAGAATGGAATAATATAACAACAAAAAGTATGAAACAATTGACCACGCGGATGCCAAGAATAGTGGAAACTGTAATAAAGTAGCAGATTCTTCAAGAAAAAGAAAACATAAATATTTTGTTACTTTTGGGTGAGATTCGTGATATATAATATTCTTTAAATAAGGAAAAATTTGTTCGCATTCTTCAACGATTATTTCATTTTTACAGAGTTCAATAAAAATGTGATCACTGTCCTAAAACTTATGAGCGGGAATGTAAATCAAAAATTCTTCGTTCAAAACTCATTGTAGTGCGAACGAAACATTGGCATTAGCAAAGTGAACTCACATGGGTGCAATTTCGGAACCTTGCTGCATAATACTACCGATCGTGAACCACAGGGAATTCTTGAAAGTGAATTGATTCTCCAACTCTTCTGGCTCCTCTATACATGGATAAGGGTTGTTCCACTCAGCAGGACAGAGTCTGCCGATCACGAACAGCAGCAGCGAGACAGATACGTAAGCTCCCATCAAATACCACCAGACCCCAGCGGAAAATGGCGACAAAAACGAAAAGAGACTAGGCGGTGTCTTCGTCGGCTTTCGATACAGAATACTTATTCCTGAAGCATTAAATTTCACTGTTTGAGGTGATTCAATTTTTACAAATTCTAAATTCTTAATAATACAATTTGTTCATGCGAGACTCCGTCTTCGAGAAAACCACGAATTAATCTGATGAATTTTCAAAGTCGATTTTCTCGAAAACGGATCATGACGTGAACAATTTTATTCGACACTTTTTCCATTCCGGTTGTTGTTACCGATCACCCTGTATGAAGCATTACCGATCTTAAGCCTATAATTATGTTCGAAGATGCTGAATATAACCAGCAGTTTCGAATATGTCTTCCTACCTAAATTCATAAAAGGCATCGTAAAATCGACCGCGGCCTCTCGTTCCGAGGTAATTGACAGATCGGTAATGGCCAGATCGGCCTCCTGCAACAGAACATTATCGGATATTGCATTTCAATGCTCTCGCAACTGTAGTATGCCTTTACATCGATATTGTAACTTACACCAGCAATAATTCTCCCGAGCATTCCATTGCAGGTTTTCGTCTTCACGACGCATTTGCCGTACTTGTTATCACTTTGCACTTCGAATGTGTAATTAAAGCCGAGAGACTTGCTCAGCTCATGAATGATATCGATTCCGAATCCTTCGTAACGGTCATTTCCGGTCATCATCTCTGAGGATTCCTTCAGCATGCCGTAAGGGTGGCTCTGCAATAGACAGTATAAATTATTAATAATTCTAAAAAAGTCAGATCATCAGTTTCGTATGTAGTACAATATCTAATGATAAAAAAAGATACATTTTATTAGACTTCCTGGGATGCAAAAGGATTAAGCAAGAAATTCCCATAATAAATTTTAACTTTCCAGTTTCTTAATTTCCTTTAATTAAACTATCTCGATTTTATAGGTCTTTTTTTTAACAACGCCACAATTAGTTTTGGTTTCCTTCTAACTAAGAAAAATATGAACATTTTCCACCTCGACAACGTTCGCCTGAACTGTCATGTTTCGAACTGGTGTTATAGTTTTCGAAGGTAAACCTGCTCGAACTCCGGCATTATTAATTTTCGTCCACCAGAAAGTTCGACGAAAATTGGAGAGTACGAAGAATGTGGGAAGCTGCTCTAAATTTCATTGTGGCACGTACGATGGCTATCAAGACGATGAACGTTCTATTCTGCAAACTGAGCTCGAGGTCTGACTTCGGAGGATGAGATTCCGACACCCATTCGATGTTGTTCGTGCTGTTCCACATTCCGATCTTCTTCAAGCCGTCTTCCGTCACGCGTACCACGTCCAACTGGAAATCGCTGCGGAACCCAGCCGTGTCGAACTTAATCAAACCGGTCAAACCCTCCATTTCGCTCTGAAAGTGTGACCATCAAGAATTACCTGGGGTATACATACACTCCCGCAATACAATGTCAATGGCAACGATAATTAATTTTATTACCGCAACTTCACACTCAAATCACATCATCTTTAATCTTTCTAGGCGCGAACATTGTACGAGTATTTATGCTTATTCCCTTGCCGTACTTTGACGAGCCAGACTCGCGACAAAAGTTTTTAACAAAGTCTAACACATATGAATGTTACGCGTTTCATTTTAGATGAAATAAAATTGAAAATGATTCGATATTTAAGCATTAAAATAAATATAGCCCTACAAAAGATATACGTTTTATTTCCCCTTCTACGACGTTTTTGTGCATAAGGACGTTCTAATCACTGTAACTGTAAAAGAAAAGACACGGCAAGGTATGAAAGAGATCCGAGGAGAATGTCGCGGGTGCTAATTCATCGCGGCGATATAAATAATGATTACCAACGAACTTACGAGACGCATAAAGTTGGTTAGACTGTAGCCATGCTCCCAGCTTGAACTGCCGTTGCAGGATAATTGTTTCACGTCGCCATGAATAGCGTCCTTTAAATGTTTGAAGGCTCTCGCGAAAAGTTGCACCGCGTCGTACATGAGAGCAGGTTCTACACGTAACTGAGACGCATCATCTAAAGCCCATTCATTTTTGTGCATTTCCACAATGCCTGACACCAGAGGGTTCGCAGGGTCTATCAGTCGAACCCCGGTGAAATTAACCCCCGAAAATTGGTACGGTACGAGATCTATCGTTTGAAGATCCTGAAACAATAGAATCGATCAGTTATCTGCAAGCTTGCTGAAATGCCCGAAGCAAAACAGTCGATTAATCGTTCTTATCTGTGTTTGAAATTCGTTCGTACGTAGTCGTCGAATAGTGAAGCACTTTACCAGAGATGTCACTATGATTCTGTTCTTCTCCGACATAATGCCAACTTGCTGCGCCTGTTTCAACACCTCTGCAAGAATTTCGATTGAACAATCAATCACAATGTTCTCGGTATCCGTCTCTTTTATCTCTCGCATCACTTTCCTGCAGAAAATTTGAGTGCACCATTGTATGATTAATTATTCACTCCCTTCGAGAATATCGATTATAGCCGGGTGAAAACGGAATCGACAGACTCATTGTCGTACTGTGAATCTATTTAACATTTCAAAAATTTGTATCTTTGCATATTCATGAAAAAATCGAACGACCAATTCAATCTCGTTCGACAGCAGTTCTCGTTCGTAATTCCTTAGTCATTTCACAATTTATACAGGCTGTTCCAAAAAAAATTTCGACATCCTGTATAATGTTTCGTCAATTAAGCGACAGTTAGTATTACCGTTAATAGACGTACCTGTAATTGGGACCACTTCCTAAATGATACAAAAAGATCGAGCGCCCACGAGGATCCACACGTTCCAGCAAATGATGAACCCGTAACAAACTGTCTGTGTTCTCGTACAATATGCCAAACGATTTCCATTCAAATTCGGTCGTCAATAGCTCGAAAATCTGAAAATGTCTTTAACTTGTTATCCTGGAAAAATATATGAGCTCGATACCTTTCCATTCATTAATTCATCGAAACGTACAAAATAAAACGTGTATTAATTATTTGCTGACGTTGACCACTAATTAAATATTAAAACATGTACCAAACAGAAATTAATTTCAGAATGTATTTGTAAAATCACGATGCAGTATTGAAAATATTTTTGTATCATTACCACATGAATTCAGTTTATTTTGACGGAAATAATGATCCACGTATGTTTGCGTTAAACATGTTTATTTGAAAATATTCTCGGATAAAAATGTTTTAAAGTAACAGCAATAAGTTTCCTTTTTATACATAGAAATTGTGCAGATGCTAAAATAATTGACTCTATGACAACTTTGTTTGTAACACTCACATTTAATTCATCATTGGTTCAATTCCCTTTTGATAATTTCATGCAATCTCGGAGACTTCATACCGGTAGTTGAATGATACAATAAATATTTCCAGCATCGTGTTTTATGCTACACTCAGTTTCTACGCACCCTAGAAAGTGTTTCAGCGTGGGGGTACAAGTTTATTCCTCTCCCTCGAGTTTGTACGGGTTCCCACCTCGCATAAATATGTGGCATTTCCATGTTGTCACATATACTCTGCACATGATCCGAAGAGATACTACTCTGGGGTCCGAAAATCCCGGCCACTCCAGTGCCCATCAATTTACAAACTAAACATGTCAACAAGTCAATCCCATTGAAATCGTTCCAACGGCGAACAAATCAAAACGCAATCTATGAACGTATACATATTGAGGCCAGTGTTGGGTAAAATGTTATTTCAAACAGCAGATATTATACATAGAGGCAATTTAAAATAAGTATGGAATCAGGCATTTTGATATTCTTACTAGGATTTCTAATTGAATCAAATATAAAACGGTTGACGACAGAAAAAATGCTAAAATGATTAAGGGAAGAAATCAATTTTGATTAAACTTCTGCTTTCCACAATCGATGTAAAATAATTTTCTTTTAGGTTGATTCTGTGTTCGCGGAACGGTAGCAAAATTTTACGCCAATAGCCATACTTGAACTAAAAATAAACGTGTATCTTGAATTGCTATGATTCCATTCATTCGAAAACCATTTCATTCCAACACGTTTGTCGTTGCCAAGAAATGTTTTAAGTATGTATTACGCAAGATTACATATTTTAGATTATTAAAATATAAATATCATTTTATTTAAAATATCGAATATATTTTAAGTAGCATTCGAAATATTTTTCCTTTGAATTCTACTGAACCCTGAATGTGACCAATCCCGATGCAGGTATACCTTTTTCCGCCACATCATATGGATCCGTTTCGACGTCGTTGGATTCCGCGCCGAAAAACACATTCGTAAATTCCGGGTTTTTGTGTCGTTCTTTCTTGATCGCTTGCACGGACGTCTCGAAGGCTCGTTTCATCTCGTCGCCATTGTCAAATAGCCCTCCTGAAAAGTATCATGTACACATTTACATCTTCGCAGTCAAGACAGCTACGCCATTCTTTATTATTATACTGCCGATGTTTATGCAATTTTCAATTTTCATAGACAAATTTGAAGAAAGTGGCATGAAATAAAATTTCATTTTTAAAGGGAACAGCCTTTGTAGATCCGAACCAAATAAAAATGTTACCGAATTCTATCGAATTTTATATTGTAGCATTTTTTGAAAATTTTTCTAACCTATAAATGCATAAAGATCCGCAGTCTATTGATTATATTCTATATTTGACATAAAGGTACTTTAAAAATGCAATAATCGCAAGAAATTTTGCTTAATATGGTAATTATTCTGTCATTTCATTTTCTTATTTTGATAATTAGTAAAAAGTCTTACCTATGAGAACCTTCTTGGGAAATCCCAGGGCACACGATATGAAGACGAATGGAAGACACTTGACCAGCATCATATAGTCATTCTATGTATATAAAGCAACATAAGGTACAACTTTTACTTTATAATTTGAATCAATAAAGTCTCCCAATATTTTTGTGACATAAAATCTCATTTTTTAGATTTTTCTTTTGTATTAACGCAATTATTAATACGGATCAAGCCGTTTTTTAGTAATTCATAGTTTGTATACTGTAGTTTTTAACATAATTCAACTGAGTGTTGAAAAAGAAGCGACCTGTTAAAATCGGCAAGCCATCAAGCATAAGCGGACAGTCTGGCGCAGATTTGTTTGCGATAAGATCTCGTGCACGCGTATTCAGTGTAAGCCGTTCAAACAGGCTGCTGGGATTCAAACGAACACTTAACAGTGCGACGTTGTGTAAACCGAACGGGAAGCATACATGCTCGAATTCTCGGCACGCGTAAATATTTAGACCCGTCTAAAATCAATCCTCCAATATTGAGTCTCGCTATTTACTTGAAGCTATCGAAGGGGACTTCGGACTTGTCAAATTCTCCATCGACATCCACAAACCACGTTCTTCATCAGCTTCTTTTTCTGCTCCTTTCCTAGTGGGAGGAAAAGAGAAAACTCGCTCGATCCCCTTCTTTTCTAGACGACTGAGCACGGACGTTCGTACCAGGAGAGAAGGAAGCATACCGTTGAGTAAAAATAACATATCCGGCGTGGGGATCGGATACGAGCTTGTTAATGAAGTCGACGTTCCGTGGATTCTGTTTTTCGTTAAAATAGAATCAAAGTGCTTTATTGGATCTGCCGCGGGGTCGAGATAAACACGATTTAGTCGTTTCCTATGAAACGAAACACTATACCGATCATGTGTTTTAATCGAGACACACGTTTTCTGGGAAATTAATCTAAATTTTTTAAAAAAATCTTTCATTCACAATTTTCACCTTTAGTTTTTCAGATTCCTGATAAGCATAAGTATTTCGATATTAAAGATATCGTACCGAGTATAAGGGTAGATATAAAATAGTATTCTTTCTCAGAACAATCATAGAGCATCCACGCAATGGTGATCATCTCCGAATAATATATTCCATTTATGCATAACAGATATACGAACTGTATCTACTGAAAACCATGCGATCCAATAACTGAAATATTGATTTCGAATTCTAGCGAACCTAATCTTGAATCCAGCGTTGATTAGCGCGACTCCTAACTTATATTACCTTGCGATTAATCGAGTCGCTCGGCGAGGATTCATATAGGAAAAACTTGCGCAGAAAAGCATTAAATACTCACCGGTATAAAACGTAAACAATCGGAAGGAAGCAATTTAATCGGAAAAAGAATTTCACGGAACAAGTATAATCAATCCTGTCAAGGCCCGGCGCGCAGAACAATTCGCGGCGCGTACAATCGAGCGGAAAGGAGCCGTCATTGCATTCTAAACGGACCGAGTGCACCGAAAAACCAGCTATCAAACGTCGCCCGTCCAATTGACATTTTGGCAGCGCCGATAGATGTGCGGAGATTTCGTTTCGCCTCGGTATGACAGGATAATTTTGGTAGTGACGATTGCCGACGTGCGTGCGCTGCGCGCGTTGCGTTGCACCGCGTTGCATCCCGTTGCATCGGGACGCGTTATGACAAACGGCGGCGGTCAGCGGGGAGCAAACTGCGCGAATTTCCCGACTGCATTCTGTGTTTCGCGGAGGCGGACTGTCACCTTGCCAAACGCACGCATTCTGGGACACGCGTCCTTTTTCATTCATTCGTTTGTCCATCGGCCGCACACTCGACGCGAGACGGTTCGCGGTGGCTCTCTTTCACGGGACGCGATTTCCGCGCTTCCCGCACACGCCGTTCACGGAGAGGATCGGTCGACGACGGAAATCCGGCCGCGTGTTCGGTGTCAACGTGCCATATTCGAACGCGCGACGGCTAAAAAAACACACGAAAACGTTGGAGTGCGCGTAACGAGCACGATATATTTAGACGGCGAGCGTCGTCGCCAGTGGCGCTTGTCGCCTGTAAACTCTGTGACATAGTTACCGCTGAACTGCAATTAACGACGCCTACTGACCAACCTGCCGACCATCTATTGGCCCCTCGTTTAATTTTATGTTTCTACGAACAAAAATCCTCGCGTGCACCGCGCTTTCCATCGATTCGAAACGCTAAAGTTCCGCCAACACATTCTCGGAATCCGACAAACCATCGCCACCGCTTCGAACCGACTTTGCTAGCTACGTTCTCATTGGACGTTCCAATGAATTGCACTCTGTCTTGAACTTACTATCAACTTGGCTAATAAGTATAACAAAATTTAGTCATCTTCTACAGATTTTAAGTAGGTGACAGTCTTCGTCGGAACGCTAGCTCGATTTTTCTAGGAGACCTCGGGGCTATTCGCTGTGTCTACATTTACTCTCGATCAACTTTTCCATATTCTTTCTTGAGGTAATTCATTCGTGTAATTCATAACCGGGGAAACGATTTTTACATTATTCTTTTGTGTTCATTTTGATTTTCACATACACAGAGCGTGGACAGAAGCAAGTCGTTATCAAACGGAGGAGCTGTGTATGTTCTTGCAGGACTTGGAAGGAGCATACCCGTAAAAATGTTTCTCGTTCCATGCTGAAGAGTTAGTAGCACGATAGCGAGCGTTAAATGGTAACAAAGCGAGCATCCGTGCGTTGAGAGTTAAAGGAGGAGGAACTTACCTAAAATTGCAATTATACACGGCTCGTTACCTGGAACAGAAGTTTGATAAACGTGCTTTTCTGAACGAACGTCGCGGCATGCACTCTAATTCCGAACGCCACTTCCCGAGTGGATTTTCACTGCGCACACGCGGCTCTCCCTTCCAAACCTCTTGGATTCATTTGTACACTGTAATATGGCGGGCACCCCGGACTCGAGACCCGACTTATTGTTAGATCCACCATCGGAGCTTTTTCCACGACACGCGGATTGTCCGAAAGGTTTCGTATGTACAACCGCTTCTCATTCATTTGCCATTTTTCTTCGTTTCCTCACATGCCGTTCGGCGAACAATTACGTTCCTCGAACATTAATAATTAGAGAATCGTCCGACATCGAACAGTTCTTTCGATCTGAGCCTTCTTGCGTCAAGCTTTTACATCGTGCTGCAATCGTATGTACAATGA
The DNA here is from genome assembly GCA_028455615.1 of Lasioglossum zephyrum. Taxonomy (NCBI): domain Eukaryota; kingdom Metazoa; phylum Arthropoda; class Insecta; order Hymenoptera; family Halictidae; genus Lasioglossum; species Lasioglossum zephyrum. The sequence continues at coordinate 9,243,604 of CM052321.1, read as the reverse complement.
AATATTTAAGAATTCATATTGTATGTATTATTCATTAATCACTACTGTGTATCAATATTGAATGAAACTACGCTCGAAATTGGAGGATAACTACAGAGAAAATTTAATTATGACGATATCAATCGAAGTCGATATAAATTCCTAGAAAATTCAAGAAGACTTGTACCATGTTTAAAACTATTCCATTTGACGGTTTCTGTCGATGTAGTGCTACACTGTAGATTTTACAGTATTCTCAGCTTTAGCAATTAAGAAAATTACATAATCAAATTTGGAGTTTTCGGTAGAATCGATTTGATAATGAACAATTTAATTTGTCTAGGCACTGTTCAATTGTGTTGTCGCAGTAATATTTTCTCTGATTGTAACGTTCGGTATTCTAGTTTGCAAAAGCTTCGAATTTCTCGTGAATTTATTTGTTCAACTATAATACTTACACACACCGTACGCACGAGCGCTCGTGTATCACATGGGTTTTGTTATTTCTTGTTCTTTATCACGGAGACTCGTTCTATACGCAGAACTCAGATTAGAAAAATTTATGGAAACGACAGTGCAGTTAACGGCACGCTGTAAAGTGTAGTTATTTTCCCCGTAAGGGCGCGGTACACGACAAGAACGCGACGTAAAACCAAGATGGACGACTATTACTTTTGACACAATGCTCAGCTTATTCGCAGAATAAACTTGCGTTTTAGATACGTTTCTTCGCGTAACTGTTTCAAGGGGCAATCTTTCGGTTTAACTTTTTTCCGTCGAGCTTTATTCTATCTCTTCCGACGAGTAATTATGTTTGCAAGTGCAGAGCCTTGCCGAAAGCAACAGTTTGAGTGAAAAATTTGTGTTTTGTTTATTTCGTAGACTGTTTTTATGCACGTCACTTTTTACTGCATGAATCATTTCTGCAGCTATTTGCGTGTCGTTTCCTCGCTGCTGAAACCGAGTACTGACGAGTAACTCTAACAATGTCATTAATTTTTTTGTATATAGTCTTACGCAATTAAAAACAAATCTATGCTCGCTTATAAAATTGTGATTTAGTATAATGCTGCACAGATTCTTCCATTTTATTTCTTTTCACATTGACAGAAGCTAGTTAATCTTTTCGAATAATTGAAAGTCTTAAAAAATTTATATTTATTTTTTGTCTACGTTTATTTCAATGCATAAGTATTTATTTTTGAAGAATAGAATTTTATTGCGATGTAATTGCATGTTTAATAGATTTTGTTCGAAATTAAATTATTACTTACTTACTTACTAAAAACCATAAATCTGGTCAGTGTTCTTCAGTGTTATATATTTCCTTGTTTCCAGTTGGAGTTCGTCTGTATCGAACAAAGTATTCGTTGTTTCGAAGACTGAGACCAATGAACAAGTATTGCGGACACACATGTGACAGCGTATGAAAGTGTTCAAAGACATGCACGCAAGGGAAGAAAGCATTGAGAAACGCGTGGATATCGGGCAAAGTAAATTAAATGGTTACGCTCTGGGTTCAAAGAGAAGGCGAGAGCCGTGGAAGTTGGATACATTAGTGAATTAGTTACGTTAGCGGTTTGGGATTTAGTTCTCTAATCAAGAGAACGAAGAGTGAAGGCTGCGGCAATTGATGTAAAAGTAGAACTTCCCGGGGACCAATTACGTGGCCGTGGCGAAGCTAGAAGTTCTCTGTCGTAATCAACGAGGGGATTATGGCCGCGCGTTAAGTATATTACGCCTGGAATAATTTTCTGTTTGAACGAAAGAACCCGACAGCGGGCAATTAATCACAGAAACGCATAGAAAGCGTTTGCGAACCTGCCGCGAATAAATCCCGAGGGCTTTTCATGAGACGTGATCTAACGGATGGTCTCACTGCTTAAACCATTAACAAAATAAGACGTTCATTCCTGTGAATATAGCGAACTGCCATTGTTGTTTTGCTAAAATAACTGCGATATGTTAGGTTTCTCTAAATTCCTGTTACTTTTGCAAAATCAAAATTTTCTGCGTCGTTTGCAACACATTTCTCTGACGAAAAATTATTTGACTACTGTTTCATACGATTTTTATTTTGTACACTAGACGGCGGACCTTCGAGCATTTATTTTCTCGACTTTTCTGCTTCGAGGAAGAAAGTTACACTTGTTGATTTTTAATTGCTAACGATAGTTAGCAAAGATCCAAAATATGTCGTATCTTCTCAGAATTTTAGAATGTATCGCAAACCGGAAAATGCACGGAAAAGCGCGATATCTAATTTACCTTGTAACTATTTTCGTGAGAAAGCTAGAGGGCTGAAATTTTACTCGGAGGGGTTTCTCTTGGTCAGCTTTCGAATGATTCGATAGTCATTGAAAAACCTCTAATGGCAGTTGTGACCACCTTAATCGGCTATGCTGTTTATGAGACACAAGAGAGCATTTATATTATTAAGATGTGACAGCGCTGATCGTTTTAGAAAATAGGAAATTATAGAAAGATCCACAGTCCAGTAATCACTGAACAAATGAGGAGGAGATATGATGAAAAGGCAAGAAGGCACACGTCGAATGAGAATTTACAGACGATGAGTTTATTCACGTTTAATATGATGCTCGTAGTACACTTTTACGTAAGAAGTATAATCAATAGGCTCTTAACAAACTCGTTACGACGTGAACGCAGTGTCGTGGTACAGAGAATATTTACAATAACGTGATTGAATACGCTCGGTGCGTCGTTAATGTGTATATTCAGCGTTTGTACGTTTACGGTTCGATTCGTCGGTGTACGGTCGACATGGTAAATATTCGAGTCGATAGTAAAAAACGACAGATAGTTCGTAAAACGATGACAACAGGAGGTTAAACGGTGCCCAAGATTACGTGGCACACGACAGTCGCGTCCGAGCATCGAACGTTTTCCGAATATCGAGGCTAATTGTATCCCACTGATCCATCTGCATCCGGAAATCGATCATTCTGCCGGGACACCTGTGCACGTACGACATTCAAGCCTGTTTACGCCTTAGGAGAAGGAAGACGGAAATTAATACTGTTCAGTTCGTGGCGTTCGTGAATAGCAACGTGCCTGGCTGGAATATCGACTTTCTGTTCGTTCTGTTAACTCGTAATCTGGCTTAATCCTTCGAACATGAAGCGTTACAATGAGAGCAATTGGAAGACTCCGTGGCGAACTCTATCAAAACGGACTGGCAGGAAACATTTTTCACCGGCGCTAAACGTGCCATTGAATAAACATATTTTTCATTTTCCACCTTCATATATTCCAAATTAGAATTACGTATGGATTAAAATGATATTTATTACTTTAACGTATTCGTTCATTTCTTTTAACGAAATAAGAAGGAAGTGGAAGGAAGGAATAAGTTGCTCCATGCACCCTATATCCATTTTGTATACAAGATAACAATTAAATTATTAACTAATCATAATTTTAGTAAAAAGCGTAACAAGATTTTAGAATATTCGCATTTAATTCGCCTCTCGGGTAGAACCGAGAACTTTCTACACCTTACTGTGAACACATATACGAGTAATTTGAGAAAAAATAACTATCAAAGCGTCGACAATCATCATTGACGTAAATTGCTCATTGGACGTAAAGGGTTTTATGTTTTGCATTTCTATAGCCATGTAAGTACTTTCATAAACGTCTCCGACAGAATTCTTGTTAGAACGTCTACAAAGTGTTTCAAAATTAATAATAAAAAGAAATCGAGTTTTTGAGGTTTGAATACTCGAAACTCCTTTTGAAATAAAATAAAACTAAGCTACATGTTCCAAGTAGAAGTTGCTATCGAGACAAGCGTGGCGGTTGGTGCTCGCTCGAGACTATAGTTTTGCGGATTGTAGTCTCGAGAGTAAAAACTTCTCTGCATTGTTGTCAGGGTTGCTAAAGCAACTACTGCAAGTGGAACTTCGAGTCTCGTTCGTACCCTCTTTTCCCTATAGCGAAGCTGTTATTTTTGGTAAACGAAACAATATGCGAGTCTTTTGTCTTATGTTAAAGTGTATACTTATATTATATGGCAAGAGAATAACGTTCAAAGAATTAATTCAGTCACACTCGATACGCTGACGAGTTACATTTCGCGCGGACAGATCAGTGAGACACGGTGAAATTCGAACATTGACGGAAGAATGGATTGCTGAACGTACGAAAAAGAAAAATATTTGGTGACTCGAATCAATATTCGGACGGTCTGAAGAAGACGATAACTTTTAAATATTCTACTATACGATTTTGGGAAGCTAGAGCAATTAGTTTACTGCAGGTTGTGAGAAGAAGTATTTTCAAAAATTGCAATTGATAGTAGCATACGTAAATTAATTGCTCCCAAAACAGTTTAAATCGTATAGCACAATATTTAAAAAATTATCGTCTTTTCTGGAGTGTCCGAATATTAATTCGAGTCACTGTATACAGGGTATCCCGGATTTTTCCGGCCAAGCTACGGTAGCGTATTCTATGAGAGGAAATAAGAAAAATATGTTATTTGAGGTTCGGTTAGAAACGCTTCGTTACAAACTTATAATCAAATGAAATTGAATTTGGTAACAGCAGATTTTACTTCGCAGAGTATGAAAGGTCGAACATGTTTATCTTACTGGTCGATAGATATCATGTTTACTATCTTGGAGTGATTCAATATCAGTGTCACAGTTCTAAGAGAACTTCAAGTAACATTCTTTTCTTTGTTTCTGCTTGTAGAATATGCTCCCGTAGTTTTCCGGAAAACTCCGGAACACACTATATGTATATAAAGTCACTTGTCCTATCTACACTCGATGAAGCGTCGATATAATGTCGAAACGGAAACACTTCACGGACATATTACTTTACAGTATGGAAATAATGAAACACGTTGTGGCTAGATGTACGAGTAGGTTCGATTAGATGCATTCCCCGTGAACGTCCTATAGTACAACGCCATAACAGAGACGCGATCGTACGATTCGTAATCTTAACGGCTAATACGATTATTTACACTAAATTCGAGTATCTGAACGATCACCGAACAGATAATGACATTTGTACAGCCTTCTTTTGTCAATTTGAATAATATCGGGATACTTTCTTTCGAAATTAAGAACGTGCTCGATATATGATTTCGATTCACTTCCAGTTCGTTCGACTACGCTTTTGATTGCGTTACATTCACGCATACATTTCGTCAAATGAAAAATCGTTGTGCTGCTGCGATATATCGCGTGGGAGACATCGATGTCCAATTTATTTACGGCATTTAATATCATTCGCAAACAAAACCTTAAAGAGAATACTTTTAATTAATTAACCCTTCGTAGTTTAAACGTCGTATTTTGAAGTAAACTCGCAAGGCAATTATGAAAGTGGCCTAACTCATGTATTTCTTGTTTCGAGATATTTAAAGGAAAAGGATTCTTCTTTTAGATAAACGCATTTTATTTTAAATTCTGAATTGGACCACTTCCATAATAATGGGCACAATTCTCGATCGGCATCAATAAATAATTGTCACTGAACCGCATCCATCACGATACCGTAAACCTTCGAGCAGAGCCCCATTTTTTACTAAAGACATCTGTTTCCATCGGCTCGACAAAAGACAAATAACGCCTGGTCGTGTTTCCTCCTTCTCGTTAATCCTTCCGCACGAGTGGCGCCGTTGTCTCCCGCGCGGTACAATGGATTCCTGGCGAGCTTCGATTAACGATCGACCGGTGTAGATCCTGCGGAGTGTATAGCCCTGGAGGGAACTACGTGTAGCCTGGGTTCGGATCGGTGGACGCGAAAAATTGATGGAGAGAACAGTTGGAAGAAAAAAAATCTTGGATATACAGTGAAGTCGAGAGGTGAAGCTGCTTCTGGTTCGTCCTGGAGCAGTGGCGGCTGGATTCGCGTCTCGTTGGTTTCTTCGCTGATCGATCGCGTCTTTTAGTCCGTTGGAACGGGGATCGGATTATCCATCGCATCGGTCTCTCGTCCGTCTTGATCGTTTTGAGCTCAGGTTAGAGGCGCTTTCCCGACGAAGTGCCTGTACTTGTTGCACGCCGGGTACTTGCCCTCCTCGGAGACGATCGACAGATTGGACTGCTCCCTCTCGCGACGACACAGTGGCTTTTTTACCGGCTTTTTCGTGCCGTTGCCGCAATCCAGAGCGTAACGGAGCTCGCTCGCCATCTCCAAGCACACGGACTTCTGCAAAGTGCGACCAAACCACCGATGCAAACGCTTTTCTGTGACCACACAAGCCGCGGTCGGCCTGCGAAGCTACGGTGGGTCAACGAAGTATTGGCACATTGGCAAAGGAGGTCCTCGCATTCACGATAGTACCTCCACGGCAACGTGGAAACTTATTTTGATACGGGTACAGCCCTGATGCGCCACGGGCAGTTCAAACGGCACGCGCACGAGCTGCCGTGAAAGGGAAAAGGGAACCTTCGAATAACGACCGAAACGAGCAAATCTTACCGACCTCTGCTCTGAAGAATCTATTTTCAAATTAAGATAAAGAAAAGAATCTTTTTTCCAAGCCGATTTCTTGTAACCAAATATTTTTAAAACAAATTCTTTTCAAATGAAGATATAGAAAAGAATATTTTAACAAGGGAATTTCTCTTGTAATAAAATAGTTTTTTAAAAGTCTATAGATAGACCACCCGGTATAATGAAGTAGTAAAAGTGATGAATGTGGAACGAAGAGTGCTCATACTTCTTTGACCCAGTCCAAGTCAGCCAAATGCGATGACGCGTGCCAGCATATTCGCCGACCACTCGCCCCTTCCCGCCCTTCGCTCGACAAAATCGCGATATCAAGTTTATCGAGGTTATAACTTTTTACGAGCGGGAAATGTGCTAGCCGGATCTCGAAACGACTGTACGAACGCGAGAATCTCGCGCCCTCGCGCAATCTCCCGCTGAAACGTTCGCCATGTCCTCGAAAACTGTGAAAATTGACAAAAAGAGACTGTCTACGACTGTTCCCACGAGTTCCCGTAGAATCGGCCGAATATCGTCAGCCCTGATCGGGTCTTTCCGCAGGAATTTCCAGTTCTTTCGTTCCGGTAATACGCGTCATTGCACGAAGCTGACAGCTCTATTATAGAACATTGGTGTGTGAACGTGCACTTGTTGCAAGAATGTTTTCAGGGAATTTTTCGTGACGCGTGGAAATCAGCCATAAGGTAGAAAGCATTTTAACTTGCATCGTGCTGGTTTCATATTTAAGCGTCGCCAGCTTTTTTTTAGACTTGTCAGGGTGTCATTGCAAATTGGAATTATTACATTTCTATTAATAAGCAAAAAATGGGTGCACTGTACCTTGTGTAACCAGAAATATTTAACTTTTCTTATGTAATCCTTTAGATTGTTGCGAGAAAATGCGAGAAATCCAAATTTCAGACCTAGGAAATCGGTGGATCAAAAGTTAGGAGTGTTTGAACTTGAGTATCTGTCAAAAACTCTAACAATCGCTCAAGTTTAAACAATCATAACTTTTGAGCCACTAGGGTTGAACCTTGAATTACTGGTTACGCAAGGTATGGTATAATCGAAAAGATTGTTGAATTGGCATGAAACGAAAATGATCTTAAAAGAAAAAGTGGTAGAAAATATGAGAAACAGGCTGGTGACACAAAAAGAACTCTGTCTAAAAATCCATGCTTGATGATTTATTTCGTTCCAGTGCTGTGACACAACAAATAACAGAGACAAAGTACAAAAGTTGCTCACCTCCTGTGTATCCGTGGCGAGAGAGAAAGAGAGGCAAGAAACATTGCGACACAACTAACAATGTCATACTAAACTGTCACACATCGTGCGCGTATCCTTCCGAATCGTATGCGATCCACTTAAACCCTACGTGTTTTGCAATGCGACCGTTTCTAATTACCGTATTGGCAGTATTTCGAGTTGTTCCCAACTCCATACTCTCATTAAAAATATCTGAACAATGACATCGATAATAAAATTCCAAATTTTTTTATAAGAAATCGGTTTTTGACGTTACTACTAATAGAAAGGAATTAGGCGACTGAAAAAGAAGAGACGTGAAATAAAATGATGGACAGAAGCCACAGGTAAATTACAACGGAATGAATGAAGTAAGAAATCCAATGTCAATAAGCGAGACGTACACTTTATTCCCAGCGTCTAGAAGTAATTAGAATCAAGTACTACTCACTTAAATGAGTCGTAAAAGCAAGAAAACTAATTGATGTTCTTGCGGCACAGATGAGTTATGAAGTTATAAATCAAATAAACATAAATTTTGAGAACTCGGAAGCCGGTTGGAATGATTATCATTGGTTGGGAGAAATCGAGACGCCGCCATTACGGTAATTAATATGATACAAGTGTACGAGTCGACTATCGTATATGTTCCTTCGTGTCTCACTAAAGAATCCGTGGGCTTGTTTGCGCGGTCCTATAATTCTCTGACGACAGACAACGTTCGATCCGAGCTGTGTTTTTTTCTTTTGTTCGCGATTTTTCATTATCATTTCTCTCTGTTATCAGAAACACACGGACTCCGCGCGGTGGTGGCATGGCTGGCCACTCCCTCGAAACTACACAATATGTACATATACAATAAAACGTTAGCAACCTCACGCTATACATTAATTATCTATTCGGTATAAAATCGTGATTGTTTGTAAATATTTTTCGTTAATCTGCAACACTTAATTCAGTCGCGGTCCGCGGCGCGTCAGCTCGAGAGGTATACGCCGCGGTTTTCTTTTTTGTTTCTTTACATTAACAAATTCACCCGGGAGACTGTTGCTTCTCGCTGCGAGGCTTGAAGTCGTCGTCAATTAATCTAAGAGTTTTGATATGAGCAATATGGCAAACGCGTTGACCTTTCCAATTTCAATTGGCAACGACGCGAACCTTCCAAGGAAGATGTATGAACAGATTCTTTTTTATTTTCTTTCTGAGAGGAAGAGAAAGAAAGAAATTGATTATTTCGCTAATTCTTGGTTACTTCGTTTCATTGTTAGCGAGCCTTTTGATCGATCGTCGCGCTAGATTGTCTGCTGGGATTTTCGACGCGGACGATAGAAAAACTGAAAAGGTCGAGGATCGTTGCTCCTTCGTTTTGATTATACGTTTCGTTTCTTTTTTTTCAACTTTCTACACGTTTTTCGTGTCTGTCAGTGTTTCACACAGTTCTCGATCACTCATGGTGGAGTTCCTCCTTAGGTCCATCGGGTCAGACACGGTTTTCTCGGGCTTAGGAATCTGTGAGACATTTTTTTTTTCGTTTGTTTGTTTTGCGAACGGGATCATTATACCGTCCGCTAGTGTAGATCGGTAAAAGCTTCGCAGATCGGTTTCCCCGAGGATTTCTGCTTCTAAAACAGAACAGCAAAATGCTCGGGTAAGATTGCGGCCAGGTGAGAATATCAATGATCGACGAATCAATATGGCGACGCGGCACACGCGACGAGTGCGCCATGAAAAAGAAACTTAAAAGAACGAGCCGACGCAACAATGATTTTCCAATTAAATTTCTAAGAGGCAAACAAGCTTAGCGGGCACAAAAGAGAAGGAAATTATAGCCGGGAAATGACAAACACGGTGTACGATTCCTCTCGAGTCAAAGGACAAAGGAGTACGAGCCGGGGACCGGAGAGTTGGCGAAACAGCAGTAGCAGCAAGCGCACGAAACTCGTTTTAATATTCCTCTTTACGAGTCGAGAAATTAACGGTGTGTACCAGATAGAACGGAAATTGTAATAAGCTCAATGTAAAGTGATTCGTCTGGAATAAGATAATTGAGAAACGACAACAGAGTTCCTTTTATACAATGCTTTCTTTCTCCAATAAGGATCGCAAGGCTTTCCTTGGGATCCCGAAGTTTAATACTGTCCGCAAGTACAAACATCAAAATAAGATCTTTGCGACTACGATGAAAAAGAACATTTCTGATGAATTCATTAAGGAGGCGCAGAACAATAAAGCAACAATTCTATTGAATGATTGCAAAAAATCCTCCCTCAATTTTCATAGTGGTGACCGTACAATTGACTAATAAAACTTGATGTTTAAATCGTTTACTTACGTCGGATTTTTTTCAATCATCTAATACGCAGTAGACGCACATTTAGTAATCAAACTATACTAAACTAGGTAGTTTGTCAAAGCGAGAAACTTTTCAAATATAATCATTTAAGGGCTTCGCTTGCTTCAAGAAAGTTTATATTATTACAAAGCAATCTTAAATAACCTTTCTACATAACTAATGAGGGTTTAACTAAACGCGTTTACGGACGTCGGTAGTCGATTAGGGTTAAAGATTGCGAGATACAGGCGAATTAAAAGATCGTACACGTCCAGGCCCGTCAAGAATAACTACACCAGCAGAGGATCGATATATTCGATCGAAAAGTAAACGAAATCGCAGAAAAACAGCACCTGAAACAGCGAGTGAATTTAATCGCAGACGGCAACATTTCGAGAAGGAAATATACACGGCCGAATAGTCGTACGTAATATGTACAAAGTTTATTTAAGATTATTACGTGATAATATAAAATTTCTTGAGTCGAGCGAAACGTTTTAAATTATTTGTTGAAATTGTCTTTCTTGACCAAACTTCAGTGGGCGGTACTGTATATGTAAATAGATATATACAGTTGTTTTAAACAATTTTTTGATCACGTTATACGGAAGTCTACTGTAGTTGGAAGAATAACAGTCATGTAAAAATTAATAACATCGTATTTCCGAATGGAAACACGGGGAACGCTTGTGGGTTATGCAACAATTACGTTCCGCCCTCGATGTCAAGCAAGAACGATTAACAGTTTCAGAATCGAGGGTAGTATCGTGGCCACTCTGTTGTGGTCTGAAGTATCGCGGTCCGAAGGGGAACAGCGATACTAACGTTTGTTGGCTTGTAGGATTGTTTGCTCTCGAGTGTGCGGGGTCGCCGTCGCAAAGCTGCATATCCGTATTTGTGGACGAGCCCTTCTCAAATACTTGCCTATTTGCTTACCGCTTGAATGTACGCAAGCGGTAGCTCGAATACATATTGTAGACACGCGATCCCCTTCGCCTGCGAGTTTCCCGCTGCCGCGCCGTATCACTGTGTCTTAATTTCATTCCCGCAAAGGAACGTTCCTCTCGGAACGGCTCGCTTCACGCTTCTCAACCTTCCCAGCATCGATTTTTCCATTCCCTACCGTTCTACCGTCTCCAAATTAATTGAACGTCAATGATCCTTTCGCTTCAGATATCTTTCTTCCGAACAAACGCTTTATTAGCTGTCACACCTTGACACTAGAACCACCAGACGGATCGTAATTATCTCATAATCAAAATGAATGGATTCAATCCGGTTATTATTCTAAATCAGTATACTCCCGTTTACTGCTTGGTAGTTATAATGTTCTACGTGGGTGAAAAAAATTTCACAGATTCAAAATAATTCAATTACTGAAACTTATAAAAGTTATATTATAACTTGTAAAATATAATCTGAATTCTTTCGAAAATTCCTCAGGTGGGGATGGTTCTATTCCACGTACAAATATAACGTTTATTGTTTTTCGATTATCAAATTAATACACAAATCACATCAATACGAGATTTCGAAGCTGTAATGGAAGGATGTATCTTCGATTCGAACAGAAATCGTACAGGATTGAAATGAAGGCATTGCGAACAACAATGTAAGTTAAAAGGATATACATGTTTCAGCGAAATCTAATTATTAGTAATTTTATAATAATCGACATGGAATCAAGTCACATGAAATACACAGTGGTTCGAAAAATAGGAAATCAAAGTTTGGGCTCTTTCCTCTAGAATTTTAGCATGTGAGTTAGTCGTAAGCTATTCTTATGCGTGAAAGTATGATGTATTGGCATCACTATGGTTTTATAATTTATAAAAACTCTATATCTAATAGCCGAAAATACAATCTTCTCAATAGCCGTGCAATCTATTTATACTAGACAATGCTGAATCGTTAATGCAGTTCAATCTTTGGGCAGTTGGACTTCACTTTGTGTGTCGGAAGCAAAAAGCGATCACGAACCTGGTGAAACGTGTACGTAAGAAGAATGAGAATTCAAACCTTGATCCCTTATTTGTGGAACACTTTGTACAGATAGCACCAACGAAGTGAAACGAAACAGTTTAATGATATTCCCGGCCGCAAACGATGACGGATACAGAACATTCGCTCGATATGAAATATTTTGTAAATCTTTCGGCTGAGTGATTCCGTCGATCGGACGGTAGAACGATCAAACCCGAGTGGTTCTGTACTTGCGCCGTGACCATTAAAGAGGAACTCCACCATCGCGCGAACATCAACTGATGTATTCGCGCGGTATGTCGGGGTAGATCGCGTCTGGATCGAGATGCGTGTTGGATGACGTTACTTCTGGCGTGATCACGCCCTCTTCGACGTGCTATCTGACCTCACTCACCCGTTCCTCAATGGCGACCTTCCGGCTTTTCCAAACGAACTCGCACACAGCTATCACGCATGCGATGCCCATCCCTCCCATCAGAACCACGAATACGCCGCCGACGTTGGCGAGACCCAGCTCGTTCGCCGTCGAGCTGCTCTTCGAGGTATCATCCTGGTGACAGGACAAACAAACTCGATTTTTCAAATCAGAGAAATACACCTCGACGCAATGAAAGGTAAATGTTACGTTTAAGGGAGGCAGCTCGGTGGGTCCAAGAGTAGGGAGGGAAATCTGCGATTCGCGAACCGCAAGTTTCTCAGGAAAAAAAATATATGAATAAACTTTTTAAAAACCTCGCTTATATTAGAATCCACTGAAAAGGAGAAAATAATATTTTTAATTATTAGGGACTATAAATAAAAGCGTGGAGCGCTAAACTATATTAACGTAATCTTCGTGGGCGCTCCACGCTTTTATTTATAGTCACTAATATCTAAAAATATTATTTTCTCCTTTTTAATGCATTCTAATATAAGCGTGGTTTTTAAAAAGTTTTTTCATATAGCTTTTTATTTTCTAGTTTTTAGTATTTACTACCGAGCGTATTTAGCAAGGTTCGATTCCCGCCGAGATACTATGTTGAGATTTTTTTATCTCGTAAACGCACAGGTACTTAAAAAATTTTCTTTTTAATATTGCATTGTAATCCAGTTCTGAGCTATTTTTAAAGTTCCAAGTCATCGGGAAGTGGTCTAAAATTCGATTGCAAGATTTGACGGATACAACAACGACAACTCGGCAAGCTAATATAAGCGTGATAAAAACGTTTCGCAAAGGACAATAAAGGACGTTGTGTTTGCATGCTCACCCTGCAAGATCCTCCGCCGCGTTTCTCCTTCCACCAGCGTGTTTTCAGTAAGTGCAACTTCCCCTCTTCCTGCAGCTTCAGGATCGCCCCGCTTATGGCAGTCCTGTACGGTGAATCTGAAGTCCCAAGGTCATATTGAGAAAGTCTTATCTCCTCTCCCAGTCGGCTTTTATCGCTCTCGAAACTTTCGAAAGCTGTCACCGAAGTTATCACATCCAACCAGCGAACATACTGAAGCGACAGTCGACGATGTTTCAGATATTTTCGTTCGAAACGGCGTTTCAGAATATATGTTTCATTTTTACAGATTGTGTCTTTCGAGTTCGATACCGTGCCGTTTCTTTATTAACGAAACAGGGAACCATGGACAAGCGAGAGAGAATGAGAAAAACCGTAACCTATAGTATCGCTTTCGAATGTCTACAGATACAATATTTTTGCAACGGACACCGGCTGATTCGCTTCCCAACTAGATACGGAATATTAAGCAGCGGAACTCGTTCTCGCGAAACGCGCGAAAGTTCGGAATCGGTTGAAATTCCCGTTGGAACGTGCCGGAATCGGCGCTCTCCTAATTTCCCTATAAATCCGTACAACGTGAAAAATTATCTTCACGATTCGACGGCGTTTGCCTAGGGACTATAAATCAAGGATATACATGTCGATCGACTGAAATGGCCCGCGTCTCTATCGCTCGGAAGCTATTCGGGTGGGTATAATCGGCTAACGGTGCATCTAGGTGACAAGTTTATACTGGCGGGTGTACAGGGTGTCACAAAAGCATAGGACCAATCACATATTCTTAACTCGAGTACAGATTGAAATTTCCTTTAGACTTATAAAATTTGTACGCATAATTTATTCGTTAACGATATCGTCCAAATTGATGAATTTTCAGTTAACGAAGTGTTATCAATCATAAATATTAAGCTCCGATGTGTCTGGAAAAATAACTTATTGACGACAGCGTTATGCGATTTTTGGTAATAAAAAAAACTAGTCGTTGATGATAAAAAAAACTACAAAATCAAGATAACAATCTTGTAAATGAAAAACACAAATGTAGATACAATACATTGGGTATACAAAATTGCGTAATGTCATTGCTAAAATTTGGACGTTTTATATACAATAATCTATTATTTCTTGAGATGAATCTTCAATTTAAAAAATGAGGAAGCACACTGGCGACTTGTTTGCATCGAGAAAGTGCACGTTTAGGGGATGGTACTATATTTTGAGGCACCCCCTACACCATACAACATACATGTATATTCACGTACGCTAGAGTATTTCATAGCACTTACTCGGCGGCATGGCTATGCCATATCCTTTCGAGTCCAGGAGACCGCCGACTTGAGTGAGGTCGCAGGTCCTCTCGATTACGTATTCGATAGAAGTGGATTCCATTAGGAATGCGTAGCTGCCTTTACCCTTGATCACTCGATCCACGCCCTCGACGTTGCTATTTGTAAATACCTCCGGCTTTGCTGAATCCATGAAGGACCACATACGCTGGTACGTCGAGAAATTGGAATCCTAGATCACGCCAGGAATTTCATGGTCGATTGCGCGTGCCATTAAACGATGAAACGTCGGTCGAAATTGGTTAATCTTCAAGGAGGACTATTACACGGTGCCCGCTCGTCTGCGGTCTCATGGAAATCACAGCCGAGCTGCCATTGCGGCGATCGATAACGCCCGTCACCGTTCTCGCGATTTGCAATTTCATTTTTGTCCCTTAAACCTCCGAATCGATTCGGATCACACGCGGCGAACCGGTAAGCGCACTCCGAATTTCAACCTTAACCCCTCGAAGATTAACCCTTCGCGAAACTGATGGGGTTGAATGAACCCCGATGGGTTTAAGACTAATATTCTGAAATGTAATAGTAGCATTCTGTTTTTAAAAAATAAACCGACCATTTTGAACACTAGGTTTACGGGACCCGTCGCAATGTCGGGTTCCCGTATTTTTAATTTACGATTATTCTTGTTATTTTGATAAAGTAATTTGAAATAGTTACTCTTTCAGTGCTCCGTAAACCTCTTGTTACAAGTAAATCTTTGTTTCATTTAAATCTGACCCTATTGTTTGCATCGAACAAATTTGATTACGAAAATAATTTCATCACAGTCAGTTCAACATTGAAAATTATTCCAGAGCGTTGGCTGACGCCTGATACGATAGTAACGTGCGATTACTTTCCAAGTAGATTGTCCCTCGATCAATCGGTTCGAACCTTCGATACGGCCATACAGACTCAAAAATATCGGGCGAGGTTCAATGAGGCGATTACGCGAATATTTGTATAGGGTTCATAAGATATTCATGCGATCTTACCCTGAAAAAGGCTGCGGTACTGCCTCCTTTGAGAGCGCCGTATTTGATTTTCGTCTGCTTTGCGAGATCCTCCGCGCTCTCGATCGGAGAATCCATCCTCTCGACGGTGAGGAACGCGGCCAAGTTGGCAGTGTACGAAGAAATCATGATCAAAGTGAAGAACCACCACATCCCCGCCACTATGCGAGTTGACACGGCCCTGCGATGAGAATTTGAACGGTGCAGAGGAACCTTGACGCGAAAATATTCCGAATATGTTCACCACGGCAGCGAATTTTCTGCATTTACTCCGATATAATAATCGACTATTTCAGGAATTCTCGAGTAACGTCAAGTGAACAAATATCTAAATTGTCTCGTGATTAGATATACAAGTTTGTTTAGTTCGACAAATTTTATGCTATTTTAGATCTAAAACGATAAGTATTGACGCCTCGATGCTATCTACTTTTTCAGTGTTTCATAAAGTAGGTAAGGTATGTGTGTAGTGTACCGTTTGTCTAATCCGGATTGGGACTATTGCATATGTGTACGTGACCAAAATTAAAAACTGCTTTCCCTCTTCACTTTATATAACACCTTCTAACGAAGATGCCTTCAATAAAATGATAATGAAGGCGAGGAACGAGACAGATGCTGGTAGCGAACGCGACAACGGCACACTGATAGTTTTTCGTTCACCGCGGAATTTAATCTCGTGCCCTCTGCATTAGTCCCAAAGCTTAATTAGTCAAATTATACCGAAGAATACTTCAAGCTTCTACATATACCGTTTCATGCAACTCACACGCTCTACGCTTCTATGAACTATCTGTCTAATGTAACACACATGACATCAACTTAAGCGTTAATCCTACTAAATAAGGAACGACGATAACGACTCGGGGAATAGGGGCTGCTTCGCGTGGAGTGTCGGAAGACAGAAGCATCTAAATACAGTCTCCTGTGTCTAACGAGTAGTGAAAGTGTCAGGTGTCTCGGATTAAACGCGCAGAAATTGCTGCTGCCTCCTTTAAATAATTCAAATACCTTCTGCCGACAAGGAATTCGTCAAATTTCATTCGTCAGTTAATGTTCCGCGTATTTCCACGGTCGAGTTAGAAACATCTCTTGGGTGTCCTTATTAACGGCAAGGCATCTAAACGTTGATTAACAATATCCACGATAGAACGGTAACTTCGTAATAAATTAATGCGTTCAATCTCCTATCCTTTTCTCCACCAAAAAAAATAAAGTCCTGATTTCACGAGCATACGTTCTCTATGTAAATTCTGTAATCTTTTCATCTCTTGTGGAAAATGCAAATGAACGAGCGAGATTCAACTACATTACATCGGATTCGTAAAAAAAAATTACACTGCTTCGGCCGGAGCGTTTTATTCGAAAAAGGATTGCGTCGGACGAAAATGCACGAACGAAAATATTCGAAAAAAAATAGTATCGGGATTGATTGAAAATTGGAGAAATAAATGAAACTGTAATTCTTCGTAATAAATTCGACAGACTTGTGTCGCGGATAGCGTTCAAGTGCGAGAAGCTAATAGCTCCGAACGAGATTGGACGGGAGTAGCAGAAATAATTTCTAACTCGGTCGAATCATCTTATCCAAACATCCCGAGAATTCCTCGGTAGGTGGGTACCGAAACGGCAGAACATAACGAATGTTTCCGTTTCGCCCGGTTTCCCATTTAAAGGGAGATTCCGTGAAAATTCAGCGACGCGACGCCGGAAGTTATCGAACGTTCCGGCGTTGTCGTCCCCATTACCTCGCTCCATATCATTATCTTACGAGTTCCCGGGTAGAACAGCGGCAGCAACAACTTCCATTAAACGTCGCCGTTGTGACTGGCAACGAGACAGAGCGGTTAGGCGATAGGCGATAGAGAAGCACGGCCCGGCGACGTGTCTCGACACACGGTAGAACGTGATCGGTTGCAGCAAGCCTACGATATAGCATATCCAGGCTATCGTTACAGAAGAGTAGCACCTATCGACCCCGAATCTCGTCTTCCTTGCCGACCGAACGAACCCTCCGTGAATCGAGAGGACCCTCTGAAAACTTCTATTCACCATTGTGCACTCCAGGTGAACCCCGTCCGCGGACCGGTTAACTAGTTTGACACGGGTTCTCGAGTCCTCGAACTCGAGAGTCTCGGGAACACAACCATCGACGCGTTTTACCCCGTTCCCCGTAACTGGAATACACCGCGCAGACACGGATTGTACCAAAATAGTTAGTGTGCTCCTTCGGTGACTTACTTCGGCGCTATATCAGAGCCTTGCTGCATGAGCGAGCCTATGGTGAACCAGAGCGAGTTCATCAGGGTGAACTCGTTCTCGAGGACCTCGGACTGTCCGTTGCACAGATGGGGATTCTCCCACTCGTAGGGGCTGAACCTGCAGACACGTGAAAGGAGAACGGGGAGGATTAGACCTCAGAGTCGCAACGTGCGCAGTTACTCAAGGATTATAGACTCGAAGCGATCGATCCGACATCTTTGCATTCCTCGGTGTTTTCTCCCTTTTCTTACAGAACTAGCTGTAGCCGGGTACAATTAAACTACAATCCCATATGTAATCTTTACTGACCTATCTAAAATAGTTCAGAAACACTCTACAATTGTTCTTACATGTGATCGTTGCATTATTATATTCACTGAACGATTGCTTAACCCTTGGACGGCGGAAGCTGAATCCACTCCGACTGAATTCTGATTCTTTATCCTCTGAATGACTATAATTTTTCACAGCATTCGACAACGAGCATGAACAGACTGTAGATTTTTCAAATTCAAATTCTATCAGATATTTTTAAATTCTACAATTCGATTTCTTAACGTATGTTATCTTTCAGCCATGATTCACTTACTGTAGCCACTGTTAACAGCACCGCAGATATTGGAGAGAACAAGATTTATTTCTCAATGGTTACAGCAACATACTATTCAAGATTTCATTCCGAGCGAGTTTTAAATGGGATAATATTATCGCAAGGAAAATTCGATCGCAAACATACCGTTAATATTAATTTTTCAAGTGTTTGATTGTAGCTGCGACTCTGAGAATCGCTGTCCGTTTGTTAATCGATAGTTAGATCTGTAAATACAATAATAGACGTCTTAAGGAGAGACTGCCATTCTCATATCATGGAAGTATCATTCTCTTCGGAAGAAATTACCGTCGACCCTCTTTTTCAAACATCCCAAGAGAAAATCAACAAAGAAATTATACCGAAACAAAAAGCGGTAGTCTTTACTCACTCCTCCGCCTCCATTTTCCATACCTCCTTCGTGAATTAATTTGTCCAATCACTAAGAAACTTTTACGCAACTCATAATTGCTCCACCACTTTCTCCCCGCAAATGCTTTGAGACAGACGAAGAGAAGACGAAAGTTTGTACAAGAAGGAAGGAAGTTTAATTCGTAGTTTCCCTTTCCTTAATTGAATTTTTGATTGTTTTCCCGGATCGCTTCGGTTCTCTGCGAGGCCGACTTGTTTGCAATGTCTACCCGTAGGTACATAAGCGAAAAAGGTCTACGACTCCGGGAAAATTCTTTCATTTAATTAAGAATCTCTATTTTAGATAACTGAACGGACTCGATTTTGCTTTTAGTACGCCGTTATGAAAACTCTAAATTAGAACAGCTTTTAGTAGGATCGTGCAAATTCACGACATTCCTTTCGAGCAACAATTGCTTCTCGTTTTCGGCGATCAATGGACTCTTGACTCGACAGGCTGGGCCGCCTCTCCTTAAAAAGACGCTTTTTCTCGCGAACTCTCAATTCTCGTGTCGAGCGTCCTTCATCTACGAGAGACTACAACAATACCAACAATCCAGTCCCGGCTTGGAGCGAACAATGTCACGGATCGGAGAATTCAGTGATGTTTTGCAAAAAATAATTAGTTTTCTCTTCTCAACACCCTCAAATATGATGACATTCAAACGTCTATCCTAACTACAATTTTTCTTAAACTCGCGCACTTGGAGTTATTTTAACTGGAAAATTAAATATTCGTTGATATGAAATTGATATAACACCTAATACAGTATACAAATCGGAGCCATATTATTATAGAAAAATTTCACGTCGACGCAGTTTACAAGTTCCAGGCAAATATCACTAAACCCTGCGATCGGGACCACCGGTTGGGCGGTTTACGCGGATTCGTTTCGCTGAATAATTCATCGATTCTTCGTTCGTAGTCTGGGGTCTGGGACGGTGCGAGTTGGTGGGGCTCGGGGCAAGTAAATCGCTACGAAAGTGGATCGTTACATTGGTCGTCGATCGTCGATGCAATCCCGATTACATGCGTCCCGGTTCGGAGGAACGTGTGTCGCGTGGGTCGTAAGAGAACGCAACTGAGAGTAGTCGAGCTGGACAAAGGGGTTCGTCGGGAATAACGAAACAAAGGTGGACGAGAATAAACGAAAAGAGTAAACAGGTAGAAGACGTTCAAGCGATCGTGATGCCAATCTAACGGCTTACTTGGGCAGAATGTCACAGCCCTGCCGCATTAAGGATCCGATGGTGAACCACATGCAGTTGAGCAGCTTGAAGCGGTTCTCCAGATGGTCCGGGTTTTTGTTGCACGGATGAGGATTGTACCACTCGTACGGGGTGAATCTAAACTGATCAACTCTAGACAACGTCTGATCCCCTTCGGCCTGGACGCATCTGTCTTCCCCGGGCCGGCCGATCGCCATTTACGTATGAAGATTAACCGCGTCCGGGCATCGAGAAAAAGAGGTCGAACGGAATGCGACAAGTCACCGTCCCCTGTCTGTTTAGTCCGTTCTCCCGTCGATTTTATACACGGTTTTTGTCCGCGATCGGTGGTCACGGTGCGTCACGATCAATCGTGAAATTAAAACTGCCGCGGCTCAAACAGTACAGTAGTGCTCACCTGAACTTGCAAAATCTTCAATTTTCACCGCTCACGCCCCACTCTTCCTCTACTTGACTCGAGCTCAAGGGGAATTAAAGTACTAGAGAAAAGGAGATGCTTCAAAGAGGTCAAAGTGCTAAGGTTTAATTCTGCAAGTCAGAATTTGACTTCTGAATCCGAAACTGTGCATGTTTAAGCGAGTACTATGTACCGTATTCGCCAGCCACCGTTCAATCGAATACTTACTTGTCACACGGCTATATTGAAAAATATTATACTAGCTTTAAAGGTATTCTACGTAGGTGAACATCGGTTAACGTCCGACGGCCAATTTTCACTTTCTATTTTCGATTGAAAATCTCTCGAACACACGCGAGAAGCTTGTTAAATTCCCAATACGAT
Organism: Lasioglossum zephyrum; assembly: GCA_028455615.1. Classification (NCBI taxonomy): domain Eukaryota; kingdom Metazoa; phylum Arthropoda; class Insecta; order Hymenoptera; family Halictidae; genus Lasioglossum; species Lasioglossum zephyrum. Next base: position 9,222,706 of record CM052321.1, on the reverse strand, counting down.
GAAACGATATTTTTACGTCGCAGGGACCTGCACCTATCGGATCGTTCGTTCTACGTGGTGTAGTCGGAGCTGTATGTATAATACTTTTATCGAGGCTCGGAAAGGTGGATTCACTTGCCTGGCGAGTATGAAGAGCAGCACTGAGACGCCCAGATAAGCAGTTGCCATATAAATCCAAACGTCGAGGCTCAAGGGACTCAGAAACGAAAACAGATTCGGCGGTTGCTTTATAGGCTTACGGTAGAGTATGCTGATACCTGGAAGAGCCAAACGAAAAATTAACGATGGCAATTAAATGTCAATTATACTTCAGTTCTTTTTTAAAGTACATAGAATAACAGATTCGGCGCGTCTTTTATCGTAACATCTGATTCAGAACAATGTCCATCAAGTTATGAAATATAGTTTTTGAAAAATCCATTGCTTATGGGGATAGACTCGTTTCCACTCATTTCTCGATAATGCAAAGAGGGGATTTTTCAGCAGTGAAAAGCGCTAAAACGATCAATCTCGACTGCGATCGTCCTCAGAAGTCTTATTTTTATTAAGAAGAATGCAAATTACGTCTCGTAAACGAAAAAATAGGATTTTTCAGGACGATCGCGTCCTAGATCGATCTTTTATGTACCGTGTTTGGTTACTGAAGCTGTTGAATCCTGGAAGAAACGAGTCAACCTCTTAAAACCAGTACGCGTTCTTATTTTTTGAAAATTCAACTGATGGAGGAATTACTGGGGGAATAAATTCGAAACTGGCAGAATTTTCCCGAAGCATAAATTCAATCGTAATTGAATTTCCATCCCTTTAGAACCAGCTGTAGACAGTCGGCACGCCACAGGAATTCTCGCACGGATGGTTTTTTCTATTTTGAGAAATCAGGGGAAACCAGAGGCGAGTCGTCATTAAATCAATCCTCGGGGCCAATAAACGGGATCAAAGCGTACCCCCTGATTAAACAGATCGCTCACCCAGGTTCATGAACGGCATGGTGAAGTCGACCGCCTGCTCCCGATCGTACGTGATGGTGAGATCGGCGATCGCTAGATCCGCTTTCTGATCAAGCAATTCTTTCATCATCCCGTCCCACTCTTTCGTCTGCTTGTTGTAGGACCCGTACCGTCCATCCGGCACCAACCGGAATGTGTAATTGAAGCCGAGGATCCTCGATATCTCGTAAATCAAGTCGACACTGTAACCCTCGTACTGTGCATTTCCGGTGAGCGTATCGCTGGAGTCCTTCCTCATGCAGTACGGCGCGCTCTGTAGGGTAATGAGCTGACGTCACAAGTCTGATACCGTGTGCCTTCTTTATGTCTGTATTTATACAGAATGGCACGCTTTTCGTAGTAGACCATATTAATATTTTCTTGAGACCGTGCTCTCGGGGACACGTAATACCAGCGAGTAGCCGGTTTCGAGAGGTCAAGATTATATATAAACCCGTCGAAAATGTCTCCGTACTGCCTTTCAGCGAAATAACTTTTTTCCGACGGTCCAAATTACTTGAGATTTTCAACGAAATTCTATTTTACATTTCTATATTTTCTCCAAGTTCTTCTTTGCCTGTACCCTCATGTCCGCACGCTATGAATTCGGTTGGAACGAAAGTTCGCAGCGTTTTTAATTTAAAATTCAAAGATCAAATTCAGATTTTTATTCACAGATTTGTTCAATAACATGATGAGTTAATAGCAAAAAGTAAAGAACGGAGAATGCGTTGTTTCTTCTTAGAAATCATGAGTTAGAAAGAAGTTCTAATGGCAGTGGTACAATAATTTTAATATTTTTTCACGTTTCGATAGTTTTTTTTCCATTCAATAAGATCGTACTCCGGGTTCAATGGAAATAGTCCGCGAGTCTTTTTTCGCATTTCCTGTAATATATGCTCCGCAGCATCGAACGAAGAACGGATATCATGGCGGCCAGTTTTTAGTGGCCGACCCTATAGGTACTTGCACAGGTAGCACGTACACACGAACCCTCGTTGCGGAGCACGGGGTTTGAATACGTGCACACGAACGCGACCAGCCAGGTCACCGGTTGAACCAATAGAACCTCACGTAGGGACTCGCGCGCGTGAAACGCCATATTCTCCTCCGTGTGGAGCAGGCCGTTTCGGCAAATATGAAAATTCAGGAGTCCACGGATCCTTTTGCGCTCCGACGCTGCTTAATTAACGCAACCGTGATTTGCGCTGGGCACAAGAGAGAAATGAAATATGCATGTACATGCGCGCGCGCTCTCGTGCTCGCGATTAAAACGGCGGGCTCTTGTCTCGAAGTTCACTTTCTTTCGCTGCTCATCCGTCGAAAATGCGTGTAAATCTGAATCGAAATGAATAGTAGTTGTCTACGCGAAATATTATGAAGAATAAAGTTATAAAAACGATTAATTAAAGCTGTGAACGGTCTTAAGTACAGTATTTTATCCATATAAGTCCCCAGCACGGGTCTGCCGAGGGAAAATGCGCCAGTGACAGTATTCTTTGACCTTTGACGAACGTAGAGAAGGACAGCCTAACTCGAGAGACCTCGGACGCCGAGAAATGTAAACATAGCTAATCCAAATTACCAACTTCTTTATTTTTCATTATTTTTTGATGGGACTTCGATGACCATATTTCTGGCATTTTTCTAATTACAATCATACCAAATATGATATAATTCCGATGATATTTGTGTAATAGACAATTAAAGTGAAACTGTCCTTTTCCTCGAGCCCGAAACTTTAATTGTCTATTACACAAGTAAATATTATCGGAATTATATCATATTTGGTATGATTTTTATTAGAAAAATGCCACAAATATGGCCATCTAAGTCCCATTAAAAAATAATGGAAAATAGAGAAGTTGGAAATTTGGATTAGCTATGTTTACATTTCTCGGCGACCGAGGTCTCTCGAGCTTCACGGCCCCTCAAGGGGGTACACCCCGCAGTAGTAGGGATAGTTCTGGGACATTTAGAGGTCAGACTTTCAGGACATTTATGGATAAAATACTGTATCATCAATTCTATAACAATAAAAATCGTTCGTTGTACGACGGTTACATGGACAAGAATTTGCACTTGCAATAGTCTGACGTTTGCCAAGAAATCCTCTAGCTCCAGTGTCCAGGAGGTACCCTTGCCGGTACTTTCTGTGATAAACGCACGAAATTCTCAGTCTAATCGCGAGCTTGCCATACATTCAGATTACTCATGCGTACTGAAAAAGTCGTAGCAAAAAAAAGTGCAAACACGTTTTAATGGTGCAAGGTTCGCCAACAAATCCTCTAGCTTCGTAAGGACCCTGGTGGTGTTCTCTGTAATCGATTCCTCCTTTCTCATTCGGGAAACTGGCGGTAAGAAGTTACGTAAACTCGGCGTAACTCAGAGAGAACGACTGTAAAACGTCTGAAGGCAGCGTCGAATTCTGTAATTGCCGGGTCGTCGCCTAATGTCGGAGTTAAATGAAGTCTCTATTACCGCGCGCGGAAACTTGGCGATTTTCGACTGGCAAAGGAGCTTCGCCGGGAGGTTCGAGTGAACGTTCAACGACGCAGGATCCGATTAATATCCTCGTAAATAGAGGAGGTGGGTAACAGGGACCCGGTTTTGAAGAACCGACGTTACATCGTTCAAGTTTCCGCAGCAGCGTCGAATGTCGCCGTCTCCTCGGGTGTGTTAAGGACTCTTATCTCGTAGCTGCGCGACCGGGAGGCTCGACGTTCTCGCCGACACTTCTCCTCGTGAACTTTCGAGCCAGTTAATACATTCGCGAGTACATTACTTGTCGCCGCAATTAGCGCGAGAATAAGTAACGCTCGGCTCCCCGGTCTCGCCGTGAAAACTTCAATTAAATCGCGTACACCAGGCGTCCCCGAGTTTCCTTTCGCCGGTAGCTTTCTTTGGTTTCCGCAAAAGAGAGGGAGGGAGAGGAGAAAAAACGAGAGAAATCTAACGAGCTGGCAGAGGGCGGAGGGAGCAAAAGGAAATGGAAATAACTCGCTTCCGCGCGGCGTTCGCTCAACTCCGTTTCTGTTTCCTTTTCATTCCGGGAAAACAAACAATCCAGGTTTTAACGATACGCGAATGATTTACCTACCCAGCACCCGGAAGACACGAAAATTAAAAATTCAGGACAGGATGGAGTGGCAAATAAACAGCGTTCCGATATGAGCCAAGTATTCGAGATCCGACGGACGCGCACGACTCCTCTCAGAGGAGTCCTCTGCCGCCGCCGCGTCGGATAGATCTCACTTTTGCGCTCTGCCGCGGTCACTCGGACTGGGGAGCTGACGTTCGTCTGACGTTTCAACCTGAAAGAGCTCCGTTGTTTTTTAGATACCCGACCTCTATAACGAAAATTTAGTTTGTACATTCTCTGCAATAATATTTCCGAACTGTCATATTTGCTGAATTTTTTCCAGATGGATTTAAGATTTATACCCTGATAAAATATTTATGCTGTATTTCACTACGATGTTTATTAAACGATATCGAGAAGAAATATAAGTAGTGATCGAATGACGATTTCTATATCGAAGCATAAACAACTACCTTGTTTTCTGTTCGTATACGGTTGTGGACTTACCAGTATGGTTGTCACGATGAAAGTCTTATTTTGAAGATTCTCCACGATCTGGGTGTACTCCTCCTTGTAGCTTCTCGTGAAGTTTATTCCCTTCGTGCTGTTCCAGGTCCCTATTTTCTTCAGTCCTTCCTTGTTGTTCAGTTCGATGATATCAAGAATGAAGTCCGAGCGGAATCCTTGGTGATCGAATTTGATGATTCCCGTGAGCCCGGTCATTTCAACCTGGAAACAAACACCGGACGTGTTCTGTAACGAAATGCTGCTTCCAATGCAGCCAATCGCTGAAATTCCCGCGAGCCAAATTAATAGAAAATATTCGTGCACAATACGAGAAGTATTCGTTCCAGATTGTTAAACCAAATTTCAAACTGGACGAAAAAATTCCCGCAGCTGGATGTCGAAGTGCTCTTAACGGTCCGAGTGTCGGAATATCGCTATTGAGTTACAAATATAGCAAAACGGACACGCGGGACAGCTTGTGAAATGGTTCCGCTGATGATCACCGATTCGTCGGACATCTCCCTGGCGATTGTAAAGTGGTCGCAACCGGGAATCACGAGATCGACTCGTGTGCCGCGCGATGACACGGTCGGTTTTGGTGCTATCCGGCAGTTGGGGGCGGCGGGGGTTGGCGTCAGCTAGGATTCTCGGTGGCAAAACCGCGAGGGCTATAATTTGTCAACGGGGGTCGGACGGGACGGGTTCGTTTAACCCAGGGAGTAACTTTCCATTGTTTGGGCAGAACAATCGGTGGAACATAGGAAGAGCCGTCCCGCCTTCTGCGCCGGCACAGTTTACTGCGCGTCGTCCGTCACCGTTCCAGGGATGCTCGCGGTGCATTGCACATGGCAGCACTCGTGGCGCTCGTTAATAAGCGGCTGAACGCCAGGGGGGAGGAACAGTCAGATTAAGCATATCGTTATAATGGCTTATTACGTTGCCCGGACGGCCGATCGATGTCCATAATTCCGCGAAATTAATTTCCTCCTGCTCACCCCTAGCCACATCCCCTCTACGTTACCCACCCTTACGCGCGCGATACGTCCACCGATAGACTCTGCTCTCCATGCGAGCAGAGATACCAGCCCTACCATCCAAACCGAACATCACTGAAAATCTTTGGAAAAAGAGGGAACCGAGACTCGAACCTTTATTGTGTTTGTTTCTTACACTACCAACAACAGGTGAGGAACATTACATCGGTTGCCCGAGCTTTTTGATGCGGTGCGACCGTGCTCGCTTCCACCGTTTGCGTCGAGGGGACGTCCAATTACCTCAGCCACCCGCAATTAGGGTAGTTGCGTAGCATGGCGCGACTTCCTGCTGTTATGGCACACCCCCGACCAGGCTGCTTTGCATACACCGTAATCCTGACATTTTTCTTACGTGTACAACGATTTTCATCGCTACGTCGTGTCGTTTTCGTTTATGGTTCATACATTTTGTCGAGAATGTCTCCTTGCGCCACTTAAATCAGTATAATCAATAATCAATTGTTTGCAACCTAGTTTGAGTCCTCCACAATTCAAATTTATCATCTACCTTTCGAATTTGCTTGCAGAACATTGAAAAATATTTTAGAATCTAATATTGCTGATAGATTCTTTTTCGTTATTTATTTTTCGATCTTTTTTCTGTGTTTTTGCCGTTTTTATATGGAAGAAATTTTTCCCGGGATCGGCTGCTGATAATACGGCTCGAGTAACATGAATTACTGTACACACGACATCGATTAGCGTGGATGGTCCAACGTGTAACGAGAAATATACGAGCGAACAGAATTTAGTTGTCGTGGTATGGGCGGATGTAACATGGAAAAGGGAGTGTTCCACCGGTTATGGACTAGTTAAGAAATTGTCGATTGTTGGTAGGTAAAGAAGTGACTCTTTTAACATTTTAACATCGAGTTAGTATTTCATGAGAAAATAATCGTGTAGGAACAGGATTTCTTTAGATTAAAATATCTGTCCTTTATTTAGAACAATGCGACGATTACAATAGAAAGTACAGAAATAATACTCGGTCCGTGTCCGTATTCGTTAATCAGTAAATCGTGATCGTTAACCGTGTGTCATAGCCGTAAGTTGTGATTGCGTTCGTATATCGTATCGTGATTCGTATCGTTGCGTTTGGAACTAAAAAGCCGTTTCGCGTCTTCCGTGGTCTGACTTTATTGTCTTACACACATGTGCGTTTCGGCACACCTACGTGGTTTTGTCCTAAACGCGACCTAGTCGAGGTGCGGGCGATGAAACTGGTTTGTATTTATTTGACAGTTCATTCTCCCGGTCCTTGACTGTTGACAATACCTAAGTCGCGTCCTTCGGTGTTTTGGAGCGCGACGTTTGTTGCTGATACGAGGGCAAGGACTCGTTCGGTTGGTGGCCATCTCGATATACTGATTCCCACAATCGCAAGCACGCGATCAACGAAATACTTAGCATTATTTTTAATGAAAATTTAAGTGATGTCCGAATCACATATTATTTCGTTTAAAATGTATTTTTTAACAAATACTGACCATGTAAATACTATGAACGAAATTATAATGAGGCAAAGTAAAAATTTGATGGTGTCCGAATAAATTGTAAAGCAAGCATGATCGACCACTGAAAAACATTGCTTATCAGTCGATTGAACAGCGGAAATGGCGAATAAACTGGGGGTGGAGAGGAGTGTCGAGTGCTGTGCCAATATCCTTGGCTGTCAGAGTTGACTGGTGCGCGTTTCGATTCATTAGTTTCCACGTGACGGGGACTTGAAACATTGAAGTAAGCGTCCTCGCATCGTCGGTTCCTGTCCGAAACAAGCCGCGGACAGGAATATGAACTACACGTTTGCGAGTCAACATGTTCGGCATAATTACACGCGATATTCTCGGTGACCGGTACTAATCAATGACTCACGAACGGCGGACCGATCAAGCATGCTGCCGAATTCGTCTGGCCGGAACGATCGTTGGTTTGTTCGCCTGTATTTCGTTTATTCAACGTCATGATCATTCGCGCGGCGCTAAATCCTCGAATTTTCGGGGAATTTCAGAGCCACCGAGCGGAAAAATATTTCGGCGTGTTCCCGGTTGCCAGGAATTGTCGTGTAACCGGTGCATCGTGATCGCGACGCGAAATGCGAATGCTCGAGCCGATACCGCGGTAAATTCGGTCCGCTGTGCCCGGCGGCCGTCAAACAGCAACCGGCGGAGGAAAATTGGTGAGCGCGGTCATTACCGGCATAATTACTGGGTCAGCTTTGACGCTTCGACCGAATTTTCGAGGACAATTTACGTTGCCGCCGCGCCGTTTCTACGTTCAGGACAACCCTCCCTTCCCCTCCCCTCTCGCCACCGTATTCCTGTTCTCGATTACGCGTCGTAATTAGCGAAATTGAAGGCGACGCTGTTCCCGGTCTACTGTCCAATCGAAAACTAGTTTTTATATCACCGACAAACATTATTACAACGATGCTGACACGCGCCATCACGAACGACAACACAATCAAAGTCTCGCGCAGCTACTAGTTGTCGGTATTTGATCAATAATAACGCTCGGTACATCGTTAGCGAGCGCAAATATTTAAAAAAAATCAAATCACCGGCGAAAATAGTTGTCGGTGTCGTATCTCGTTACCGGTGCGACTGATTTTTTACGTAACCGGATTTCCAGCCGTGTCACGTGTGTTTACGTTGTTATTTGTCGCAATATCGCGTGCTTCATTTGTATTGCGCTAGTTGAGCCTTTCGTTTCAGCTATTTTTCCGACGGCGGTAATAATAGCCGCGCGATCAATGATGGAATATCAGTTTTCGGCTTCGATTGCTCGATGTGGTCAGCTCTTTTTGCGAAGCTTTATCGTCTCTGTGCGTTTAGAACAGTGTTGTGGGATTTAGCGTACTCTGTACCTCTACTGTGAAGAAATATGTGAAATTGATTTAAAATAATGACGATAGTGATATCAATAAAACGGTATCTCATTGAATATTTGTCCCTCCATTGAGAAATTTGAATTTCAATGAAAACATACATTTCCATTCAGCTTCGGTACCTTAAAATCCACATAGACGGTTTCTACTTTGCATAAAGGTCCGCAGAGTCCAGTGATTACATTTACGAGGAAACGTTACAGAGTAAGTTCCCCAACTCTGTAGATTTAAATGATTTCCGATACCGCGGCACGATGTCGCTGTTTAAATGGTGCTTGCGCAAAGTTCTGCAGGCTCGAGCAGAAAAATGGCTGCCGGTTCGAAAGCACGATGTTAACCCGATAACTTGATTTCCACCTCCCAGTGCGACAGTCCTTTCTTTCTCTTTGCCAATCACGTTATAGGCAGTTTTCCCATCGGAACGGCGAGACTGCGATGTCATCGTCACGCAAACATCGTTTCCTGATCGCTCGCGTCGCTTGCAATTGGAGCGTCCCAAACGACAACGTAATACAATTAAGGGTCCGATAGAATTAACCTCTTTTGTCGCGGTGCAGCGGACCTCTCGTTCCGATGTTCCTCTCCGAAAACAATTTTTCGAATGCTTTCGATGGGGTTTTGATGCATTTACCGCATTAGCCATCGGAGAACAACTTTTGGAAATCCTGCCAGGATACAATTGGAAGAAATTAAAGAACTGCACTCTTTAAGTGACCGGTCACAAACAATGTTTTACGCCGTTGCAAAGGGGAGGCTTCAATCTTCAGATTTATCAAATTAAATTATTAATTACGTCTTTTTATGAAACTAATACATAAATTGCTCGTGACAAACTACCGTCAACTATACGTCTAACAATCGATAGACCAAATATATCGTTCTCCTAGTAAACTTTGTGGGTGTATCAATATATCTCATCGCGGTATCAGCTTGCCCCTTAGCGGTGTAAATCGATACGTTTTCGTTTGATTAAATTAACACTGCATTTGCACTGCATTACACGTCGGATTGTTGAGAAAATATAAAATTCATTAAGATCCGCGTCGAGTTTCACACCTCATCGACACTGATTTTTTAATTTATTAGATGAAAATATCATTGAGAAATAATTGCAGAACATAGTGGTTGTTATGGTCATACTTCACCCGAGGAAACCAGAAATTTTTAATTGTTTTTAATACAATCTTGTAGGTTTGCCGAGAAGATGTCAAAAATCCGAGTTTCAGTCTTAAGAATCGACTGGTTCAACTGTTACGCGTGTTTAAAGTTCGGAGAATTTCACCGTATCTGATCAGTAAGGGTTACTATCGCTAAAAAATACAACGAAATGGAGGTACTCACGATCTTCATATAATTGATTAACGAGTATCCATGTGGCCAGGTGTCGGTCGACTCGCAGGATAGGGGATTGATGTCGATCTGTTGCGAGGTATCCAAGTCGTGCAGAGCTTTGGCGAATAGATGCACGGCGTCGTACATCAGGGACGTCTCAGTCTGGAAACATTTTCAGAACATGTATAGTGGACGGTCACGGAACAGTTTCCCTAAAGGTCGCGCGTGACGGTGGCGTACAAATTCACGACAAATTCGTGCAACGACCGCGCCAATGTAAATCAGATCACGAGCGCGTTTAAAGCGAATCGATTCGAGGGAAATTCGCCTGTTACCGGGTCGGAATTGCCGTTTATGAGCGGGGACGAACGAGCGGCATTCTTGCTCGTAAAAGGGAATCCGTATCGCACGGTTTGATCGAACGATTTCGTCTCTTTCGTCGCTGACGGAATTTCCACATCGACGAAAACCTGTTGGGGGGGGGGGGGGGGGGTTCGCGCGGGCCCGCGTTTCCACAATTTCATGGCGAATCAACGCCTCTGTTCGCCTCGCCGTTTATATTTCGCGCAACATTCGACTGGCACCAACAAAACCCTCCACCGTCTCGAACCCGTACCCTATCGGCATCGTACCTCCATTCCGGACAACCAATATCCTTACAGGATTTTACGAGGGCCGGCCGGTTCGAGGGCTATTTACCCTGAAACCAATCGTGTTTCTGATTCGTATTTATGTTGCGATGCGAGATTGCGAGAACAGCGCACGCTACGCGAAATTAAAAGACTTAGTTGAAACTGCCAATTTATAGACCTTCCCAGAGATTGTTAGTATTCGGGAAACAACATCTATTCGTTGTACTCCTCTGTTTATGGTTCAGCTTCGCGTGTCGAACGATTTGGAGATTTATAGTTGGAGTTAGGACGTTTGTTCTCACAAGGAGAGTGCAAGGATTTTGTCACACCGATTTAGTGGAGACTGTATACTTATAGATTTCGATCTCCCATTTACGAATATATACTCAAAAACTATTGAGTGTTAGCGTCTATAATAGTATATATTCGTAAATGGGAAATCGAGATCTATAAGTATACAGAGACTCAACTAAATCGGTGTGACAACGTCCTTGCACTCTCCTTGTCAGAGACTGCGACGGGAACATCTTTATTTTAGTCAGACTCTTGGTGAAAATATCAAGCAGTGTCTATTAAATACGAATGTTATACATTGTCTTTAAATTTACATTTTATTTGTGTGTTCATTTATATTGTAATAATATTTTATCGAACACTATACTGAACTTGTGAAACGTCTCCGCGCCCTTTAAGAACATGCAACCCTCCAAGTGTGTGCGTTAGACGATCTACTTTGTGTATGTGGAACCTTTATCGGATTGGTTCAAATTCAATCCAATCTAAGCAGATTCGAACTTACGTGATCAAGCTTGATTAAACTCGACAGTATCTGATCAAACTTTGTCGAATCCCATTTTCAAGTGAAAAAGATAGGAAGAAGATCAGGCCCGACATTTCGAATCGAATATTTCGAATAAATGCTTTGAAACTAAAAATAACGATGCTTTGTAGCTTCAGAAATGAATTCGATAAAAAATGTGATCCCCGCCTCTGAGAAATTTCCGTTTTCATAACTTCCGGAAACAGTTTGAACAATTTACTCGCTCCTCGAATAGTAAAGTTCAATATTCCTTTTACCTCGTAAATATTGAACCCGTAAGTTTTAGTTCCTCGAATTTTTCGACCTCGTTGCCGCTCCTGCCACAGCGATTTTATATTATCCTATTAACCGCATTCACACTGAACACGAACCGGAAACACGACGCGGACATCGTCATTGTATCGTATCGCGCGAACGTGAAAAGTCACGTTCGCGAGAACGCGCTCGTGTGGTTTTCATGACCGAACAGTTTGACATCTGCGTTCAGGCCGCGGTAATAATAATTCATTTGTAATAGACTATTTTGCAGAAGTTACTCGGCATTACGTTTATCTAGTCGTTAATCGCGCGCGCGATGTCAACACGTTCGTGTATACATGTAATTGAAGTGAAAACTTCTTCAAGGTGACTGCGCACACAATCGCTCGGCAGTGAACGAGTTGGATCCGTCACGCTCCGAGCTGAAACGCAATCGCCATATAACAGGGGTTCTTAAACTTACGTAGTCCGAGGGCACCCTCTTGAACAAAATCTTTTTTTGTGGACCCCATCCTAAATCAAGGCTATTTATTTATTTCACTTATTTGAATAAAAGCGAAAAGTTGCATGTCTCTTCTTTTTTATTAGACGAGTAGTCTTGTATCTCTCTCTTCTTTTTTTATATTGTAAACATTTATGTAAAAGTGCCTCAGTCCGTCTATAATAAATAATAATAATAATAAAAGTTGGGAGATGTAAAGTTAATGTCAAAACTGTTTCACGGAGAACAGTTTAAGAACCTCTGGTATAGAAGTTTTTACTTCGGTCGTGCGGAGTTACGCGCATAGTACTTTTTTTAAATGATGCGACATGTTAAATTTTCATCGAAAAATTTCATTGTCTATGATTTATCAAATGTACAAACATTATCTTTGAAACTCGAATTTTAATATTAGAATGTAATTCGTTATTTTGTAGCAGGTTGTGTACAAAGCTTCAATGGAAATTCGCGAAGTCTTACCTTTATGCAGGTGAGGTTGTTCTGCTCCGTGTGCGCATGAAACAGAAGTTATTAATTATTCGAAGAAACAGTGAATTTTATTCATACGTGTGCATGGCGTATAGTTCGAAAAATATGACGGAATATTACGCAGTCAAAATGTGAAACGATATACGCAGCGTATTATTTAGAAAACAAAAGCGTGCATTAAAGTATGTTTCACCTTTCGTTTCACTGAATCAAAAGGCTATAATGAATAGGTATTGCGTAATCGTACAATTTACGCATGTACGATCGAATGGCTAGCGAATGACACTAATACCTACGTAACGGCCGTTTCTAGTTTTAGAATTATCTACAGCAAGAAGCGTTCAGTAATTCATGTGTAATTCTAATGATCAGCTGTCCTGTGCACGTGATTCTAGTTAATTAGTACGTTTTGTTCAAAACTGTGTCTATGGCATACTGGTAATTAGAACGCGGCTAATGACGTCACATTGAAAAACGTAATATTGTATGTGTTTCGCTCTGCTAAAATTGTAAATTAAGAAGTTTAAGTTCTTTCGAATCTCTTGCTTTGAATAAGTCCATTCTTTCAACAGATCTCCACCGATTTGGACTATGATTTTCAATGTGAGACGAAGATTCCGCTGAACTATCGGGAATCGTTGATTTATTTGTAACGACGTCATTAGGACAACGGGAAATGCGCGACATCCCAGCAGCGAAAGAAACTCGCGGAGCTCTCCGCTCGCGAATTCAATTTCACGAAATACCAAGTGGTCGGAGATGAAACGGGCGGTTCGCAAGAACGGTGAATGCCCGGTGAAACTTTCTCGAATCGGCTTGTAAAAGGGTCGCCGGGATTAACCCGTCCGAGTTTTGTCTGTCTTCGCAATCGGCGTCGAAAACAACGATAAAAGCTGCACGGTTATTATTAGATTCCATTGCAGGAAATTTCGCCGGCGCAACCGCGGCTACGCCGGGCGTCTCTCTGCTTCTCCGTATTTTGACTGTATTGGGAAAACGCCTGAAATTCGCCCACTGCCACAGACCGCCATGTTTTCCTCTGATAAATTCCCAATGAATGAGACACCTATTTTAGAGCATGCTTTCCACCGATAGCACCGGTTTTAAAGGGATCGTCTGTAGGATACCTCCTCGCAGGGCATCATTTCCTCTTTCAGTTTCATTCTGAGCCTGAGCTTCGTTCTGAGCCAGTTGCCAAATGAGGTTCTATCCATATTCCCGTTAACGCTTTCACCATGGATTAAGAATTTTTCAGTTTTAATCTTCTTATCCCCATTAATTAGTGCCGGAGGTTCTCGGACGATAAATTTCATGGGAAAATAATATCTCCACTCTCGGGTTTCAGCGTCTACAGAGTTTTCTTGATAATTCTCCTAGAAACTGTACTTTTATCGACAGTGACAGAAAATTGGTCGAGAACCTGTTAAGTCAAGTATAGAAATAAGAAACGGACATTCCGAGCAACAGAAAATATCCTTTGATCCGGCAATTTCGTCCCATTAAATTGCTAAAATATCGTAAGGCGTGGCGTGAAAATGACGATAGTCGATCGAACATCAGTTTTCCCGAGCAACAGCGGAAATCGAGCGTCACAGTACTTCCCGTCTGTCGCCGATCTAAGATCGGTCACGTACCATCATTTACTCACATCCGCTCAATTTTCCCGCATCCATGTGTACACGTATTTACATACTCGTCGGCGCTCGCCTATCCGAGTACTCACGCGGAATTTCTAATGCTCTCGCGCGAATCTCCGACAGTTGCCTGTATTGCCTATCTCCCCTGTAGGCTAACGAGTTTCTGTTACGTGTAATTGCGCTGAGTTACCGGGACAATAAACGCGATTTCGTATTCGTCGAATTTCCTTGTCCACCCTCCCGCCATCCCCTTTTGTTCCGCCCTCTCGCCAACGTACCGGCAAATCTTCATTGGCGCTTTTGCATTCGCGCTCGCCGGAATTAAAGCGCCGTTTTTTGCAGGGACGAATTCTTTCTGCCGGTCGCCGGCGATGGGAATCGAGTGGCCGACATGCTTCCCAGAAATAAATCGGGTTAGCCAGCGGACCGAGAGAATACAAATTTCCCGAGCAGCCGCGCTCTTTTTAATTTTCGGACGAATTTCTTTGATAGGACACCGACCAGACCACTCCCTTGGATCCTCATTTCATTGGGGAAAACGCCGAGACTACAGAAAGTACCGGCGCACGCTAATTCTATTTTGATTAACGTCGGCGAACTTGTTTCTATCCATTTTTTTCGGTGCTTTATTCTATTATGGAGACACTTCTCGGGTTGCGATACTCGAGCAAGAAATGTTGGAAAGAATCACCTGGATCTCCCGGTTCAACGCCTCACCATCGCCTCGGTCTCGTTTCACTGAACTTCGTTCGGTAAATTTGTTTGAGTGATAGCACTGCCGGAAAGGAGAAACAGTTATGCGTAGAGATATTATTTAACCCTCATCCGTGCCTCGTGTCAATACGACACAATTTTCCCGAAATAAGAAGTAAATGTTAACTCATCAATTTGAATGAAGAAACATCGAAAAATAACTGTGTCAATTTGACACCGAGGGACAGATTCAGGTCCTGAAATGAGTTCTCCTAGATACTGCTGCGCGGGTGGTGAGCATCTTTTTGTGAATTAGATAATAGGAAGAGAAGACAGTACTAGAAAAAATAATAGAAGAAATATACGAAAGTAGAAAGATAACAGTTCTAATCAAAGTAGAGTTAAATAAAAATAAATTTTTAAAAATACCATGTTTTTAAAAACGGACTAAAAAGTATAAAATAATTTTTCCTAGTCCCATACAGATTCCTAACCTCGTACAGATACTACAAATTATGGTATTGGCGCACTGGTTCGATCAGTTGTAGAAATATAGCAAATTTGCAAAATATTTCAGATAGTCTCGATTTCAGTAATCTCGTACAGATAGTCCTGAAAATTTGAGATTTTTTAATAGCTATGAAAATATTTGTAAGATTTAAAACGAAAAACGTGGCTATCAGGACTATCTGTACGAGGTTAGGAATACGTATGGGACTAGGAAAAATTATTTTAACTTTTTAGTTCGTTTTTATAAACGTGGTATTTTTAAACATTTATTTTTATTTAAATAATTATTTTCTGCTTTTTAGTCTTGTGTTAATACTTGTATCACTCTTTATTAATACTTTGAATACTCACTAAGCTTACTGTAAATTACCGGTTTCAAAGCACCAATAAAATCAATGCAATTCACACGCGTGAATATCGAAGACAAACGCGTGCGGTTGCGTGAACCAATAGCGGATGGTTGAAATTATTTGT
>CM052321.1:9084319-9206787 GCA_028455615.1 Lasioglossum zephyrum | reverse complement strand
ACAAATAATTTCAACCATCCGCTATTGGTTCACGCAACCGCACGCGTGTGAATTGCATTGATTTTATTGGTGCTTTGAAACCGGTAATTTACAGTAAGCTTAGTGCGTATTCAAAGTATTAATAAAGATTAGTACAAGAGTATTAACACAAGACTAAAAAGCAGAAAATAATTATTTAAATAAAAATAAAAATAAAACGGACTAAAAAGTTAAAATAATTTTTCCTAGTCCCATACGGATTCCTAACCTTGTACAGATAGTCCTGAAAAATTGTGATTGTGAATTTTTAATAGCTATGAAGATAATTGTAATATTTAAAACGAAAAACGTGGGACGCATGCGGTAGATAATTGATGCATTTTGAACCACTGATGAACCACTGATCTACTGGGATTAAAACTTGGATTTTTGGCATTGTCTTGCCGAAACCAACGGCGTGCATAAGAAAAGGACAACAATTTCTTCAATCCAAAAATTCAATCCAAAAATTTATTAGAATTAGCAACGAAGTAGCACACCCAAGTACACAGTTTATACGGGAAGAAATATTTTAAAGTTACTCAACGAAGTTTCCGTAGTCGCTATACACGGGGTGCACTTTCTAACGAGCATAAAAGTGTTCGAGAATTATTTAGAAGTTTGCCATACAAGTTTCTGCAACTTAACGATGTCGAATGCTGAGAAGTTCTGTAATAATCCGTTTCGGTATAATAAGATTAGCCTGCAGCTTTCTTAACTGGTGGAGTCGATCAGTGTTCGAAGCATCTGCGTCTTTGCTGGAATTCGAGTAACCCGAGCAGTGTATTTAATCTTTCTACCACTAAGCCCGATTAAAAGTGCCCCGATAGAAGTTTCTCCCATGATCTAATTGGGTCGTAGCTGCCGTAAGAACTGAGGAGAAATTCCTTTCGCGTTGTACTTCAATAATGTTTCGTTTGGCAGGCGCGCACAAACGAAATAAAGTTTCTGTTACCAAAAGCGTTTCCTGTAATTATTTCTTTGGTACTTATAGGGAATCATTTAAAATGAAAATTTCAAATGAAATTGGACAGCGCATCGAAATGTTAAAATCGATTGTACAATATTATTCGAGCAGAATGTAAAGCGGCCAACTCTTCTAAACGTGAAAACTTGTATCTTTGTCACGTAATGATTCGATTGATCGTTTCGGCAATTCTCTCGAATGCATTTCAAAATATAAAGCAAATAGAGGGAACGCAAATAACTCGTCTAATGGATGCAGAAACGTGTGTGCAGCTCTCTGTACACACGGTCACGGAGCAAGGTGTGATCATTCCCGTGCACACACATTCGCGTAGTCTGTAATGCAATGTTATTTCGTTAGCGGGTTTAATGCGAGTAATGTGAGCGTCGAACACGACGAGGAAGTGGGTAAATTGCATGGGTAACTTCCGTGACGAAATACCCTCGATCAATCGAACAGTACGCCGAAATTGGCTACGAATTTCATTTGTCTATGAAAATAACAAGAACGCGTTAACTGTCGGAAACGATTCCTCTGTTCGGAGTTACAGAACAATTCATTCCCTCAATTGTTTCTGCACCGATCCTGTGGTAATATTCCATTCAATTTTTGAATGGTTTTTGAAATAGAAATGGTTTTTGTAGAATATTATTCTCGTTTTTATACGACATTTTCTTTTCGTCACTTTTAAGTTCATAAAAACATATCTACCTCATATTAGGACGGTGAGTCAGAAGGATATTATCAATTTTCTAGACGTGGCTCACGAATAACGAGAATCCCTACAATATTTTCATTGAACGTGCAAACAGAACTCTGATTCACTTCGTAAAACGATATCGTCCGTCGAAATAAAAATGCAGATTGATCATCCACGGTCGAGAGGAATCCAGTATTAAGTTTTCACAAGCAGGACGATCTTTTATCGATCGTTCAGCAGCGCCGGCGACCGAAAAGTTCGGACCAATAGAATCCGGCACGAGCCTCGTCGCCTTTGTGGTATTTGCATTCTTATGAGATATGGCACATGCCACGAGAAATTGAATTTCCCGAGGCACTATCCAACTATTGAATAGTTAATACGCATTTATCACGTTGCCAGTTTGATCACTGTCACGGTTAGCGATGAGAGAAAGTAACAACGCTGTAAGTTCAAAGTTCAAGGGATGTGTAACAAGGGAACTTTCTCAAAATACAAATAAAAACTTCGGAAATGTTCGACTTTTAATTGAGAGGTCCTCGAATGGGGTTCTCCGAGCGAAGAATGTGAAATTAGAATGTTATTAAGACTTCCGAGGGTGTTGTGAGCGGCGCGGGTATTACGCTGTACGTCACGGAACAATCTTGGTGCCATTTGCATGCATACGGGCCGATCCGATGAGTTCGTACGCTCGTTCACTGAGAAAATTACATCGACATCACAGCCCTGCACCCGTTAAAATCCCTTCGCTGTCTCCACGATCGTCTGATAATTAAGTTCGCACGTGTGCACGCTAAAATTCGCCTATACCACATCCTAATGCCCCAATCCTACGGCACGTTGCGAAAACAATCGCGCGAAACTACGGAGATGCTCGAGTGCACGATCGAGTCATAATGCCAGCTTCACTATACCGGCAGATCCGTTTTCGAAAACAAATGGTTCGACAACGTGTAGGCTTGTCCTCCGATTAAACACAATGGTAAATTCTTCGTCAATCTGTTCACTAGATAAATGTTTTGCCACGAGCATTCGTATCTGCGAATACTCGCACGAAAAACCAAATTTTCGCTCGGCACTACTATTACTTGATGTTTTCAGCCTTTTATCCTATTTGTTTGATCCACTGCCTACGAATGGATTTTCGTGCAACCATTGAGTGGTTTGTTAACATTATTCTGTGAAAAGTAAAACAATTTTGTATGGAACTCCATTAACTTTATGCGAAAAAGGCAATTCATTTTGGTCACCGATGCGTGTATCACAGATTCGTCGACAAAACAAGGAAATACTATAAATGGTGTAACGTTAAAGATAAATTATCGAATAAAGAACGGCCATTTATGCGTGAAAATTAATAAAGTGATATGATCTGTATGCAAAATTAAAGAACGCTCCAATCATCATTTCAAGCATTACTCAGTTATAAACTGCCCATCGATTTTCCTAATCAAGTTTTCCACCGAAATTGACAGTATGAAAATTACATTATTATATACCTTTTATACTTTATATATATATATATATATTTTCTAGTTAATTAGAAATTTAGAAAATGATAACTTTGATCCGTCCGCAATTTTATCCGGACTGCATCATAGAATTTCAATTTCATCAAAATGTCTACCCTCTCGTACTGAAAAAGTAATCCGCCCGGTGTGAAATCACCCGAGAACAGAAAACAAAAGGATGGAATTAATATTCACGCTCGTGTGCGCATTTGATATTAAATATCCATTAAACATCTGACCCGGAAGAGCATTTATTATAAACGCTGATACAGTTTTAGAGGTGCCACATGAGTGATGAAAAATTATTTGATTCAGTCTGCTGCCTTCTGATGTGGTCATTTGTACGTATAACCAGTCAATTAATTCACAGCTAAGAGTGCTGCTGGATCAATTATAAAATACAGATGAATAATAGCCTTCGGTGTTAAATAGAGTACGAATTTCTAAATATATGTATATCCGACAAAAATATTGAAAAATCCATGAAATCATAAATTATAATCTAAAATTTCCAATTGAAAAATGACCATTAATATCGAATTCGAAATAAACGTTGCGTGAATTAAATTAATGTTCAAATCTCTGGAATTAATGAAGAAGAGCAAAGAACTGCATTGATCGAAGAAATGTTGAAGACTTTTGTAATATAGTCTTCTTATATTATATGAATTTTGAACCATCCGGAAATATCGATGTCGGCGTATGAACTGAATAATGGCTAATTAAAATTTTGGCATACCTTGTTGGAGTTTTGTCCCATATCGAGCTCCCGATTATAACGTTTCTCGCCATAGATCCAATCTTGCACAACCTTCTGAATTTCTGGCTTCTCCGGGTCCACTAATCGAAAGGCAGTGATATTGGTCCCGCCGTGCTTGAATTCCTCCAGGTCGACGCTGTGCAGGTCCTGCAAGGAATTTAGATCACTTTATGAATCTCTCGAAGGTATAGCCGTCTTTTTGCATGCTGTTCGCCCAGAGACTTTTATTACTCTTGATCTATAAACGTTTAATATCGGCCCTGCATCGTCCCCTGCGAATCACAGATTTGTAGAACGTTCTAGAAAGTGGCTAAAAAAATTTGTCACTTTGCCAACATCTCCAAGTACATTATTATTATATTGGGTCAGGGACTGCGGAATTTGTGAACTCGTTCTTCTATCGTCCTGGAATTCACGATCATTCGTATTACAGAACAGTGATTACAGAATCACGGCGTAAATTCAAAGAAACAGAAGATTTACGGGATTTAAGGTCAAAAACCTTACGAACAGTATGTTTTACATTTACGTTTTACAGGTGTACGTATATTTTGTATTGAATCTTGCATCCATGGATCAGAATATGGATTCCGTTATAATCAATTTCGCCGGGGAAAATCCATCTGTTATCTTTCCACAAACCTCGCCAGGACGATCTATGCCACAGCATTCAATTTAATCGCCCCCTGCCCGCATAGTCTAATCCCGTGTTGTCCGAGCTTTGCCCGCGAGTAAATCGTGCCTCCACTACTCCAGCTCTGTTGTCTAGGGAACCAAGACGCTAAGCATGACGCGATCTACCGGCATCGGCGATGAACGCAGGGATCTGAATACTCGGTCCTGCGCTGGGGCCGTTGTCCTTTACCAGCAATGATGAATGAAGGGAGTTGAGAACGAGGGAGGGGCCCCACCCGTAAACAGTATGGTCTAATCTGTGAAGACTAGGATGGGATCAAGTTCAATGCAGTGTGCTGAAAGTAAATCTATGTCTATAATAATAATAATAAATAAGTCTATAAACCGACGGGAAGATGATTCTTTATAAAGCTGCGCATGTAGATATTCTCGTAAAGCTACGACAGCTACCTGCTGCCGAATAATGTAAATTACGCCTCGTAAACGTAAAAATAGATTGATCTTTTATCTAGCGCTTTTCACTACTGGAAAACCACATCGCTTGCATTATCGTGAAATGAGGAAGCGCATTCTGTTACCCCCTTAAAAGATGGATCGTATCTTCGCTCGCACCTGTCCCAGGTCAGATAATGCTTGACCGACCACACAGTGTCTATCAGCAGAAATAGAGACATCACGGGAATAGAATAGACCGAATAGGCTCCTCGGATAGACTACATATCTACATCGCGGTGGCAACGGTCGTGATTTAAGGTTGTCCGGCCTGAAAGCACAACTCCGTCCACCTTTTCGAATGCTCCAGCAGCTCGAGCGTGGCCATTTATTATCCTTTGTCCCATGACCATGCCACCATAGATAAGTTCACTATTCCCGATCCACTGGCATCACGAGTTCTCCCATCGACGAGCAAGACGCTACATCGGGACCAGCGCCGACCGATTCGCTCGGTGATCGATGATCGCCACGCCTCGGGATGTCCGTTCATTCTTCACGGGACTGTCGTGTCGCTGCTCCAAGCGAATTGATAAAATCATCTGAATTTGACTGATCAAACATATAGAATTCCACCTAACTCAACGTAAAAATGAGATCTGGTTGTCGAGGCAGCAATCGATAGAGCAACCTCGCAATTCTCGAGTATCCGAAGTTGATCCTCGTACAGAGGATTCCGTAACTTTGACAGAACTCTTTTAATAGGTACTCGGCAACTAGGGCAAACTGTGCTTTCGATTTTTCCGAGAGGTAATCGTTAACTGAATCTTATCAACTTACTTATCCTAACTTTTATCCTGGTCCTATTCTCCGCGGCATACCCCAACGATATCTGGAACGTTGGATGTCGGGACAATGGAATTGTTAAGCAATGTCAAGTTTCTTGAAAAAATGTTCATCGATCCAGAGATTAGTTTTCTTGCACCCTGTACGTTGAACTGGTGGAATACTAACGACTGCAGCAAATCGTCTAAATCATTCTGGTGTTCACGGCACGGGGGAACAAGCTAACAATTCCCAAGTAAGCCATCCGTCTGAAGTATCTACAAGTCCCGCCCGGCGAGAACTTGAACCATCGACGAATTAGCTTTCGCTTATTAACCTCGGTCCACGAGCCACTGATTTCGGACACGGAATTATGGTTGGCTCGCAGACCACCCCCGCGTTCCGTGGCCACAAATTTCGGCGTGTCCTCCGAATCCAGCAACGGCGACGTATTATCGCATCCCGTTGGTCATTACGGTTATTATGCCCCGTTACGGTTATGATGATTGTTATCGTCGTTATAGCCGGGCGTTGCCATTAAGCTTCTTATTACGAGCGTTTAGTAGGCGTAACGTCGTGGTACGAGCGCCCGCTCCTTATTACAGCCGAGTTATTTAACCGGTGTACCACCGCGTTTTCCTTTCCGTTTCCGTCTTCTTTTTTCCTCTCTGGCTCCGCGAAAACCTCAAGGAGCCGGCCGCGTTTTAATTATCCCACGCGCGGATCGTTCGTCGTTATCGATAATAAGATCGGTTTTTCGGACCAACCGGACCGTTTAACGAAAGCACAATCCACGCCATCACCCGCTTATCCGTGTTTGTTTAACGTCGACGCGATAGAATCTGGGTCGGACCTTCTTGTTCAATCCTCCGATACGCTGTCCCGACAATCTCCCACCCAATTGATACCCAACGATTTTATCGGCATTAATGTTCAATCGACGTCCCATGCGTGACCGCTACTTGTAACGCAAACATCATTTACCATTACGCTCGAGCTTTCGACGATTAATCCATTACACCTGTTCTTAAACCATTCAGTTTATGGATATGGAATTGATATAATACCTCATGCAACTATTAAACGTGTAGTAATTCATTAAACACCGACATATTTAATAATTTAAACAATATTGTGAATAATGGTACAGCAATTTTTTATAGCGACTTTCTTTCTGAATCATCCCTTGACTGCTAAGAGTTACATCTGTCGCCAATGATGGCGTCAGTGGTTCGCAATCCTCATTGAAATTGCCAGACGCACACGCAATCCTTCTTAGAACAGTTTTAAGCAGATTTATTTTTTTTAAGTATTGAACACTAAACCTACCGCCACCGGTCAAAATGACCGGTTCCGGATTTATTATTTTACAATTGTTGAAATAATAAAAAAGATTTTATAAGAATTGATGAAGTCAATTATATCATTTTTATAAGGGAACATGTACCAGTTACTTTTAAGGTCGGTTGTATAGATGTCTGATATGCATACGGCATTATTAGTCTCACGTCTGCCGATTCACAATTGGATGTTTGATCGAATGTAATGTTGAGTTCCGACGGAAGAATTTTCAGGCGCGTCGCGTATGAACAGAACGAAACGAGATATGACTGTTGAGTCAAGCATCGATCGATAGCCATCATTCTCTGTGATTTACGTAGCTCGACGCGTTCCACATACCTAGCCTCCGCTTGTCTTACCCGAGGAGGACATCCGCGCGAGTCGAAGAGAAATGCCGCGTACACGCTTTGAATGCGAATCCTGAATACTTGCGTAACACCTCTGAAAACTCGGCCAGAGATCGCGTAAAATATTCTCCACGCATGTCCGATAGTAGAAACCTCGTTAAACCATTTAAAAGTGAACCAGCAAAAGACATTTAAAAACGTACGTTCGACCAAATAGCATGATTTCCATCATCGCTTGATCGTCAACAAGTTGGAAGCATTCAGCATTGAATTACTTATTTCCTTTAACGGCCAAATATGCATTTACATTATAATACGACTTTCCACTGAAACTGCCATAAAACTGTAATAAAAAGTCGAATATTAAATTTTATGAGGTCGTAGGAAAGGGGAGACTCCATTCTTCGAGTTCGTAATGGTTTGAATATTAAAGAATAAAAAGTGACTTCGCTTTGTCGGAAAAATGTTCTCGGTAAAAGCCGAATCGAAAAAGTGGAAATTAAGGCTTCCCCTTCAAAATTAGTCCAGATAAATTATAATTTCTACGTTTACTCATTATAAATTTTCGACCAAACTTTGCCTGAGGAAACTTGAAATTTTTAACTTTTTAAAACACAGTCCTGTAGATTCTGATGGGAAATCGTCGAAAATCCAAGTTTCAATCTTAGGACTGCACTGGTTGAAAAGTTATGAGTGTTTAAAGTTCAAAGACTTTCACCTATATTTTCGATCGCGCCTTGTGTATCGAACATAGCTGTTAGATGGCAGTACAAGCGCTCACTACTGTCGATAAGGCAGATTTCCCTCCTGATAAAACCAGTTAGATGTTGATCGATTGAATTCAGTTGCTTTTTAAACCGATTTTTCCAGGTTGATGGATGCAACAGAATTTCCTGTCGGCCCGAATGACAGAGGACCGTTTGATAGCCTTGTATGAAAAATAAATATCTGCAAGACAGATCGACGTCGCCGTGTGGATAGAGTTAGTTTTAAATTATGTTACCAGCATATCGTTCATCTATTCACGGGTATTCGCTGCGAAATGTAATGCACTCCGGGTGCAATTACCCATACGTCCATCTTACTCGGGCTGTTCGAATCGCCGTGCTGGCTGTTTGAACACGAGATTCCATAATGTTGTAAACATTAGAAGAGCCAAACAATGCTGCGCTGTGCGAACGTGATGTTTAAACTGGCAACCAGTATTCACGCAGGAAATCATTATTCACGAACAAATGTTTGGCAATTTTGTTACTTAGCGAGGTAATCAAATTTTGATGAAACGCCGTGCTCGAGACGAAAGAATCGCTCGAAGTGTTTGTCGGCGATGAAAAATTGATTAGACATTGCTCCGAGCTGCCTCTTCTTTTTAAAATTTCCTCTCGTATATTAGATCTTTTTGTACGAGTGCATTTTTCGCTATTACGCTACCTCTTTCGGAGTAACGACCTTTCAACATTGACGAGAAAAACAATTTCCTTTATAATTTATTTTTCACGGGGGAACACGTCAAATTGAAATCCTCCAGTTTTTATAAAACTTTAATGCGAGTTAATACAAATGGAGCTTTAATATACGCTGATAGGATAATATAATCAATAATATAACAGGATTTAATTCACCAGCGTAAACACATTTTAATCAAATTAAATTAATTTTGGTAGCTTTCTTAATGCTACTCAAACTCCGGTCGTCAATCGAAGCTCGACCAGTTTATTTGTAATTGAAATTTTGTGTGCTTGATGCGTCTTTAAACTCTCCGACGCACGACGTCGCGACGTCTAGGATTAAGTGAGCAATGCATTTTCGCAGCGTTAATTGCAATTAAATCCGTAAAACCGGAGACAGTCCCTAGCAAACTACACAGCTTACCAATTATTATTCTTCTGTCCCTGCAGGCACTCTGACTTACATCTCGATTACCCCACCGCGCCGCGGAGATGCTTCGAAGGAGTCGGCTAACCGTGAATAACGATAAATTGCTAATTACCCCGAGGCAGACTTTCGCTCTGAACTTCGGAGGAACTATAGAGAATTTCCCCTTTCCACGGAAACCGAGAGAAGATAAGTACGCGAAAGGAAGGCTACGAGGTTCCACCATGTTTTTTAAATCATCAGGAAATTATTATTACGCATTGTTTCACTATTCTACCTTTTAAACGAGGAATCTTCCGCGACGGTGTCTTTCGCATCGGAGCAAGAATATTAACTGTGAAAACTTCCATTAAAATTTTCTCGAAGCGTCCTCTTCGAGAAAATCGAATTTTAAATTTTTTTGATGATCAAACTTCACAATTTCCTCGAAAATGTTCGAACTTTCAATTTACCAATCCCACGAATGTCCATCATGTTAAATTTTCAGCTCTCGACATTGCCGAAGTCTCGGGTTTTTAAAATTACCAGGCTTCGCTTTTAACAAGACCAAAATAGAATTCAATTTTTCCCTTCGATCTAATTTTTTCATCTTCTTTCTAATATTCAAACGAACTAAAAGAATTTTAAATATCTTCACTGGTTTGCGTTTGTTCTATTCTATGCGGCATTTGCTCTAAAATCGCCATCATTTTTCCACGATCTTCTCGCAATATCACCGTCGATTTAAGACTGTTTTACGTGGCACATTATTTATTGAACGACTTGATAAACGCGCGAAGGAATACGTCTCGAGGCAAACGAATTTTCCAATTACGACCGAAGGATTCGAGAGTAAAACCGATGGCCTCCAGTCAGATAGTCTGAACTTATTCCCAGAGAACTGAGAACACTCTTTTATCCCTCATTTCAGACCGCACGGTGAATCATTTTCCAGGTGTATTCGCCGAATAATTGCACGCTGCGTGTTAAACGAGATCACTACAAATTGCCGCTGTGTTACGTGTAATTTATAATTACAAGTCAGACAACGATCCACGGGCCGGTGTTTTCTCGTTGTCTAGACTTATTTCAACCAAGGTCGCCTTGGATCCTGTACTAGAAAAGAAATCGACCGTATCTCTTCGTCTTGTTCCTGTTTTCAATGGAGGATCACCGTAACGCTGGCCACGAGAATCGATCGTTATGCATTTAATCGGTACTCCGTTTGGTTTAGCGGCGTTTAATGCCGATCATGGACTGGATAATTAAGGAAAGATGAGATACAGATAGATAAGCAGGGCGATTCGAGCGCTAACCGTACCTTTTAGTCACGGTTATAGTCGCAACGATGGTAATGTTCACGATGCTGCCACGATATCGGCGTTGCTATGGAAGATTCAGGCCATTGCGATGGTATCCTTATGTTCGTAAAAGACCAGGGTTAAACGCATCTATGCCTTCGTTATCGCTCATATTATGTTGTTACTCGACATTTTTCCTCTAATTATTTCACAACTACGGCGAATATAGATTTCGTTCCGAGCAACTCGAATTACGCAGCTTATTAACGTACAGGAACTGGTGAATTTTAAAGAAGCTACCCCAGCTGGCTCGTCAATGTTTTACCGAACAACACATATCACTTTTTGTGTTTAGAATACACCTTTGGTGCAGCAATGGAGATTTTCAATTTTTTAATCAAACCGTGTATCGAAACAAATTCAACCATCTATTCAATAATTCTCATACAATATTCGGAATTTAAAAATATTTCATACCATGTTCACTAATATTTCGTGATAAAGGTGTACAACATGTTTAATTACTGGCTTTGGGTTGTTATCGATCGAGGTTTATTTCACATATTAATAAACTAGGGTGATTCCAATACGCGTGAATCTTTCATTAATATTCTGGCGCAATGTAGAAAAGATGGTGGATGTAGTATATTTATTACGTGAGCATAAAATTCAGAAACGTAATAATATTATTTTCTTTGCAAACCGTTTCAATTTATCGAAGTACTGATCTTGTTATTTACATTCTGTATATAATATACTTTACATCGAGTTGTTTATCATTGCCTAAGCTGTTCTTTGATTGGTCGGCATCAGGAAATCACTGCAAGCAGCTACCTCGTAATGATATTGCATCAATACTACACGAAACGATGTCAGAAGGATTTTACTAATTCCAGTGACATGTCATTTCAATGCCCGTTTGATGCTCTAACATGATCCTGGGAATTGATACATATTGACACTATAGATATGGTATCGAATTGGTGGCATCAGAGTCTCCCAATAGCTTATACACTAGAAATTGAACGATCCAAGGAAATGAATTGCAAATTTTAGAAATTTGAAATCAGTAGATCGAATTTAAAGTAGTACGACATACGAATGACATGGTTCATAATTTATTGAAAAACTGGTTTCATTGGTTTAATTATATTCCTCGCTGTACCAATCTTTCAAACTTGATCACTTCGCTCTGCATACAACGAAAATATCCAAGCTGGACAAAGTTACATGCGTATCCAATATAATCCGGCGAATAAGAAGAAGGTGTAAAGCTTTAAGAGGTAGTGAAACTTTTCTTTCGTGATCGTGTCGTACACGGTTTCGCTGTCAGAAATGGAGGCCAGCTGTCGCACGACATGATATGTCGCGATCCGATGCATTCATATTCAAGAACTTTATTCGGATGTTTCTGCTATACCATGTTAAGAGAATAGTTGGAAAAGAAAAAAATATATAGGGCCGATCGGCGATATGGCAACAATTCTAGCCTACAGCGATTCTGCGTTCCGAGAGACCCTACCTTGCACGAACCCGAATCGCAGACTGTTCTCGAAACTCGAGGACATTCCCTCCGCGTCGAACAATGACAAAAGAGGGCCCAGTCCCTTACGTGCATTAATGCAGAAACGTGATCGAGGAAATCGACGGAGCAACGAGAAACTCCGTTACAGATAAACATACACACGAGGCTACTCCGAATTTGCATCGTTCTGGAAACTGGTTTAATGTAACACGGTCTACGGGCCTTAATGGATCGTCCTGAGCTGACGAGTGATTCCATGTAAAACTGAAGTGGAGCGAAATGTTCCGGCATTAAAGGATTCCGTGTGCAGTTTGCGAGGAAATTTCGCGAGAGTCGAGTGCACGCACTGAAGTTGAATTTTTCATGGCCCTCGGAGGTGAATATGCCCTTTGAATCGATAGGGATTCGATCAGCACATTTCTCACGTTTATTTTTGCTCGTGATAATGCGTATCCGGTATTTTGAAAATATCTCGTCGTCACCTGCAACGAACATTCATTCAAAAATATAGATCTCTAATATGAAACTTTATAGCTGTGACTTTCGCAAAGCATCACTACAATGTCAAACAAATACAATCGTCATTAGACTGCGGATCTTGTGCATTTGTATTGGGTTGGCAAGAAAGTAATTTCGGTATTTTAAGGTGAAATAGAACCCAATTTTTTTACTCAAGCGATCAATTTTAACACATTTTATATTTTACATTTTGTTCGATGATCCTTTGCCATCTTTCTGGCAGCTTCACAATTCTGTGCTCATCCAATTTCTGACCATTATAGGGAAAACTGATCGAAATGCGATTTCAGATCATCATAGTTTCACCTTAAAATATGCCGAAATTACTTTCTTGCCAACCGAATAATTTTGTTCTACCGCAGATATTTTTACGATATGGAATTTTTTTTTAGAGAACACGAGCTTTCCAACGCAGGGATGATATACAATATCGCGGTAAGAGAACGTATTCAATAAGAACGTACAATATTTTTCCTCGACATCCCGTATTCGTCGTTTTCGGAGCAACGTCGGAACGAACAAGCCGCGTAATTTAAGTCTAATAAAACGCGGTGCGTTCATCGCGTTACACGAGTACCTCTGTCGACGCCGAAGCTCTGGCACGGTTCTCGCCTGGAAGTTCCATTAAACTCCGGGCCAGTGGAGCCAGCTAGGCAGCCAGGCAGGCAGTCGGGGAGGCTAGGCAGTCAGGCAGAGAAGCACGGAGCCTCACGTTCACCCCGTTAACGTTGATTCGAGCGACGGAGGCCACGGACAAACGACAGCGGAAGCCAATCTAACCGACAGCCAAGCTGTGTCTGTGCGGTTATCGATTCCTTCTCGCGTTCTTATCGATAATTTACCACGACTCTCTGGTCCGGGGACTTATCGATTCCGATCACGAACGCAGTGCCGGCCAGCGCGCTCCGGGAAACCGTTCCGGAAAAAGATTGCCGAGTGATAAACGAGTCAGCACCGGTGATAATTAGTTTATGTACGCAACCCTCACGCGCGGACATGACAGTTCTAATTTCAGACGGCCTGGCGATGAGTAACCTATACACCGTACCCAACGACGACGAGGAAAGACCGTCAGGGGACGAGGAGCCAGCCGTTAATTACATTCCCATTTAATTAAAAGACTCACCAGAGAGGTGATGAGGTAGCTGTGATAGTCGCTCATCATCCCTATTTGCTGCGCCTGCTTCAACACGTCGTAAATCCTCTCGGTGGAGCAATCCAGTACAATATGCGACTCCGCGGAGTTTTTTATCTGCTTCAGCAACGGCCTGGAACGGAAAGAGAACGGGTCGTGCATTAGTACGTGCGGTGCGTACATTCGCCTCCTGGGTATTTCAAGAATATGCGTTCACCTGCCGCGGGGAGACGAGGGATGTTATTTTTGTTATTAAGGGGGCAGACTCGTTTCTCCGGGATTGCAAGGGTGCGGACTATGCGCCTTCTCATTTCTCGGTAATACAAAGATGGGGTCTTTCAGTAGTCAAAAGCGCTAGATAATAGATCTGAGACGTCCAACTTCCTACCCTCGCCACAAGATGGACAGATAGTCGAAGCCTTTCTCCCTAGTACCTGATCCGTCACCGATCAGTATATAACGATACAGTCCTCAATTACTGATGAGTCCACTAGCGGGTCCAGGACGAAACGCTCCTTTCCGTTTCCTCCTCTCTCTCATATTTGACATGAGCTCCCTTCTCACCGCATCCTTGTTTAGAGCTCCCACAGATTAGTCTAGGCTGCGATCACTCTCAAAAGTCCTATTTTTATGTTTACGAGTCGTAATTTGGATTATTCGGAAGCATACAACTGCGCACGTAGCTATTTTCATATAGCTGCGACAGCTGCATGCTGCCAAATAATACAAACAGGACTTTTGAGGGTGATCGCGGCCTAGATTGATCTTATATCTAGCGAAAACCCCCATCTTCGCATTACCAAGAAATGAGAAGGCGCATATCCCATCACCAACAGAGCTGTCTTTCCCAGCACAGTGAAAAAAATAGGGAAACAATGTTCTTCAAAATAAATATGGATCATATTCGTGGAAAGTAAGCGACAAGGAAATCCTCTTTTCTAATAGGAGTCGTAGACGTTTATTAGTTTCTGTGGGAAATGTCGGATTTTAGAACCCATCGATATAGAAAAGCTGGAAACTTTAGTTCGATCTACTTGTTCTAAAAGTTCCAGGATTATCAATCTGGTGGAACGCTGTTCGACACGTGACGTTCGCAATTTCGCTATTTACTTAAAGATTGTTGAATTAATTTCAAGTAGTAACTTACAGAGGAATCAAATTGTTTTAATATTCTGCGAAACAGGTGAGTCGCTGTTAATAAAACATTTTAACAGCGATATAAAGTTTTCCGGTCAAGGTATTGATCGAATCCATCACTCCGCCATTAGTTCCACGGACCTTTTACGATGCGTCATTTCTTTCGACAGTAAAAAGGTTTCGCGAAAGCTCGGAAGAAATTACAATGAACGATGAAGAGAGACTACATGCACGTTTGAGATTCCTGTTTACGTTTATATTTGCAAATTTTAAAACGGACTCAAAGGTAAATTTAATTAAACTGCGTACAAATGTAAGACTTGAAAGACCAGCGGATGCTTTCAACTTCACAACAGTGATAAAAAGAATTTTTCATTCGGAAATCATGAAATGAAGAGAAACGCGCGCATACGAACTAGAATGAAATAATGAACATTACGCAGCGAAAATGTTTTCAAATATTGTACACGTTTATTTGTCGTCGGTTAAACAACAGTGTAAACAACGTACATGTTTTCCGAAATAGTTTTCACGTGTTTTAAACAATTCACAACTAATTACGTTTTCATGCCGAATTTCGTAATGTACCAAACCAATGCTATTGTATGCACCACAGTTGCAAACACTACGGGGAATTTTAAAACAGTTCGAGTGACACCAACCGACCAATAACTCGATATCAATCGCAGGGTTAACGCAACGGAACAGGACACAACCAGAAACAACCTTAATGCAGTTTGCGCTTCGTAAACAATTTAACCGACACAGTTCAGCCGGCAGGTAAACCGACAACTAGGTTTAACTATTCACGAAGCAGCGCATCAATAATTTTCAACATTGTCCACGTGCTCAACGCGGATCCCGCGGATCTGGGACGAATCCACCGCGATCAGAATCCGATTATTCGGTACCTATGCGACGGTGTATCGCGGCGGTGCACGTGTAAGCGGTTGCGTGAAACCAGACACGCGTGATACGCTTTAAAAGTTGCAGAGTTCCGGCGGATGTGAACGAAATGGAAGGACGGATCGGCCAGATAACAATTCAAAATTCTCTGAATCGCCTATGACCTTTCCAGGTGACCGAGACGCACAGTGGGGTCGCAGTCCCGAAAACCTGGCAGAAACTGAAAATACATATATAAAATTTCGGAAAAGCAATTTTTCGACAGAAAATAAAGATCACTTTAAATATTGAAATGCATTCTTGATTTCATGATATTATAGCTGACGTTAAGACGAATTCAACGATCTACGATAATATGACCGACTGTTCTGTACGACAGAAGAATTACTGTGGTTCAGAGGCGACTTTGAGCGGTTGGTTTGAGTGTTGAAGTAAAACTGTTTTGTAACGAAAACTCAAGAATATTGTTAGAATGTAACGGGTGGTGTGCGTCACGTCGAAGTGACGATCGGCGATCAAAAAGACGAACAAAACGAGAGTCGCGTTTCAGTTCGATGCTAGAGTCGGTTTAGGCAGGATATACCTGGTGCTGTTGTCTATTAGCTATTTCATAATAAAGTTCAGTGCCGGATTAAGCCCCGTAGCAGGAGTAGCAAATGCTAAAAGTTGATCGATACCGTTCCCAGATATTTTTGCTAAAAAAGGTCATTCATCGTGTTTTATTATATTATCGTGCAAAACCTAGGGGCCCCTTGTAACATTTGTTACGGGCCCCGCGCTGGCTTATCCGGCACTGATAAAGTTATTTTTAAAAATTACCTATTTCACTAATTTGGTTTATTCCAGTGAAAATCATATTCTTTAAAATTGGGGGTCGAACGCTCGAAGGTCATGATCGAGACCCGTTCCGAGACGTGGAACAGATGCAACGTCTGATTACGGATCAAACGAAGCGCTGACCTTCCATTCTAGCGAGCTCTCAGCCCGTAGGATGAGTAACTTCCGATTCCGGAGATATTCCAGCAACGAGTGTACTTCGCCGATCAAAATTTCATATCGCAAGCCCAGGCGGCTGCTCGAGGTCTGGCGAAGCCGTCTTTCGCTCCGTTCCCGCTTCCTCTCATCCAACATGCACGATAATGCGAATCTCCTTATGCGCTCCGTGGAAGTTGGACTGCCCCTCATTGCAGGAATTTTTCATGCGGCCTGTATAATTTACCGGAAAGTCGCTTTTATCCGCGTCGTTCCGGCCTTCTTAGGGCGCTGGCTTTCGTCGAATTTACCGTCGAACAATGAAACGTGCACGTGCCATCCCCAGAAACATCGAGAAGCTGGATACGAAAGAATCCAGGTGAGAAACGCTCTCAACCTTTGATTTTATAACGACGAAACTGTCTGTCGCCAAATTCCTCGTGATTGGCTGGATTTATAAAGGTGTATCGTGACCGACCGAACCAGTAAGCCAGATTTATTGTTGCAGAATCTCGCCACCGCGAACTCCCGCTGACTGAACAAGAGCCGCTCTTTAGTCGAATTTGAGAGCTATTAATTCGACCATTAGGAAGTTTGAATGGAGACGATAAATCTGGCCAGCGGCCGCTTTTCTTCTAAGACGTTCGTTGTCGGAGAGCTTCTGTAGTAGATAGTTCATTGCGAGCTGTTCCTGATTTATCGTTTCTAGCTATCTGTTTATAGTACTGTTAAAATCCAATGAAATCATTTTGATTCTTACCAACCATCCAATCTTGGACCTGACGCAAGTAGCTAATTACTTGAAATAGTTACTTTCCGAGGGTCTACTCGTTTCCCAAGTCTGTTATTCTAAAAGGGTCAACGACAGTAGCTTAATCATTAAACTGAAAGCTTGGAGCACGGTCAGTAAGGCTAGTGAATAACAGCACACTCTGTATATCATTACAAGGTCCGAGTGAATCGTGCTTTAATTGCCAGGAGGATCAGCGCGAGCACGAAAGTCAAGGTGCAATATCCAAGGGAGGATCCCTCGGACGTAGCTTTTCCTGTGTTACGGAACGTCTCGGTGGTATTGTCCGGAAGCGATTCGGCAATTACAGGAATTCCGTGGTTCAGCAAGCCGGGAGTATTGTCAGCAAGTCTCTTATTTCACGATCTTGCCAATAGAACTGAGAGAACATAGGGTAGACAAACGTCGGTCGATATTAATGCATATAATATGTCTGTGAACTTGAATCTTGATCGATGAATCATTTTGCAATGTTTGAACATAGTGGAAAATAGAGTATTTAATCTCATTTTCTCGTATGTGACCTTCAATGATCTTGTGTATGTGTAAGTCAATGATGAAATCATTATATTTGAGAAGATTTCGTGATGTTGAACGTGGTGGAAAATAGGAGCGGGTATTTAGTTTAATTTTCTCGTATGTGACCTTTAATGATCTTGTGTATGTGTAAGTCAATGATGAATTCATTGTATTTGGAAAGATTTCGTGATGCTGAACGTATTGGAAAATAGGAACGGTTATCTAGGCTGATTTTCTCGTATGTGACCTTCAATGATCTTGTAATGAGTATGTCAATGATAAAATAATTGTATTTGGTAAGATTTCGCGATGCTGAACGTAGTGGAATACGAGAGGCCGGGTATTTCTGTCGTATTTTATATACGAAACAACATTGGTCTACAATATGAAAGTCCTCGTACGCGAACGCTTTCCTCGTCCAATTAGTTCGCGCAATAGAGGTTCTACTGTAACAGTAAACACATCAGTATACATACGTCCATATGAATTTTTCCCTCTAGAATGCCTATTCGTTCCCCACTGGCGGCGGTATTCTCTTTGAGTCCCGTGCAACGATCAGGCCGTTACGACACCGCAGCATGGCATGCCTTAAAAATGCATGTCCACTTTGTAACGCGGCTCCCGTTTAAGCTTGACTCGGCCTCGCATACACGCGTGGAAGTCCGGCGGTTGGGTCGCCTCGTTGCTTCTTTATTCAAAAGCGGTTTTGCGTGACTTCCGGCCCGACGAATCCTCGACCGGGTGGGGTCGTCGCCGCCAAAACCGTCGCGTTAAGCTCTCGAGACTTTTGAACAGCCTCGATTTTACGACAGATCGAACGATCTTACCGGGTCATCGAATAGTCCGTCAGACTAAACAATGTATCACGGTTCATCTCGCTTTACGAGTACTCGTAAACCGGCGTTCCCGGTGAGAAAGAGAGAGAGAGAGAGGGAGAGAGAGAGAATGAAGTGTTCGAGGAATCGTTCAAGCCCGCGGAACTTTTACGGGCAGCTCGGACAGAGACTCTTAATCGAAGTTCGCGGGCCCTGACAGCCCTGGCTTATTTCGAGCGAAACCCGGGAACAAGGGGCATAAAGTTTGCATTGGGAATGATAAGGAATCGATAAGACGGCGCGCCGGGAGGAGATCGAACGAGTTCTACGATCGCCCCCGTTCGCCCCCGTTCTCTTCTCTTTTCGTCCTTCTTCCGATCCCAGCTCCTCAACCTTAACTTAATACCATCATCGAAGCTCTATTCTCAAAAGGCTCGAACGGTCCAGCGTAAGCCGAGCAACGTCTCTTATTTCTTTTCCTTCGACTCTCTTCTCTCTTCCCCGTCAACTCCTTCCCTTTACCCGTGCCACTTTACTTGGCTCGTCACCGTTTCTAGATGGCTTTCAAGATACCTCCCGAGATAGTAGTCCTCTCCTGGGAGGATAGGCTGCTGCGACCGAAAGATACTGCCGCGGAATCGCTGGCGACAAGCCCAGTCCCACGGAATTTTTTAATCCGCTGGGATGGGCAGAGAGAAAGGGAAAAAGAAAAGAAAGCAAGGGATGCAGGTCGGATGAGGGATCGAACTCTGCGACTGATGCGGCATGGCGCGATAGAAGTTCTACGCGCGATCAACGAAGAAAGAACAGATAAAAGATGGATTGTTCCGCGGGCTACAGCCACGTCGGTAATCAACGCGTTCGTTACACACGCCCGTGTAATCAGATCCCCGGTTGGATATTGAGATTGATGACTGGTTTAATTATTCCACGGCCAACTGCATCGAATCAATCTGTCTCGGTGTCATTTAAGCCAGGTTTGTTATTTAACTTCGTGCGGAGACCTGATTTAATTTTAAGGTATTAGCTTGGCGAGAAAATATGCGATACGTGTAAAATGTTCAGGAATTTTGTTTATAATCATTCACGCCACACGTGTATGTCGGTGAAATAAATCCTTTCGTAATCGTTTAAATAGAATGTAGAAACGTCGGTAACGAACCTGGTAATATTATTCGAGGAAAATGTAAAAATAAAAGAAAGCTTCTCTTGGCTCTCCGCGAAGTTTCTGAAAAAGAGCTGGCGACGTGAAGAGAATTATAAAGTGAATAGCTTTAATATCGAATCGTAAAGATTGGGGATTTTTAATAAATGAGAATAATTATTGTCAGAAATGCGAAATTTATCGTTGCAGTAAGAAAGTAAGCGCCACATAAATTGATATTAAAGACAGTCTGCGGGGCGAAGTATTAACGGCACCCGGATAGCGAGAGGCGAGCGTCGATACCGGGTACTTTTATGGTTGTGGAATGCGATCGTTCAGATTCGAGAATTATACTGAAATCTTCAGCTTCGAATGTACGAACGTGTACAGTTGGTGGAATACGATTGTGAAATTGAAGAATGTGATCTTTGGAATTGTCACTGCGACCTCTGGCTTACACGGGACAATGATGTTGAGTAGTATAATAGTGGCATAGAAACTCCAGATACTAGGATGACCACTGAATCACTAAGGATCTCTCAATCTTCAGAGTAAATACTAATTTACATCTCGAGTCGTGACGAGCGATGCTAATGGTCCCTTAATCCGCAGAGATAACAGTAATCAAGTCTAGAATCCCAAGATGAAATACGTGTAGTGAAACAACTTTGGTTCGCTTCGAACCGCGAATATTATTTTTCGAACATTGTGGCGTTTACAAAACTTTACGAATCAGCAGTAATAATTTTTATATTTTCAGGAAGAAAAATTTTCTTACTGAATTGTAATAAATTGGAGTGAAATAGAAATTTATTTTCTTTCTTGATATGCGTAATAGAGGTTGAAAATAATACACCGGTCTTTTAATATTATTACTGTTTTACCTACATGCATAAAATACGCTGTCTATACATCATATACATATGTATATTTAATTCATTTATTTAGTCCTATTCAAACATACAGTAACGCACAGTGTCGTTTCAATAAATTGTAAATAATAAAACACTAAGCATTCGTACATCCTGATAATCTACCATATATTAGTTTAATTAATTATATCAATATTTAATTATTACAACTACCGCCAATAATTATGATTTACTATGAATAGATAATTAACAGCTAATTCGAATGATTACATTAATTCGTAAATTATATTCTGTCAAGAGACAATATTATTGCTTCGTGTTAACTGAAATCTATGTAAACTAGTGGTCGCTAACATCTCACGCAACCTAAATTCTTGAAAACCCAAAACGCACAAGCTCGATAAAAACAACAACAAATCATTTGGCGATTGCAAGTTAATGGAAATGACTCGTTGAACATTGCCAAGCGCACCGTAATGAGCGTTTGAATAATTAAAGTCAACATTGTTAAGTTCTTGTGTGCCAGCGTTCACCGCACTAATTGGTTTTAAATGTTTAAAAATCAGTAATGAGATCCCGTTGCGACCGAACATGAAATTTTGAATCTCGTCTGCCAATAGCAATGATCCCCGCGAAGGTTTGCATAAATGTTCGCGTCGCTAGACAGACTTCAGTACTATACATATACTCGAACGATGGAAACTCGGTCAGACAACTTGTCCGGCAATTTGAAATTCATTTTGTTCCGCCGGTAAACTTCCGTGGTTTCGGGGAAAAGTTATTTTCGCCGTTGAATCGCGCGCGTCGAAAATTTCTCTCACTTAAAAACAATCGTTGAAATGTGCAAATTCCCGTTCCGGCTGCATTCTGTATAAGAGGAGTCTTTACGAGCGGTGACTGTCTCAATCAATTCTACTTGTTCGAGTGTCGGAATACGAATTCGTTGATGTAATGCGAAATTCCGCGGGGGTGTCGCGTTTGCCAGAAAATAGACAGTTTTACGTAATGGCGAACGTCCGAGCCAGAACAACATTTAATCGCGCTCTACTCTCGCTTATCCAGGATGCTTGAGGGTCCTTTTCGCATCCGAATCTGTTCAACAATGATGGAACCTGGCCATAGCTGTTCCCCTGCGTCATTATAGTAAAAGTGCGAGTTTTATACAAAAGATCCATTAGTCCTCACTAATGTCTTCGTCACTAATATCTTCCCATAAACACTTGATTACACTCGTAATTCTCAGTCAATTTCACAAGATGTTCAATCAAAGGTTTATATTTACGTTATTATAAAATATCGAGAATATTATAAAATATATTCCTTTTATATTTCTGTTAAAACAAGATTCATTCAAAAATGTACATGCAAAAAATGAAAGTTGTCATCATCCTTTCTCTAATAAAATCATCGAACAAATGATGACCACTCTTTTACCACTTTTTAACTTTCTTTTAACGTCTGCCTTCCAATTTTTCAATAGCACAA
Organism: Lasioglossum zephyrum; assembly: GCA_028455615.1. NCBI lineage: Eukaryota > Metazoa > Arthropoda > Insecta > Hymenoptera > Halictidae > Lasioglossum > Lasioglossum zephyrum. The sequence goes on along the minus strand of CM052321.1, from coordinate 9,184,276 downwards.
AATCATAATTATGAAGAAAAGAGTGGAGAGTTTAATAAGCATCCGACAGCAAAGCAATGAATTATATTTTTAAAGAATTATTTTACCAAACACATATGATTCGTTTTTCAATGAGAATTCCAATCGGTCTGAACGGAAAGTTCAGCGTGGAGCCGCAAACGTGTTAAATCGGTGCGTTTAATCTGAAGCGAATGAATGTTCAAACGATTTCATAATTCCGTTTCGATTTGCCAGAAGTAGCGGGTCTTTTCGACGAAAGGAAGGATCCGCATAAAATAACCAGCCTTAATTATCGAGGATAGAACCTAGCGGTGGGGCACTTTTATATTTAGTACAGTTCTCATCGAGACTCGAGCACTCCTCGAAAAAAAGCTGAAGGAACTTTGAAGCAGGTAGAAACACCAGGTAAACTGTCTCATACACTTCGGTAAACCAATTCGTAAGCTACCCGTCACGAAAGTTATGCAAATGATTTTCACAAGTTTTCATCTCTGGCAGAGATAGTAACTTAATACTAAACTGAGGTTTTTTATGCATCGTAAATATTATCAACGACATTTTCTCGTCGAAATCCACAGGATTATATAAAAATGGTTAACAAATGTAAGATAACTTAAAATTTACTTAAAGTGAAGTTTAAAAATTAAAAACCTTTTGTTTCAAGAGTAAAATTTCTTCTATTAAACGAAACGGTAATTCACGTAGTCCTTAACTTTTGGTTGGCACTGTTTGTCCGTCAACATTGAGTGATACCATCACTTACGGCGGAGACAAAGTAAATTTGTTGCTGGTTACGCGGTCTTCGTGAAATGATTGGTTATCGATTTGCATCAACGGGAAACGACGAGAAAATTATCACGGGCATTAATCAAACTGATCAATGATGCTCCGATATCGAAGTCTATTACATTGTTTCCACATGAGACTTGGAGACTGCCTTTTAATGAATTATTCGAGCCGCCGCGCCCGCGCCGATTGGGTTATATTCTCGGGACTGTAACTTTTGTGGGGTTTCGTTTCGTTCGACACGAATTAATATCGGAGAAACATTGAAGCGAATTCGCGCAAAAACAAAACGGTATTGTAATTAACGCGAATATTGGAAGCCGAGGAACTTAATGAACTCGCTTTGAACGGGGAGTGATTGATACTGGTTTTTAAACAAAGAAATTGTTTGGAAATAATTAAACCTGTTTGAAAGTAAATATTTCTGTCGCGAATTCAGAATTCACATCGAACTGGTAAATAGGTTTCTTTGTTTATTATTAGTCATACAGACGTTACAGAGTTTTCATTGCGAGGTAAAACGTTACGTATTAATTGCTGTTCTGAATTGTTTAAAAAACACTGAACACGGTATTGTAATCGAGTAAACAACTAGTGTAGGTAAGTCTCGTACGGATCGTGAGACAGTGGACCGTGTTAACGAGCCACATTAACATTTGCGCGCGTTTAGAAACATGCAAACACCCTTCCCATTGTTCCACGTACTCGGCATGGCACCGCCGCTCCACTCTATCTCGTTTTCCTCAGTTTCTGCTTTGCTTCACCTTTCAACGAGTCGTTCATTCAATGAACGTCGTTGGGCACACAGTGCCAGCCAAAAACGAGAAATCGTGGGAACAACGGATAAGGGGAATCGGTAGAGAAAGAGACAAAGAGAAAGAGAGACGAAGAGAGTATCCAGTACCAGCGTTTGCCACCCTTCGGTCTATCCCGAGGGAGAATCACTGCGTCAGTTACAGAGTCGCGTACGCTCCGCCTTTCTTTGCGCAAATCCCCAGGGAGCTCTGCGACGGTAAATCGACGGAATTTTTCTAAGGTCGTACACACGGAAGAATTGTGTATGTATTCTTCAAGGGGTACTTTGCGGAAAGGAGATGCACGCACTCGCGAACAACGTCGACGACATCCGCGGAATAAATTTTGGCAAGCCTAACCCTTCTAGTCGTAACAAAAAGTTGAACAGTATTTAGACGTTTACAAAAATTTCTACATATACAGTGCTGAAAAAATTTGTTTTCGATAGAAAATTTTTTAGATTATTTTGATTTTTTAAATGTTCAATTGCACTTCTGACTTCATACCTTGCGAGGACGTATCATTGACACACCTATCCGTGGCACCTATTCAATATCTACGCGGCAATCGTGATCATCCTTCCAGGGAACGGGTAACACCCAACTAGAAAATCATTCACTAAAACACCGGAACGTGATCGCGTGCAAAATTTAGTGCTTCCAGTTATGGAGCGGTGAAGTTTCTCGTCCTCGGGTGCCGCGATTATCCTGCGCCATAATAATATGTACATAAATCCGGCGCAAGGTGTTGCGACCTCGCGAAGGATGCGAACGCTCGAAAATTAAGACGACATGAAAGATGCAACGTAGAAGATGAGTGTGGATAAGGAGAAGAGGGACACATGCCTTGAAGAAGCACCGAGAGAAGGAGACGAATGTCGCACGCGAGCAGTAATAAAAGGAACTGTGCTCCGGAACGATCTCGAATGTTTCTTCTTCGCAGAAATACGCACAGACGCGCGAGAACAAATTTTCTCGCGTAGCCTATAATTTCAAAGACAAAGATAAATAACAGGTAAAGATACCATCCTTCTTCCGACGTGGAGAGGACACCTGTCGGGGAATTTTATTTTCTCGAATCATGAAGCTTCGATGCTCCAGGCGATGGGGAACGAGTAATTGTCGTAGTTATCGTAAGAATCATGTATGAAATACAAGTCTCATAAAACATTTAAACTAATTCAAATTCAATTCTAAATTATTAAAAAATAAGTCATGTTGGTTAGCATAAGAAACGATCTACAATGTCAATGCGGTTTTGCACGTTTGAAGAATAGAGATCAAAATTTATCAAGTAATTACAGAAACTTCATTTTTTTCTTCTACTCTCATGTAACGTCCTACTCTCCAGTCCTACCAAAGTTTCTGAATGACTGTGAATTAAAGATTTAAGAAAACAGTACATTTTTAAACTGCTTGTATTTTAAATTGCTTTATTGCATTATATAAAGTATCGTAATGTATTGAAACGTCTGTATAGTATTGCAAAATACTCTCTTTCTTAAGATTAAAAAAAATTCATGTTGGTTTTCCATATCAAACTTTGGAAGTCCTTCAGGCTTCAAAAAATCGTTATTTTTTTTGTATCAGAGCTAAAGTGTGCAGTTGCTTGAACGGTTTACGAAAGGGCTCGAGCGAGAAAAAATGTTGGAAGAGGTCTGAAAAATCGCAAGGGTGATTTGAAAGTCAAAATCACGTAATGTGATTCAAGGTGCATAGCGTGAATTAAGCTAGAAGTTCGAACGCAAGGGAACTGTTTTCCTAAGATCCGCGGGTCGCGTCTGAAATTACAATACCTCGCGGCACGAGTAGTCCTTCGCGACTCACGAAAGCGGATTACCATTCGTAATCGCGCAAGAAAAATATGAACGGCCCCGTCCGGGCCGGAGGCACGAGTCATTGGCGTGAAAGTAATGTTATTATTCGGCACTCGTTATCTCGAAATTCCTGGCACGGAGTTAAAACGGACGGGGGGCTTACGATATTTCCAGAGGGCAAGAGTGTAACGTAACTCTTGCCGCTCTGCTGCCGGCCCTTGCGAATTCTACCACGCTAACCGGATTCTTCCATCTATTTGTACTCATCTCAGCCACGTGAACGTACTCATGGAACGAGTCGCTGTCGTTTTTAGCTTTCTACGAAATTTTAATCGAACGGCCGGTTTTACTTTCATACTGGATTTACGGGCCACTAAGCCTGACGCTACTTTACATGTACAAATTTTTAGCTATCTTTATCATAATATATGTTCGAACAAGAATTATTCTTACCCGTGATTTTATATACCGAGATTGCCGTATTTTAAAAATGAGTAAACAGTAGGTGAAGATATTGGAATCAACAGTAATTACGTCTGCTTTTAGAGGTACAAGGAGGAGCTTATGTTTGCTTAAGTTTTTAATAAGCTTGACTTTTTGAGAGTCGCGGAAATTCATAACCTACGTATGCATATAACTTCGCTATTAATCACTATCAAAATGCCCAAAGAATAGAATTATTTCGAAATATTTTTATGCCTGAAACGAAAGTCGATATAAAGTTAACCAAACCGATTTCCCAGTTTTTAACCTTCACACGCGACCCAATTCGGTTTCAATTTGGAACTGTGTATCCGCGGAATCAATCAACGAGCATTATTGAATTTTACAGCGATGGCCCGAATTGAGAGAACAGTCGCGAAGAGAATTGTTTTCATTTCGCTGGCGCAACATAACCGATAATTGTCCCGGCGACCGGGCGGCCCGGTTAAAATATGCGAACGAAGAAAAGTCGGGAACAATATATTCGCCATAAACCGTGGTACGTGACCGAGTCGCGCGCATATATTTCGCGAGCAACGTGGATTTCGTATTCAAAGGCCTTATCCCCTAAAAAATAACCGCACGCATTCACACGGTGTATTTATACGATGCACTTTGTCACCGGCTCGGCGACCCAGTAGTTATGCCATAGTTAAGCGGAGGCACGTGCACGCGCATAAAGACGACGCGAGGACCTGGCCTTCCCGTTTATCACGCGAGGCGAGGGACAGAAGGAACTCTGACAAATATCAAATGCTGCATTACCGTGGAACACTAACACCACTGAAATCAATTGTAAGGAAATTATTGCGGCCAACTACCGCAACTCTAACTTCCCCGGAATTTATGGTCACCGCGGCGACTTACTTCCAGCATCTGTACACGCGAGCCATGGACGTCGAAAGAGCACCGGACCTAGTAAAGTGTTTCTGAATCCATTAGAATAATTATTATTCTCTGTTCCGTTGATAATTCATATTCGAACATTCGAGGTTTCAACTTTAAAATAGTAACTCGTAAGCAATCGATTGACTGCTTTGTACCATTCGGATAACGAGTGCTTTGTTTACATTGCATGGTGACGAAATACAACGTCTTTGTTGTATTAGTCGAAGTGAACTATTATACAATTTAATTACCATAACGTAAAGACTCACGAGAAGTTGTTGATATTGGACCAAGCGAAATCCTCGGGTCCAGGATGTTGCTTAACTAACAATTTGAGTAGCAGATTCTACGTCATCGAGTCTCGTGATTGCCCATGCCAGAATTAACACCGTTGAATTTAGCTACATATTGTTCTACAGAGCGAAGGAGAAATTGATGAAATTTCATCGGAAACCCCGTTTATAGAAACGGGAGAAAGTCATTTGTGCTACTGCTTATTCTGCTTCGACCGCATCACGCAAGTTGAAACGATGCTCGTTCCGATGTTGCACCGCTATGGTTATCATTGTAGAAATATCGATAATAATTACAGGAGGAAATAAAGATCAGTCCCTTCGGGGTAATTTAGCATCGTACTTTTATTCATTCGCATAACACAGCTCGATATTCCTCTCCTTCCTATTCCTGTCCGTGATTTATGCTTGCGCTAAGGATGAGTCGTTCTCGCACCTCGTTCTGCAGGTTTCACTTTGAACAATTTCTTAGAAATAATTTGCGAAGCTACCAGTTCTGAATTCGCGAAGTTAGCATTCTGCGCACACGGGAACTTGGAAAACTTGTTATTGACATTTCCAGAATTCTTACTGTCCATTACAATGCTGTTGAAAGTGAAATTCCTCCGTCGAAAATCTTTCCTTTAATGAAAATTGCGCGAATTAAGATTGACTGAAGCACAATGTAATTTTCTGTAAAATAGCTCTAAGTGACGGTGAGAATTTCCGTCGAGAATGACCTGCAGTGAGACAAGGAATGCAGAATTAAATGACTGTTAAAAAACTCTAACTCCTTGAGTCAGGGTGGTCAAACGAGTGGCATCGAATTTTGATTATGAGAAACAGTAGATACGAGTGGATACTCAGCAGAGTGCTTCTCAAAAATACATCGTGTTTGAAGACGAATCTCATCAAACGGCAAAGGAAAGCACATTCGGATTATTTTCCGATTGAATTATTCCACGGAGAGAGCCCTGATAAACCCGGAGCACCATTAACGAACAGTATAAGAAACCGATCCATTTTCTGTCTCATTTCGACGTTATCCTAAGTCTCGGTGGCTGGCCACCGGCATTATTCTTGCCGCGCACACATGCCACGAGAGCGAGCGTCTGGATTCGAATAAGCGAAGAGCTCCCAATGGGGCATGAGCGCCGAAGCAACCGGGGAGGATAACTGGTTGCAGTCTGCCGAGCGTTTCGTCGAATATATCGTGTGTACGCCGCTGAGCCAGCTATTGCACAATAAATATCGGCTCTCCCGACGAAAGTGGCAAAAAATTGATACAACTTCCGCGTCGACGTGGTCCCTGATTTTAACGACTTTCCGATAACGCGCGTTTCGGTACCGTACCGACTGGCAGGTTTAATGAACCGTCGCGTCAGCTCGTCGATGGAAATATTAGTGCGATTCGGCATTTAATGAAGGTGAAACGACATGCGCCACGGAACAGGCGAATTTACGATGGTCAGCGACGTTATCGCCGAACTTCATTATCATAGTAACGGCGCATGTTTATGCAAATTCAGAATTTAGAAATTCTACGGAATAAATGAGTTTCGCATAACATGTTCTTCATCGTATTCATCGTGCCGGAGAATATTTTCCTGTAGTGAAGGCTGATCTAAGAAAAACCATTGGGTCCGTGCTATTTCTTAGATCGCGTGGTTCTACCAAAAGTACAGTCAATTAAATCAGGACTGGACAACTAGTGTTCCGGAAACACGAAACATCCTGGAGTGGCAAAGCCTAGCGAATGTCGAAGGTGGAAAAGTTCGAGAATCCAACTGAACCGATCTTTTCTGGGTTCTGGTGTTAGATATCTACATACGAGCCAGCCTCGAGGGCTATTCACACAGCTGTGCTCACCGGAGAGTAGCCTCCTGCGAGTTAAGCCCTCGAGTGTGAAAACGACAGCAACTATCGGAGAAGAAGTGGTTAAAGAGTTGCTGTCGGACCTCCACTGGAAACATATACACTCCTGAGAGCTTTACTTTTCAGAATAAAACTCTATGATCAATACGCAACACCATCCCAATCATAAAACACTGCATTGACAATGCTTGTGCTTATTGCGACCACGTCATAATAAGTTGGCGTCTGTATTTTTCAAGTTTGACGAGCCACTAAAGTCCGGTCTCTGGACGCTACGGCATCTGCGCGGACAACGCTCGGGCGGAAACACCACGTTCAAGATGGCTCGCGCGAAATGAGGTTTCCATCAGTTAGTTTGCAAATTTCCAAAAGTTACTTCCGCTCGAGTTTCGCCCTGGCCGGATGGCAGTGCCGCGCGCTCAAACTCGCATTAGTGCGATCGGGGTAGCACGGGCGAAACTTTTCCGACAGAGCCGCTCTCATCTTCGAACAGGCGCGGCGGTAAACACATTCCATCGGGGGAATCAGGGTGAAAGACATTCTTCTATGGTAGCCTTGCCTTGAAACGAGCACGTGTGCCGATAGCCCGAAGCGAGAATCGTGTACGCTCCTTAGCTGCGCGTCGTCTAGGTGTCGTCTTATCATCTCTACCTCTTCGAGGCTACGTAGCTTGGAAAACTGAAGACAACTACGGACCATTCGCTTTTCACCCGTTCCGTTCCGCTTCTGATTTCTGTGTACTGCCCGACGAGAACGCTTCCTTTGAACCGAGTTTCTTGATAACAGCAGAACTTCGTGTACCGCGCGTTCCTAGATCCTTTAATCGTGAATACTGAATTCTTTTTTTGAAAATCTGTCAATCCGGAGTATCTTCTTTTGTCAGATTACACGTAATTTCTCTGATAACCTATGCAAAAACATAACTGGTCGTTCGAAGTTTTATAAATTCTGACATTTCCGAGAAATTCCGTTTTATTCCGGAAACAGTCTGTAACTTCGTTCCGGCGTGTTTTCATTACGTTTCAGGATAATCCAGCTCGAGCGAGTTACATACATTGTTATGTATGTGCTCGAATACTTTTTAAACGTCCATTGACTTATTTTATCTTCAAACTTCTTGTGATTCTTTGCAAAAATGTTTCCTTTGTTCATTGCGGATGTTTTTAATTTTTACGTGTCTTTGTATTGTAATTGTAAGAGTAAAGATGTTCGGACTATTAATATTTATTGAAAGAAAGCACACAACCGTGAATAACAATACACAAGTACTCCGGACACCGAATAAACGTAAAACTCGACAACCGTAATTCGCGTTTGTATTTCGTATTCGTAATCGTATCGTATCCTATTTAAAAAAACCTCGACGTGAATTCGTTTTCGAGAGAATCCCGTATCCGCGTGAACACGTACTTTTATACATTTCTCGCTCTAATGTTTTACATTAATGTTTCGTTTGTCTCTTTTCACGTCAGCTGTTTGTTTATGCCGTTGGTTACGTTTGCAATCGATGTATCGCATCGATTGACTCACGCATACACACACGATAGACACATAAAGATTTTCAAAATCTCGCTCCTACATAATTATATTTTGTTTAAAAGTGATTCAGTTGTGCCTTCTTTATTATTTCATATTTAGTAGACTAATGATTCAATCTCCGAAAAGTTATTCCGTCGGGCTCCGCGAGAAACTTGCTAGACACAAGTACCGCGCGCAAAGTGTCGCAACAGAACAAAACCTCGGTCTTCCCTGGTACAATTAATAAAAGCATTTTTACGATGAGCTTTGCGACATCGTACACAATGTGGAACGGCACCGGTCCAACACATTACCTAAATTGCTGGCAATTTATCGTTCTCGGGGTTGGTCTATCCGGCTCGGTCTCGCATGGAAGGGTTCTTCAGCGACGGGCTCAGTGTCTCACAGCGTCCAGATTTCCGAGTCATCAAAGAACGCGCGGCAGACAATGGATTCGAAAACGTCGCCGCGCGCCGCGTCGGCGTCATCGCGAGGAAAGCTGACCTCGTTTTTCAACGCTTTCAAAGTAACTGAATCCAGATGCATTGAAAACGAAAACTTCAAAGGGACCACTCTCGTATCAGACCGGGTATCCAGTCTCTGAATAATCGCGTCTGCAACTGTCGGGATCCCTCGAAGAGGTGCGCGAAGACACGACGCGTGTATGCATAATCTTGTTTCGTGATTGAGAGAGCTAACAAAGTCGAAGCAACTGTTGCCTGGCGAAGGCGCGCGCGTTTCGCTTCGCGGTGGCGTTTAATTCGCTGTGAATGCTTCGGAGGAACCGGCTGCCGAATCAGCTTGTAGAAAATCTGGCCGCCTTCGTACAGTCTGGAACGAGCTACTTAACCGATTAACAGAAGGATACGAAAAGCCGAAAAAGTCGAAAGCCGGAGAATCACTGGCTGAAATTCTTCGGAGCCGTGATGGATGTTAGCAATATCGTAGCGGTGGATTAAACGCGGCCTCGGAATTTTTTCGATCCGTCTGTACGTGAGAATATCCTGTCCGAGGTATTTTATCCCGAGGACACTATTTTCTGACAAGACGTACAGCCATCGCACATCGGGGTTCAATGGCCGACCTTCTGCATTCGCTTGGGGACTGCATCTTCGTCAGTAAAGTGACGTACACAAAATTATTCAGTTAAATTAGTGATATTAAGAATATAATACGTAATATTCGGCACGAAACGGAGACGTTCGGTAGTATTAGAATGAACGATGTTACTGAAGTACCAAAGAAAAATAACGCGTTAGAGATGTTCTGGGATAAATGAGAACAATGCATCTCTATTATGTGACACATTGTACAACCATATGTCAAATTGCCACTTCGTATTCGTGCGACTATGTATTTGCATGTCTATGCATCGTGTTGTGGGAAAGTGCTATTCGCGTTATATGAGTATTGCTACAATTTCGGAACTGCGTTTGCATTAGCATCGTGTTATGCGGGGGTTGTTATGTATTTGCCCGCTGAAAGACGGCACGACGCTTTTGTATAAAATGCGCGATATAGAGGTATACGAACCAGTGTTGCCATAAAAAATGACCTCAAGACAAATCTAGGAGAAGACAACATTAGAAACGTTCTCCTCTTTTTTAAATCCATCGATTTATATAAACTGTTATAAATTCACCTTTGTGACTTCCTATCACAATATAACCATTAACTGTAACCCTCACCACAAGTAACATGTAAAATACTTTTGATTGTAAATTATGTGGTCACCAACGACCTAGCTGTTAATGCGACCACATTAAAATAAACAATAAATCAAATGATTGGGAATTACGAGTTTTTAGATATGTTTTTATGGTTTGTACTTGAAACATTACAACGAAACCGCAGGCGATTATTTCTGGAGCCTATATCCACAGAATCATTTTCATATCATTGTATCCCTTGTACTATTTCATCGTTATCGTTCAGTGGAGCACATATCGACAATATTATTTATTTCTAAATTCTCCATTATGTCTGCGTCCCTGTTGAAATTTATATTGGACAAAACTCTCGAATTTCCTCTACATTAACATACGCACGTCTTCGATTTTACAGGGCTTTTGAATTTCACGTAGCTCATAATTTTCAGGCCTGAATGCAGGCCAACAACCAGTTCTACCGTTTTAATCCTTTAATCGTTATTGTACTTATTGACGCACGGACTCGTGCCGAACCCAACGAACTGTTATTATTGAATAAATTACGTACGTATCGGCAGATATTGTTATTATCCTCTAAATAACCAGCTTCTCGAATTACACCGATCCCCGTCCAATACACATTAAAGCTCGTGCAATACACCGTAATACGGGCACAGCCGCGATATTTATTATGATCGGCCATTCACGCGAGAATTTAAACGTTCCCGGTAACTTCACACTGGGAATCCTGTTCGACACGCGTCCGGAATCCGTGAAACGTTTTCACGGAGCTGGGAATTGTTGCCCGGCGTGGCGCGGAACGACGCGGGCTGTCGACACCGCAAACACATTCGGTGCCTACTCAATAACCCAGTAAAGTGTAGCTTTTTACGTGACTGCTCTTTCCGCAGCGCCGAGGACTCGACAGAGAGTATTGTTTACCTTTGACTTTTTCCATCGCGATGCCATTTCCCGGGCAAACCCCGACGTGAAACCGGAGAAACGCCGCTTTTCACCGGAACTATCGTTTTCTTGGTTTCCGTTTTCGTTTCCGCTTCGAGGGACATGACCGCAAAGGCAAGCCCGTTACGTTCGCCGTCGCGAACCAGCCCGGACCGCCGAATAATGTTGAAAATGTTTCGTAGAATCGCCAGCTGGAAATTTCTACCGGACAGGAAAAATGGTTTTAGGGCTCGAATTCCGTTTGCCAACGTGGCGCCTCTCCGGAAAATAATGTCCGCCGTTCGAGCGATTTTAGTATTTGTTTCATTGTTCCGTTAATTGAGTGTATGGACATATGTCTCTTCCGATTGTCCAAAAAAGAATTTCCACAAATGGGATCAGAGTATCTCATTAATGGTCTAAAGATGGAGAGGCGCCATACCGAATGTGGTAATGTAACTACGACAGCTGTGGACAGAACAATTAATGGCAGTTAATGCTTTAACAGTGAGCGCAGCGGTAACTACGTGCGCGCCTGCATACTTTCTCTGGAAAACAAAGTGCAAAGCACAGCGCAAGTACCATTTGCATAATATCCGGTACGGAGACTCGTTTAGAGGAAAAAACCCGAATCTTTGAAGGGCAGTGTACCGTTTTCAACGCGTGAACCTTTAACTCTTTGCGGTCTTAGAAACGTTTGCTGTTTCGTTCGAGCTAGACCGCTTTTATCCCGCGGTACAATTTCACTATGCAGCTGAATAGTGCAGGATTTGAGAAACAGAATATTCATGCTCATAGACGTATTTATATATTCAAAAATCTATTAAGAAATCATTGCTGTTTATAATTTTTTAATCGTCATTGTATATATAATAGCGGTTAAATCATTTCTTGTATCGTAGGGCATCATAAAGTCGTTTCTTTTCAAAACCTGTAGATCTGTACAGGTTGTGTGTCTCTAACCACATTCTATTTTGTAATTATTATATTCTGTTTTGTATGTGGTGTATTTCGTTTTTTCTTTTTTTTGTATTTTCATATGAGATTTTCTAATAAAAAAAAAGGTTGTGTGTCTTTTACGTCGAATTACTGTTTTCCCACAAAACAAACGGTTTTCGAAAAAATTGAGAGAAACGTGGGACCAAAATCCATAAATTTTCTGAATTTTATTCGTGATGAATAAACATTAGCGAAAAATGTGTATTACTTTTAAACTTGCGGAACTTACTCTTTTCTCATTGCAGATCACACATTATCAAGAGTCAAGATCTTATAAAGAGAATTGCGTTTCGAAAGAATCCTTTAAACTTCCACGAAAGTTTTCGACAAGAATAAATAAGAGCTTTCGTAGCTTAGTGTTCACGTTTTTAGGATTCGAAAAAATTGGACGTCGCGGCGAGTCCGACATAAGACTGGCAGAAGTGAGATGCGGTGTCGAGTCAGACCCGCCGTAGAACCGCAAGGGGTTAAACGGCTGTTCGGGAAGAGAAGCACGGGCACAACTCGAAGTGGGTCGTCGTGACATTTTTACCGCGACAGCATGATATTCCCGCGGCGCGAAAACAAACGGCCACTTCGACGCCGTGACTGGGCTCTCAGGTATTTGCGGGGCCGACATACATATATAGCGCGTACACGCGCTGCAATGGTGATGCATTGTCGTACAACGGTTCTCTCGGTTTATGACGCCACGGTTCGATATTCCGCGCGGTGTTCGCGTTGCTTCATAACAACGATTTACTGCCGGCGACGTCGCTTCCTTGCCATCCTTAGAAGGTACGGTTGCTATTTCCACAGCGTCAAGCCCAATTAGGCCATTCTATATGTCAAGGATACCCGTTATTTATCGAGTTTGATCATACAAACGCCACTCCGAAATTCTCTTCGCAAACGGCCGAGCACGGCAAATAGATTGCTTCTTACCATTTTATTAGATCGTTCGGAACGTTAAAGAGAAATTGCCACTTTCAAAAAGTTGTAACATAGTATATGCAATATCATGCAAGGGTTGTAACCAGGCATACATTGGACAGATGTCACGTCATTTAGCACACGGATCACTGAACACAAACGAAATATTCATTTGTCTCCAACGCAACACATCGCTTTGACGAAACATTCACTATAGAGTTTGACCATGCTTTCGATTTTGAAACTGCCAAAATCGTAGACAGAGAACCTAACTTACACCAAAGATTACTATTGGAAACTATCCACATGATTAAACAACAAAGAGTAAATCTCAGGTACGAAACACGTAAAATTCATGAATATTATGTAGAGTGGAAGGATTTCTCAGGAGAGATTGATACTTGTAAAGTGTAAGAATAGTTTATTCGTCTGTCGAGCGCGAATACTAACTGCTAACTATTCTTCTCCAAAACGGACAACTTGAACGGAGGCCCGGTTGTCCTTAGTTTTTTTATATTTTGCCTTAGAGCGCGAGTCGTTACCGATCAGCTGCTTTGTCCCAATACGAAACATGGGGCTACGACCGCGCATCACAACACTGTACGAGGAACGATACTTCTTCATCGCGTAACGGACACATACGAAAACACAGTAGTGCAAGGCGTTTCTTTTTACAACTACGCAGCATTACTAAACCAGTAATGGGTATATGATGAAGTTTCCTTTCATATAATAAGTTCCAACAATTGTTCTCATCCACCAAATAAACACTCAGTGTTTTATAATTATTGAGTCAAATATTTTGTCAATTGTTTACCATAACAGCAAATGGTATGTAAGCAAAAGTGTCTGGATTGCATACTTGGATCGAAACGTTGAGGAAAATTTCATAAATTGCAAAATTGCTTTGTTTTTAACTTTTGGATCAAACCTGTGCGCCGATAACATAAACTACTTTCTATTGTTCGGAAAGTCATTTCATTTCCTCAAGGGAAATTCGAAGCTAATTTTTTTACTATTTAGAAGAAGTTTTAGAACTAAAACTGAGAGATCCCATGTTCCAACAATTTCTATTTTTTCGAAATATTGAAAGCAGCGAAATAAAATGGTAATCCGATAATACCATCCTTTTTCGTAAACAGCACATCGCGTATTCTTTCGTGCATTGCATTTTTACCGTTGCGGTGATAAAATAAAAGGAAAGGTGATGGGTTATAAAGTTGTGACGATATGACGTGAGAATGTGTCAGCTGTGAAGATACCACGACTTTTCCAATTAAAATAAGATTAAATGGTGAAACACTGTCTGTTACAATTGCTAAATGTACCAAACAGAAACTCTCGTAAAAGTTGAATTACAAATACTGCAGCAATTGCACAGTCCCAAACTGCCTTCCTCTTCCACGACGATAAAGTGATATCGGGCGAAACTTGTACGTATAAAATTAGTATCCAGCGATCGAACAGGGGCCAGTTCATGGTAATATAAAGCTCCTCGCAGAATAGAAAACAGTCAAGCGGATCGGCGGCGCGCGGCACACCGGCGAGAGAAAGTTTTCTAATTAATCGAACGAACCGCGCCGGATAACTGGGAAGAGCCGATGAAAAATTCTATCCCGCCGCCACTGTTTCCGGGAAAAAATTCCGTAGATGTTGACCGAGATTACCAATCGATAGGAGATTACTGGCTATACGGCTTGGCAGGAATAAAGAGGGTGGCGGAGAATCGTTTCTTTTTAAATCGTACGGTCCTTGCGCTAAATCAGATCCACCCCCGTCCGAGGTCGCACCCTTTCGAGAAGCTATCGAGAGCTCGTTAAAAAGGAATTGCCCCGTAATCGATACCCGTAGAATCTTGGGAGTACCAACTGCTCGAAAATGGAAGAAAAGGGAGCGGGGATGATCGCGACCATAGAAAGCAACGGAAGACCCATATAAATTAAGACGGCCACCGCGTGAACCAGGGAGAACGGAAACAGAAACCTTCGAGCCCCCCTTCCTTGGACAGAGAGAAATGAGAATTAGATGAAGAGTGGGCTGGGCCGTGGGGAACGACTCTATCTGTCGACGACAGCTGCTTCATCAGGTTCTTCACCGAGCAATTTGATCTATGTAACACATCGCGCCGAGAATTATGGCGCACGAGCCAGTGGTTTCTCGAATTATCAATTCTCACGGCAGTGCTTCATCGACCGAATACACCTTATCCAATTTCCTGCCGTCTCTGAACTCGATTGTGCTCGTAAAGTTGGACAAAAATCGACTCCGATAATATTCCATTCGAGTTTTTAATTATTTTTCGGGGTTTTCGAAGATTTTAGTGGAGGGAACCCCTTCCTAAAACTTTTTGACCCGAGGGGTACCGTGCAATCGCTCTAATTAAAGAGCGAAAGGAACAGAATAGGTTGCCGAAAGAAAAAAGGGAGGTCGATTTGGCATTTTAGCGAAAAAACCCAGGTTTTCTGATTCCTAGTCTTAGAATATAGCGAAAAGACACCCGGTCGTCAACTTAGAGATGTTTTAGTTTAGAACATAAATATTTTTAGTATAGTAGTTGTACATAGTTTATAGATTTTTATGGAATTTCGACAAAGTGAATAAAAAGATGATAATATTCCATTCGCGTGTGGATGGAAACGTTAGAACTAGAGGAAGCGTTAAGGAATATATAGATGTCGAAACCGCGTATCTAGGTGATTCGATAGAAACTTATAGAGAAATACATTGTAATGATACGTGTACGTCACAGATATTCTGTTAAACGAATTGTTTAGAAGTCTTCCGAATTTTATTTGGCTCATTGCTGAATAAAGATCAAATGAAATTTTTCTTCTGTTTTATCATTGGTAATAAAGAATTGCAACGTTCTATGGCGTCGTTGCGAACGGAGAACTTCGCTCTTTAATTAGTCATAGTCCGAGTGGCGAAAAAAATTGTTTAATCTCCACAGAGCCATCTAAAAATGATGAAACTTTCATGAAAAAAAAATCATCTTCACACAGAAGCGTCTTACAAGAAGAAAACTTGGATAAGCGGAAGCAGAAGTTTTATGCTTCAAGACGAACTAAGGAAGATCGTTGCCTGATGTTTCCGTGAAGTTGAAAACGGCTGGGCAGTCACTCGAAACAGTTTTCGTATACTCTTCGAAACTGATAAACTTGCTAAAAACGAGCAAAATATTGACAATCAGCATTGTTCACTTATTTTCACGATCAGACAATAGATAGCTGAACAGATTTTCATCATCTTCGACAACAAAGGCCGTCCGGTCGTTGGAGCAAAAAGCGTTAACACACGAGCGAGCGCTCCGCTCGACAACGATGAAGATTTTCTCGGAGGGTTGCATGTCGTGCAGAAAAAATCCCATTTCCAGTCCATATAAATAAGAATCGCGTGTTCATCGGTTCGCTGGAGGATAGAGTCACGGTGCTGCGACGTCATTTATTTCCTGTTTATTCCCATGCTCGCCCCCGTTCGAAACTGTAGCCGGTTCGTTGGCTCTAGGAGCACGAGGAGAGGCGGTTACGTCTCCAGGTTCCTCGATCAAGAGAGAGAGAGAGAGGAGCGGACGCGTTAAAATTCAATCCGGTAGGATTCGACGAGGCGGAGCAGGGAGAACGATCGACTACCCCGGAACGGGGACTAGGTAAATAAGGTGTGAACGATGAGTTATTGCCGCGCAAACTTTCTCGCCTCATCCGTTACCCACACCGAATGAATTCTTCTGGCCGTGCCGCGCCACACCAGTTCCCCGATGTCCCGGGAACATCGCGTGCCACTGGATGTGTTCCTCCTGCAACCTCCTCATCCTCCTCTTCCTTCCGTTCTTTCGGAAGTCGAGACCAGCGGCTTCAGACACGCCGTTAGGCAGTCAGAATGAGAAATGGCCCCGCGGGATGCGGTCCGCGTGTAGGTAACACCGACGACGGCCAGCTTGTTGAGACAAGTGGTGAGTTTAGCAAGCTCGAGCTAACACGCTGGAACGATCCCGGTGGTCGGGAACCAAAGATGACGAGTCGTTGATGCGTCGACTACTCCACCAAGTCAATTGTCCATCGATCGGGAGCTTTCGGCTAGCAGAATTTATCCGATAACTCTGTTATCGCACGTGTTTCGTGTGTACAGATTCGCAGCGTACACTTAGGAGCATAATTGATCACTAGACTGCGGATATTTATGCAATTTTCATTTTCTCTAGACGAATTTCAAGAAAGTGGTGCTAGATAAAATTCTATTCTCATTGGAAATAGTACTTGCAGATACCAAGATATATAAACATTCTACTCAAATCTGTTGAATTTAATACTCCAGTATTTTTTGTAAATTTTTGTAAGTCATAACTCCTAACTAAATCTTCGAGTTTATTTACAAAGTTGTGTGGCTTGATCGGAAATTTTTACATCGACTATATGTATTACATACGAATCGAAATATACTAGACAGATAATAGAACCTTCCAATAATACGATATTCGAAGAACAGCGCATTCCAATAACGGGTGCTCTTGTAAGAGGGGTTCTATTGTATTCAATGCATGGGGTAACGGGTTTATAAGTTGGGATTTATGGTAGTCTGATATGATCACAGTTTTATATGAAACATTTTTGTTCCTATTGGGTACAGAATGTATTGGAAGGATACATTCTCATAAAATTAAGTCGCTGCAAAATACGAATTATTTTAAAATACTTTTGCGTTAAGAATAAAATGAGCTATTCAAATCTTTACAATCTGGATTGTAAAATAAATGAGTTCTGCATCGCCATGAAATTTAAAAATAATATTCATCCAGTTCCATTCTTTTAACAAGAGACCATCATAAGACTTCCGTAAAGTAAACAACTGGATGACAGACTCGAACCAATGAACCGAAATTAGCCACATTTCATCGGCCAGGGGGTTAGTCAATATTATTATTAGCTACTCATTTCCGAGATTGCAGTCGTTAAACTGCATCAAGTTCGTTCTGTTTTCGTTGACGAACTCGTGAAAAGAAAAGAAAATACAGTCTACATCTAGTTTGCAGAAGGATAATTAAACTCGAAACTTCGACGTAGTTCGACAATTCGCGGAGACACGTTGCCAATTCCTCTTCTGGCAACAGACGCCTAGCCGAGAGGCGTTTCTCTGCTTCCAGACGACTAATTCACCGAAATCAAATGTAATTATCGAAATGGCACACTTCCTGCCTGAAATCTATCCTTACTAATTTCAATCTCGCGGCTTGGCTTGATTAAAGCTAGGCTCCATTCCATGGCTACATTGTTCTACGATTGACGATTCCATCACGGGACGTTATGGGTGTGCCAGCCCGTGAACTCAGCTGGGCGAAAGCCATTTTCGATGCGCAGAAGTGCACCACGAGGATGAACAATCTCTCTGATTAAATGAGTGCTGGCGATACATCTGCCGAACAAGTTTCATTTTCGATCGGTATTTCTGCGCCCGAACCAAGCGATACATTTTCGACTTATTCTCTCGTGTAGAATCATCCCCTCCACGTTTATATCATTTTCGGACAGTCTGTAGTTCATGAAACCGAGAACGCGGAGTCTGCGAGTATTTTTATTCAGAATGATGACATTGATAACATATTCAATCATATTCATATTTAAGGTCATCGAGAACTCTTATCACCTGGAAACGTAAAGAAACTTCTGGAGGCCCCGCGCTTGCAGCAGAAAATTGACCTAAAATTTGGTCGATACCGTTCCCAGATATTTTTGCTAAAGAAAGGTCATTCATCGTGTTTTATTATATGTATATTCGTGCAAAACCTAGGGCCGCCTGGTAACATTTGCTACGGGCCCCGCGCTGACTTAATCCGGCACTGCTGTCCGGGGGAGAATTCTGTGCACGGACGTTCTTCGGCAATATCACGGGTTACGCGTGCTCATATATCGTCACATTTGCCGCAGAGAGGAGGAGCTGGAGAACACGCGGCTCATCGCCGCGAGATTCTAAGTAAATCTCGCGACCTGCTAGCAGCGACTTCCCGGTTAAGCGGAACGCTCGTGACAAAATTACTCGCCGTGAGAGGATTTTCGGGCTGTCTCGCGACTGTAACCGCCGAAGGGGGTGGAGGGTCTAATACAAATAAAGGGTGGGTTGGACGCGAAGCCAGGCGGAACCCCTGACGGGTTCGCTGTTCCGTTTAATCGCCTCTTTTGTTTTGCTGCCGGCGGAGTAGACACGCCACCCCCTGCCGACGAAGAAACTGCGACGGTGTGCACAGCGGGGGTAAGGGGTCGAGTGGAGCGCGACGTGGGAGCAGACAGTTATATTGCCAAGCGAACTCGGTCAGGTGGAGCTACATCGAAAGTAAACCGTGGGAGACCGCAGAAAATTTACCGATCCGATCGAGATCAAGGCTACCTCCTCCGTCGAGACTTTCCGCTCTTTTCCGAATCGATCATTCTGCTTCGTTCGTTGAATTACCGTTTGCATATTAAACGACGAATTCGAAAGAACTTTTTGTTGGAATCGAACGATAATATTATACAGTATCCAGCCTGAGTCGCAGAGATTTCGTTGCCTGGCACAAGTGGTTTATGGTAACACCACTTGAGAAAAGGGACCGAAGGTAGTGATGCCAGAACGAGGAACCAGGAGGAAGTTGCCCCTCCGGCTGGGCCCCCACTCTTACTTCTACTGCGCACGCGCTACACACGAACGTACCTCTACTCACCGTGAGACTCACACGGGCAGAGTAGAGGTACATTCGTGTGTAGCGCGTGCGCAGTAGAAGTAAGAGTGGGGGGCCAAGCCAGAGGGGCAAGTTCCTCCTGGTACCTTGTTCTGGCATCACTGACCGGAGGTTCTTCCATGGACGAACCAGCCCAGTCGTCGTCCCATTACAGAACAACGCATCGCAGCATCACTCACGCTACAGCATTAGCTTCATCTTATTCCAACACAGTTTTTGTCCCTTTTTCTTCATTCACATTAGGATCACCGTTTTAATCCACATTGCAACTTCGTTTGCATTAAATAAATATAGTCATCTTGTTTAAGCTAATAAAGTTTTTCAACACTTCTTATTAAATTAGGCTGGTCATTATCGTAACTCATACTCTCATATTTTGAACCAGCAGCGAGTACCCAGTATCTTACCTCTTCGAACGCTCAATGAAAACAGATTGAATGAGGTTGAACCAGCAGATAAATTGGATTGTACGATTCTCTAAATTGTTTCGAGAAAAATTTGCATTGGACACGCAATGCAATAATGAAAACCGATATCAAACCGATCGCGCGCGCGCGAAATTGCGCTTATACTCTTCCGCTGTACGTTCTTTTCCCCCTCCGTTCGTGCCCCTGTCTATTTTGAAATCGAACGGCACAGGTAGCGTCCATACGTTGACGAGGCTTGCTTTTTTTTCTTCTTTGTAGGCGAAAAGGCTGACATTTCGCGGAGATTTGCATGTTATGAATAATTATGAGGGCCCGGCCAGACCGGCGCAGCGCGCGGATGCTGGGTCTAAATCTTTTTTATGGAAATCGCGACTTAGCTAGGGAAGATATTCGAGCGTAAAAAAAATTCCGCGCGCACCTCTGCTCGTGTTCCGATACGAGGCCGGCGTGTTACGAGCGAAAAAGAGGAAGTGGAGGTAAAAAGTCAAGGGCCCGACACCACGGTAAAGCCGAAAGATTAATCGAGCCCATTGTTACGCTCGAGGTAACGAGTTTATTTCAAGATGGCCCCTCTCCTCTACTTCTCCGACAGCGAAAAGCCCTGGCCCCCCTCTCCGCCCCGGAGCATTTCAAGCAGTGTAATTTAATAAACCGATTCAATGGATTATTCGTGGTTACGACTCGTCGGTATTTGAACGACGACCTCTGACAGCCGAAATATCCCTCTTTGAATCGTACATGACCCTCCGCTATTCGCAGATTAATCAAGAACACCCATTCCTGATCCCCTAGCACGTGCACGAAGGGAGATGGGATTGAGACTCGATACCCTCGATACATTTATATCTCGCATCGATAGCTCGTGTATCGATCAATTTCACGGCACGTTTCCAAATAATTTGAAGCGCGATCGAGTTAATTGGACCAATTGCTGCCAATTCTGGTCTCCGTTCGCAATTAATTATGATTAATATAGGTCAGAACTAA
Organism: Lasioglossum zephyrum; assembly: GCA_028455615.1. Classification (NCBI taxonomy): domain Eukaryota; kingdom Metazoa; phylum Arthropoda; class Insecta; order Hymenoptera; family Halictidae; genus Lasioglossum; species Lasioglossum zephyrum. The sequence continues at coordinate 9,163,220 of CM052321.1, read as the reverse complement.
ATTCTTTCAAATCGTAGGGGAAAGTTTGATTGTAAACCAGTTATCGTTGTCATTGAGAATCAAGAAAATATAATTAGCGAAAATAATTAAGGAATCTAAAGATATTATTGTTTCATTTCGAACTGATTGAAATTATTGGAAAAAGAAATAAGTATCTATGTAATTCCTCTAGTCTTACAATTAATACAGAGAATTGTTATTTTACATAGAAATTCGCAGTCTAATAATGATAATTGTGACGGAGTATAGTTGTATTGTGTTAACATTTATTGGTTGATACAAAGATAATTATGCAGCAGTCACGATTGTAAACTGTCTTCTGTCTTGATATTGTCACGAGTAATTCGTGATCGCTCTCGATATCCGTTTGATACCGCCAGTGTATTAGTCGCGTATTGATACATATTGCGATTAATGAGTACGTCATTGAATTGGCCCCACCAGTGGATGTTTGATCAAAATTTCCATCGACGGAAATATCTATCGAGCTTATGCGAACATGAAGCGAAAATGCTTTCAAGTGGTCAAACGCAAAGCGATTTTGGGCCCACTTTAACGAGATGTATGGCCGGCCATGATCACGCTATTGCAGTTGTACTTGAACACGGTGTACTTGTTTATTGAATACAGAATACTGAACGGCGGACTTTTTATGCATTCATGACAATAATGAATTCTAATATATTATTTGTAACTCATTCGAATTATTACACTTCCAGCGTTTCACGTGGACAGCGAAACAAAGATAATAATGAACATGCTAATCTATTCAAAAATATCCATTGTTTTCTTCTCCAATTGTTCTCTTTTATGAGCAGCAATAGTCTCCATATTTCATTTTAACCGTTTAACTGCGCACGACGAATTAATCAGTTGTTCGAATTCGCTATCGCTTTTCAGAAATTGTTCAATTTTCTCTTTAATTAAACAAATAACTCACGTGTTAACATTGGTACGCACTGTATCGCATTCACGTTGATGAAGGAACGATTTTAAAGCGACTCAATTAAAATATCGATGAGAATGAAAATATCATTTTATTCAGATCTGTGTTTAGAGCTTAAGCAGCAACGGCGATATCAGCATTTTATTTATTGGCAGCGACAAGCTCGAATATTAGTAAGTCTTCCTCTCCGATACTTCATCCGACCCTGATAAAAAGATATATTGTTAAAGTTTGAGAGAAAACCCTGGAAGGTTTCAAGCTGCTACTCGTGCCCCATGAAATTTCACCACGCGGCATGGCGTCCGAAGCATCGAGAAATACGTCACGCAAACATATCAATACTTTCGCTTTTTCGGATTCCACTTTTATTATCTCGGGGAGGAATTATTAGGGAAGTTATCGCAGCCATAAACCTCGGCGAAGGATCGCTATTTGTGATTCCGTACCGCCTACAGGATGATCGCGTGTATAATAATAATCAGCACAAATGTAAAAAAAAGTTATGCTTTCATACGCTTTATTCGATATAAAAAAGGCAGTGATTTTTTCATTTCCTGTCCGTTAGCAATGCACTGCTTTATTAATTGATAGCAAATACTGATGATAGAGATCCTGCCAAATAAATATAAAAGATCCCATGTTTGTCTTTAATTGCTGTTCGTGTTAAAATTTCAGAAGGTTGTATTTCATTTCTGTTTTCATAGAAATTTTAATATCCGATATTTAATAAGTACTCGCAGGCTACCGATGGACATTTTTTAAATATTTGCGTTTAACAAACACGGGAAATCAATTGGCATTTATTACGTATTCTATTGTGCGGATATTTGTATGTTGTGCATAGAGATATGTATTACAAATTACTGTGTACGTATGCTCGTTTCATTCGCAATAAACTCGAAATAATATTTACGATCATTTCAAAAATCCATATTTTTCGAATAAGCCAAATACGTATTGCGAGTTTTGCTTTCGTACGTAACAGAAAATTTTTCTCCGCGCCAAGGACGTTTTGCATTGCAACCATTTTTGTGCCCGATAAAATCTTCCGTATGTTAATATTGAAGGCGCGCGTGAAAATATGGTAATACCGGCTGAGTCGTGTGCAAAAACCACATTGAATTACGGGACGATTGTTTACATAATAATTCGGAGACCTCGGAACGTTGCGTGGCCGCCGTGAGTCGTAATAAATCAGATTAAAAAAACCATGTCCTCTTTTGAACCAACGAGATTCCATTTCGCAGTGATTAAAGACCGACCGGCCGTATTAATCGTGTAAAACGTTACTGCCGCTCGTTTCCAAATTATATCACGCCGAACCAAAGAAATTTCAGAAATATTAACGACGGGTTCGCTACGTCAGCATTCCTCTATGTTCCGCCAGTCACCAGACGGACAGACCAGAGAGAAATGACGTCGCAAAAATAGACGCGGATTTCAACTGGCATTGGTGTCACTCGCCATTTTTCTATACTGCCACAATGCTAGGTGAATTAAATATCGTGCCCTTAATATAGAAAGTATTTCAAACAGTATATTTTGGAAACACATTTTGTTGAAAATGTATATGTAAAAACTGAATATTTAACAGGTCGACAAATGTGTCCATAATTATGAAAGTGGTCCAAGTCAGAATTGAAAGACGAGTTCATTAGTTATTTCAATGAAATTTCGACCGAGTTTAATGAAATTTTGGTACGATATGGAAATCGAAATAATATTGGCACGTATTTCTTTATAGTTTATTACTTATTTCACATTTTAATGAAATTTTGATTCCGACGTTCGATTCGGCACAGTATTACGGCGGAGCCTATTTACCTTTACTACTCGAGTACGTCTTCGGTAAGAAAGGACAGCGTGTACACTCTTTACTCGCTCAATATAAAACGTAACTGTCGGCGTCCTGGAATCGAATGACGCCGTTCGACGGAACTCTCAGGAATATCAGGGTGGCGTTCGCCACATCAGCGTTCCTTTTATGTGTCGTTAGACGGATTCGTCAGGGAAACGGCGACAGTCGGAAGGGAATTTATCGACGCTGATTTCAAGCTCTGTAATCATCACGCCGACAGCCGTCTGCTCATTTAATATTCATGATTCGTCGACGAAGGTACACGGGTTCCGGATGAAGACGTTTTTCTATAATTCGCCGAACCTGGCTTTGGTGATGGTCTAGCCGCCGTCGTCGTCGTAGGGCGTAAAACAAAATCGACGCTGAGATTTTACACGGTACACCGACAGCAAAAGGGGTACAAAGTTGCTCGCTAATGGAGAGAAACGAAAGGAAGGAAGGAACACGCTGGGAATCGGGTAAGTAATTGAAATGTTTCGTAGCTGGGGGAAGGCAGGCGAGAGGCGTTCGACCCGTTCGAAGCCAGGATAGGGTATGCGGGAAGCATGATAAGGAGCCGAGGGCAAAGACTTCAAACGCATCCGGGCAACTTCGACGCGTCGAACTTCGAGACGAGCAATGGCCACTGCCTTCGAGTTCGGCTACGGACTCGGTCCACCGCAGATGTTACGTCACGTCCGCGAAACGCTGGTCTGATTGATCAAAGAGATCTCCCGGGATGGGTATCCTCTCCCTGGGTCCAGGTCCGCTTTCTTTTTCCCCTCGTCGACCAATCCCCACGTCCCCTCCGACGTCAATTACGCTCATCGCCGGACCGAAATGAAGGCACAGACCCGGCAAAGTTTTTTCGCTCGGGAAACACACGCTCGTATCTTCGATTCAAAGGTAAATTGGATTTTCTGACCGGGCACTTTTATTTTACTTCTGCCCTGAACACCGGAGCCACCGTCCATTCTGCACTGCGCGCGCCGCCAAATAAAAGACAAGGCGTTTCGTATGTTGTTTCGAATTCACTCGTACGGAGAGACGTTGAGAAATTCGAAATCGTTTTGGGTATCCCAGTTCGGGAAGTATTTGGTTTCGAAAGATTCTTTTTCTATTTTAATAATTGATCAAGACACACAACATTATTTTCCAATTACGGAATTTCATTGCAGCCTCAATCTCTTGAATTTTAGCTGTTTCCCTCAAGAAAAGTGATATACTTAGTTTTACTTTTTATGAAGAATATTTTTTTTAAATCCTATCAGAACGATTGACAATTTTGTTTGCTACGCTAACGAGAATGCATTCTCATGGAATTGTATGAATTTATCCGGGAAAAATTATTAATTTTTACGTATTTTAATCGGAATGCGAAAAAATACCTCAGTAATAGGTGCATTTACCCGAAATGTAGCGTACGCAGCGTCACCGACGCGACAGAAATCATGAATCCCGTAAAAATCTGGTTTCGGAGGGACTTCCTTTCTTCAACAGTTTCGCAGGTAGTCCCGTGTGGCTTTGGCGCGTTCGCATCCGCCGCGGGCCATCGATTTCACGAAGACAGACCAACGATTGGGATGAGCAGCCTCGGGGCGGCTCCCATCGGACCCATTTTCGAAATGAAGCTTCGGCTGTTGTCGCTCGCACTTCGCCGCTATCGGTTTACGGCGGAACACAACCGTGCCACAACCGTCCGCGTCCCGTTCGGGGGCCGGCTTCGATTTGATGAACGACACTGTCGGTGAAACGACAGCAATTGCTCCCGAATGCCATGCCGGCCGTATCCCGCCACTCGAGGACTTTCGATTGTCTATTCACCTTGAAACCGCAGCCGTTCACGTCTGCGTCCGAGCCGCGGCGAAGTTACCTCGCGCGACAAGCAACCGCGATTACGTGCATCCCGCTGTCATCCGGAACTGCGAGGTGTTTTAGCAAAATAACGGCTATTTATATTATAATATAGTGCAGTGTTTCTTACGACCCGAATTAATAGACAGTGGATTTCTGCATTCATGACAAAAATTGGTAGATGTAATTTGAAATAGTAAAAGTACTAGAAGAATTTAGAGATGCTTTTATATTATATTATTATATTATTTATATATTTATATATATATAAAATTTATTATAATATAGTGTAGTGTTTCTCACGACCCCAATTAATACGCAGTGGATTTTATGCATTTATAATAAAAATTAGAGGGTGTAATTTGGAACAGTAAAAATATTAGAATAATTTATAGAGATGTCGTTATGTTATTCGCAACCTATTAAACATATTTTGAAAGAAAATAAACTTCTACTTCACTTTTCTATTTCACAAAATTTTTATTCTGCATAAACATCCGCTGTCTACTTCTTAACATTAAACTCACCATAACCGATGCAGATTCTTTATATTTAAAAAATGATAAAGTTTTGGGTGTTCACCCTCATATTTGCCTTAAATGAGGGGTTATGCAAACGATATCAATGCAAATTGTCGTGGGGACCGCTAGATCTTTTACGCAGAAATTGTATTGTGAATTCGCAACTACACTAATTCATTTAGCAGTTGTACGAACGAGTTCGTACTCTGGATCAGAATAGGACGAAACTCCGCCGTCGGAGAAATGTTTATTCTTCGCATACTCATGCCTCTTGTCGTCTCCATTCCACACGTCCTGGCCACGAGACATATGATTACAAGCTAAAACGCGATCCCCGCGCTGAAATACGATACCCAGAAGAAGGAGAAGAAGAAGATGATGAAGCGCGTGCTGGATCTCCCGGAGTCCGTGGACCGAAGGTTGAAGGGTTACCGCAGGTTCAGCGTTAGAATGCGAATGCGGAGAGCGCGGGCATAAACAATTTCCTCACAATGCATTCAATATTAGCGGGTGCCTAGAGAAGCCAAGCACAGAGGGAGCAATGAATTTTAAGCTGGAATGGGTAGGTTGCGTAGAACCGGGCAGAAAATCTAACTGAATTTATTCAAATCCCTATCGTTCTGCCCTTCATGCCAGAGGGCAGCCGCAATAAGTCACTGTCGCTGGTTCGGCTTTATGAATAATGCAGCGACCGGGTAGAGAAACTTATTTTCGCGTGGATACGGACAAGACAGGCACCGAGGACGCCGCGGAAACTGCACAGAGTAAGCATAGGTGTGTTCCCTTTTAAGAACCGAGACCCAGTATCAGCCAGAACGCCGGAGAATCAGATGAAGATTTGTTCTATTCGACCGAGTGAAACGCAGTTGACACACTTTTCGGTTGCGATCGATACGTCGCCCACACCGTGCACGCGTAAGAAGATCACTCTGGCTTCGCCCATTGTGGCACTTAATTCGTAATGATGTATTCCTTGACTACGGTAAGAAAATTAATTTTATACATTTTATTGTTCCACGTTGTATTACTTGAAATAATTTCCTTATTTATTCCACTGTATTTCTGTTTCATTCGGAAATGATATTGTTGGAACGGTTTCCCTGTATAATCTCTTGTCAAAACCCTAGCTAAATACTCTAAACCCGCTAAGTCCGTACTCTGCTTCTAGTTTCTCTCCTCTAAACTCACTGGATAATCACTCTCTAATCGGGGGCTCTCAAACTTTGATCCTAACCTCACTGGCTCTCAAAACCTCTCAGACTCTCTTCTGCACAGTGGCCGCACTTGGGAACGTTCATTCTAAACACATAGAAAGCACACACAACACGCGCACAGTGTTGCGTTTGCGTATATTCGGGCAGAACGTATCTGTAAATATTGAAAATCGAGTTTATTGAAGAATTCAATTTTAGAATTTTCAAATTATATTATACAGGTTGAAAAGATGTTTCCACATTTTCTCAAACAAAGTAATTTATATAGATTTTTTAAGCACAAGTATTTTATATCAAATTAATCGATAAATTCAGAGCTTCTTAACTTGTGATATTATTATTATGCGATATTATTTCTCGTAGACGAATGAAATATAAAAGGCGCTCGAATAACAAAACGCTGCGTCCAGACGCGCAAAGGAGATCGCACCTTAATTGGGCTAATAAAAATTAATCGACTAATGCCTATCTGTGTAAAACAGTTCGTGACAGGAAATCATTAGTATCATGTTATACATTATTGTAATAATACAAGCTTTTTATTATTGATTTATCATGCATAAGGCACGGCATAAATGTGCAGCAATAAACGGAAAGAGAATGAATTGATCTGTTGAATATTCGATGGAATACAAGATATGAAGCGAGAAAAGTCCAGACATGATTCGCTTAAGAGTTATGAGGAACGAAGAGCAAAACGCTGTACGATCGGGCTTGTTAGAATCCGCATTTTTGGAGGCAGTTATGTTGCATGGCATTTGATAGATTGACTGCATTTTGCTAGTGATCTTGATGGATCGTCTGGATGCAGCCGGTTTTATTGGCCGACTTTCCCATGCTGAACGTTCGATGAAAATTCCCGGAGTGAGTAGCTCGATGCGCAGACGTTTCATAGCTTAGGAACCGAGTTTTAAAGTTAATGGCGCTGTTACGCGGATCCGGTTAAGTTAATAGGACTTCTTGGAACTTAGCCGCGTGAATAATAGATAAAGCAAAATTTGCAAGAACGTGGTCGCTTCCAGTGGCTTGCAGATGACAGAAATGTACGTCACTTCGAGAGTCGCAAGGCATTTGCGTATCTGCTTTAAGATCTGTTAAAAGCTTTTACGTATTCATGGAACGTATACATCTGGACAAAGTTCTTCAGAAAAGTATGCTTGAATACTGAAGTTTTCTTTCGCAAAGATAGAAAATGCTACGATTGCATTTGATTTGTGGACTCGTCAAGATGAGAATATTCCAAGACCACTACATCCGGCACACTACCTATCGTTGTTATAATCATTTCTGGAATGATTCGAGTTTCAATGGTTGAATAAAAATACACTATGAATAAACGTAGTTGTGAATTCTTAATATCTCTAAAGATTCATCGATAAGAGAAATTGAAATTTTTCTGCCACGAAAGGACTTGTTCCGTAAAATCATTTAAAAATTGTGTTTAGTCAATTTTGAATGTTTAAGCGAATCTCGTACTCAGAAATTCAACGACTTGGCTCCAATTCAGTGAAATATCACGAAGACATACAAACAGAGGTGGAAGTCATCGACAGAACGTGTAGGCGTTTCGATCAAACGAGGATGGGTTTTGCAATGGACACGAGCGTTAACGGGTCAAATAGAGCGCAATCGAAATCGGAACTTAATTCGATTAAATCCAGGGTTGGGAACGGCGTTCAAATCGATCTCATTTATCACGCTCGGCGGGATTTAAAGTGGCCAAAGTAATCGGCAATAATGGATTCGCCGCGCGGCATGAAGAACCCAGCGACGATGACGCGTCGCGGCGCCATGTGGGAACAAATAAGCGTCTTTAGCGTCGCGTACACAGAATAGGCAGGTGGATATAGCTTTTATTGGCGCGACATATGCAATCGAATTTATACACACCTTCACTCTCACCGTGAACGATCGGCCAATTCTTTTTCTGTTAAAAAACTTAGGTACAATGACTCGCATTAATATTCGTGGATTTTCTTAAAAAATTTGTTTACATGTATGTCGATACGTGTAATATCGTGAAATATGAAAATATGGAGCACCTGGAAACACAAATGCTTCCAACGTAAATAGAATATTTGCATTTCCTTTTTCCATTCTGTTAGTAGGGTCTCTGTTCCCAAGCTATTAACAATTAAAAGTTGAAAGTACGAGTTCAGGGACGTGCCATTTAAACTCTAATCAGCTGAGTGCTCGGCTCTATCCACGCGCTTAAACATACAATAGTTGCAAAGCAGAAAATGGCAGTAGAACCAATGTGGACCTAAGTTTTAACAGAATAAAATGTTATGAATTAACGATTGGAACAGTCGCAAATACTTCTGTGCGAAAACGTGTGCACTTATTGTTCGCAATTAAATTCATTGGTGTTATAAATAAAAGTGATAAAAAAACTCATTTTGTTTGAGTTCACGGGGGAATCGTTGAACAGTTTCTTTCTATGCCGCCGAGTGAACTTTTAACCACGAGATCTCGGTGATTAAGCAGTTAATTCTATTCGTTTCTCCGGTTAACCGCGATTACGTAATCGCCGGCGTGCGTCGTATTTGTGGGAAATTTAAATCTTATTGCAGCCCGCGAAAAATGTGTTTCCCTTTTGAGCGGCGAGCGTTCGTTACTTAAGAGGATTAGCCGCGGGAAAAGAAACACCCGATTCTCTTATCATCCGTGCAATTAAACGAGACAGAAATTTCCAAGGTTTACGGTCCCCGGTTCTCGCCAAACAAAAACCCCGACTCGCAAATCCGCGTTAATTACAAGGCAGTCGCTTAATCGCGAATTCTGACTACAGGGAACTCTGCCTACGCTTTAGGGGATTTCGGGTACCGCTAGTTGAAACGGAACCGTCTTGTGTACTGAAGGACTTACGGAGGCTGCTGTACAAAATTTCGCGAAAACGTTGTCGCAGAGTTCAAGGAACTGTTTTGCAGATCAACGATGTACATGCTTGCAACAGTTCTCGAGAAATTCAGCCTTACAACAGAAAATATTAAACTCGTTCTATCCTGGTTTAATTTTCTAGGAGATGTGTTCCAGACAACTCCAACGTTAAGCAAGAATTTTGAAACTGTAATTGCGTTGTTAGGTTAGGTTAGGTTAGGTTGTAATTTTTCTCCACACTGTAAATGTTTGCCTTAATCAAATGTGTTGCAGTATCATAAGTAGACTGCGGTCAATTGCATGAAGCTGGAGTGAAATAGAAATTTATTTTCTTCCTTGATATATTTAATAGGTCGAAGATAATGTAATAGTATTTTGAAAATTCTTCTAATGTTTTCACTGTTTCATATTACACCTCTCCATGTTTGTCCTAAATGCATAAAAACCGCAGTCTAAACACGAGTAAAATTTTATTTTAACAACCAAGTCGTCGTTGAAAAAACGACGGAAATTAATGTGTATGTAATTCATTAAAGACTCCTCGGACATACCACGGAAGACATTCTCGTCACGCGTGACGGTTGATTAAATTAGGGTTGAAATGTGCGACGGATCACGGACAGCTTCGAACACTTTTAGTTTGAGACGGGTGGAAACTTACCGGTATTCGGAGCCCTCGCTGAGTTGCCGTACCGTAATAGGGAATTCGCTAGGTCCGTGCGCCTTCAACAGTTCCTGCAACCGCACCAAGCCTTCGTTGTTCTCGTAGATGATGGTGAAGCTTTTCCAACCCCAGGCTTTTACTAAATCCACGTACGCCTGAAACATAGGTAGTCAATCATTGGCCGTGATCGTTACGCAAACAATGTCGTAGGATTTTACAGGAATACTTTCCGGCGTCAGCTAATGCCGGATTCTCTCTGCTCGTTTGCATACGAGGTCCTGCCACTCCTGACGCGACTCGAATTTCAATGGAGTAATTGGCCGCGAAAGAGTGCACGGGGTGGTTGAAAAAAACTTATCTCAGATTTTCAACGAATTGGTTAATAACGGGCCGTAAAAATGTTGTACTTTAACCCCTTCCTTTACAATATCGTGTCTGACTCGTAATGAAGATTCTGAACAGAGTCTAATAAATATATGTATACTACTAATTTCCTTTAAACCGAAATGGTATTCCTCTCTGATTTTGTTAATGTAATTGGAGAATATCAAGCATACAGTAGATATAAATTTCCTTCATTTTTAGGAAATTTATAGGAACTAGAAAAGAGTTCTGATCACTGAAACCGTAAAATAAATCGTAGGTCAAGAAGTTAGGTTGTACAATAACCTAACAGATGTATGATGTATGATCCTTTTAATTAGATGAACCTCTTGATGGAGGTCAAATCTGTCGAGACTTTCATTCAAAGCTTTGCCTATTTCCCTGGCTAGCCTCTAAATCTCTCTAGAAAAGAGCAGCCTTGGAAATGGTAGAACTACCATCAGTACCATTTTCTCGGTTGAATCCGCCGAATGATGAGCAGCAAGTTTCTCGCGTAACCGCAGAGTGTTTCATCAAGCCCATCGATGGAAAGTGAAAAACCGAGAGAGCAGTGGGATTTAGTCTCTCGACTGAAGGAATCCAGAAGTTGGCATTGCGTTACGAAGGGCCCACAGTGTGTTTAGCGGCGGGTACAGCGCGGTTCCACGGCTGCACGCTTTTACGTGGAAAACGACTATCAAGGCCGCTCGCTCTCCAATGGCCGAATCGACCCGAGAAGCAACTTCGCGGCTGAGTTTTCACGAGGATCCCCGCTCTCCTTGGCAGTAACTTGTATTTCGAAGCCGCTTTTCCGATAATCCGAACTTCCTAAAAGCGCCGGTGTATATTTTCCGGCGAGTAACTTTCGCCCCCGTGCCTTCAACCCCAGCATCGATTCGAACCCTTGCTCTCACCACTTTTAACGGCTCCGCCAGCGCGCGCGCGCTCCTGGGTTATGCTTTCCGTTGGTTTTATTCCGAGAGTCGGCGCAAATTCATTTTCAGAATTCGCTGGTACATTCGAAGCGAGAGCAACGCGCCGCTGCACCACCGTAAACTGCGATTCATCGATCGTAATTTGCGGCAAGCCAGTTGATTAACGTATTGACCGGCGATACTTTCGCGCACCGCCTGTATTAATCTCTGCGACGTGTCGCGTCGTGTCGAACTGTTCTAGCGATATCGGTTTTAATTAGTTTTTCCACGGTCGACGTGCTAATTAATTGAGTAGCTTCTGCTGCTTAATTAGAATTTCTTTTGATACGGTCGAGATTGATTAGTCCGTTGTCGTCCGAAATGGAAGTGTGTAATTAGTGGGGAGAAGTTTCAAAGAGATCAACGGATCTCGTCAACGATCATTAATAGGAAGTTCTCGATTCAATTATACCGCGATGTCTCCAGAGAGATATTATACAACTGAATTATTCGTCAATATTTCTCCAGGGTCATTAATCGCTAACAGTAATCACTGGTGCTGTAAACTCGACAAGCAGTTTCTGATAAATAATTAACGGTTGCGTTAAAGAGAGGAAAAATATACAGTTTATCTGCACAGTGGAACAGCAGAATCTTTAGTTATAGCATGTACAGCATTTACTTCTGATTTCCTTTTATTGCGATTTCTTTATAGACACAATGGATGAACTGCACAACTCTCGTATTATTAGGCGTACAAATAATTAAAGTATATATTCCACTGTTGAAAATTGTGAGGGCTACGAATTATTTCGTGCACCTATTAATTTATAACCCGTTGAACATTCGAATTGAAAACAATGTTGGTTTATTATGAATACGAAATATAGTTTATCATGAATTTAATCACAGCAGACGTTACAGATACAAATATATTTTGTTGCTGTTGTTCATTGTATAGCGTAGCGAATATATTGGCGAAGTCTGTGAATCAGCCAATTAAATAAACCGACGTAACCAAAATAATTAGTATTGCTGAAATACGTTGCATGATTATTATACGCACGTTACAAAAGTGGAACGCGAATATTCCTAATTCAATTTGTAGGCCACCACAATAATTAGTGTTCCTCCAATTGCTTGTCGTATTTTAGGGTAGGTTCGGAATACTGAGAGCGCAAATATTTAATAGAACAGGCGTTGTTCCATGATAATTTAATAAGCGTTAGTCAAAGTTTATTGCTATGATTGAGGAGACACTGTATTAATCCCGTATCCAATTAATGCCCCCGGAGCAACGTTAGTTTGTATAAACTGAAGCTCTGCTCATTATACAGCTGAAATTTATGATATATGCTATTGGCTACGTGAACGTATCGACGAGTGTTTTTCCCATGCATAGCTATTTAATTTGTACATTGTTCGTTTGTCACAGTTACAACTCCGTCGACCTGAAGTGTCATTATATTAACTAGCCATCTAATTATCGGACCTCCAATTAAGTGTATTAACTACGCAGTTGATCAATAATGGTCGAATATTTGCTCGGGTATCGATTATGAACTCACTCGCCCGAATAGAAGTCAACCTGCCGTCGCGATTGACGAGTTACAGACAGAGGTGGGCATTGTTTGGCGAACCAAATATTTCAAATGCTATTCAATATATTAGATTTTATTTTGCTTAAATAAAATAGTATTCTAAATAAGATATACAATTCTGAAAATGAAATATTTTTATTTGGACAATCTGAATCTCAACATAAAATAATTCTATTTCAACAACTTGATCCACGAAATAAAATGTTTTTATATTAACAATCTGAAACACGAGAGAAATATTGTACTTTTTGCAATGTTATAATACTCTGAGAAACCTCATGAACATACAGTCTATCTTATAGTTAAGAAACAATTTTCACTAATAAATGTATTGAATTCGAACCATTATTTTCAGCAATGATATATGAAATTGGAATTGAGAAACAAAATACACATATCTCCAATATTCTTCAAATAAAATGGACATAATTTCGATGACTCGATTATCAGTATGTTAAAATAATAATCTGCGTTCATATTGTTAGTTATTACTAAAAAATTATATGATTCAAAACGCTCAATTTTAAATGATTGTAGTAACTAAAATATTCATTCAATTTCATTAATTTCTTCATTTTCGATAACCATAGATGCTTACAAAGCAATAAGAGTTCATTAGTTTCCAATTTCGAAAAGTCGACTTTTTTGGTCGAAAGTCCCTAAATTTTTCGATCCGGATCACTGTGGGTCGTGGAGAGAGCGGATCCGTTCGATTCTTCGTTCTCTCGTGGTTGGTTCGATTCCGTTTGAACCTAACGGGTGGAGTTAGCCCCGTTTTCCCGGGACGCAAGCACTCGGGATTAATATCGAATACAGCATGAAAATCGTGGGCGAGCAGCGCGGTTGCAGCGATACGGAATGACAAATGTGAGCGTGCGCCTCGTGGAAGCGTATGCAAATGCCGGGGCGGTTTCGCGGCATGTAGTGAATCTCATCTGACTCGGTCGGGGGCCCAGCTGGGGGAAAAAAGGGGGCCGCGGCGGCAGCGTCTAAATCGGTGTGCATCGTGATTGTTCAAGGCCGAGCAATGCCACGCGTCTCCCGCAATCGCAGAAAATACGCTGTAAATCTGACTGCGACAACCATGCCCGGCATTTCAACCCGCGCGGGCCCGTGCACGCCGCTTTTGTGCCTCTGCAGTCGCTATGTGGAAATCGTGAGTCGCTAAAGTCACGTTCCCAACGCGCTGCTCACCACGTTTCCCTCCCGTCGTGATGTGTGCACGCATTTCCGCGCCGGTAACTTGCCAGACCGACACCAACACCATCCAGTTAATTTACTCCGCACCCCTTTTAAACAGTATCGTTCGGGCCACACTAACCGATTTATCTCGACACCACCCGTCGACGACTTATTCACCCGTAACCGACGTCATTTTTCCGGTTAACGTGCCAAGATAAACATTATACTGCGACCGAAAATTGTTCTATCACCGGTGAAATGTTTCGCGAAATTCCTTCGAAATATGTGCTCTATCCGGACACGTTAATTATTGTTTTGGTATCGAGGCACTGTAAAAATATATCTCTGGTCCGTGCGATGGATCTCGTTGTCTACAGTGGTTCTCAATGTGTCTGGAAATTTCTTGATGCGAACTAGTCTTTTACAAATGAAGGTGATCTTCTATTCTGTGTCTGTACATTTTCCGATCTGCATTAGTCTTTCAAAAATGGAGAATGCTATGGAATACACTCGTGTACATCACAGTGGTCCTTAAGGTCGTACAAGGTCACAAACGGAAGTGGCCGCAGCGTCCTGTGCACTGACACAGAGAAGTTGTCGTCCAAAGTTAATAAAACAAGATCGCCGAATACTTGTTCGAATACTTTTCGCAAATGTACAAAGTTTCGAAAAAATCGGAATATTCGGGTTAGCCGAGGTTCGCTGGCTAAGAGAACAGGGAACAAAAGTTTGGAATTCTGAAGTCGTTGAAGTAGGAAGACCTCTTAGGGAACAATCTTGACTTATCAGACAGCGGAGGAGCATAAAATGCGAGAGCTTCCATCTTTTAGCGAGTACGATCCACATTCCTCTCAGACGCCAGCTCTTGACCCGACTGTTTATTTTCCACTGGAGGATGCCCAGAGACGCATTAACCGATCGCAACCGCGAGAGCCCGGCGCGCCACTGTATCGCCGTGTACTTTTCTAAATTCGTTGGTGCCGGGACAATGGAGGGCATTCAAGGAAACGATAACCTGCGGGCCGTTGAAAAATTATGAGACAAATAGAGGAATTCGAGACCGGCACGTACAGACGTAGACAGGAGGGTCCGTAGCAACAGCAAACGTGCGTTTTCTTTTTGCGACCCTCGTCACGAGCACGTTGCCAAGGGGTTCGTTAGCGAGAACACCATGATACGCTGTGCACTGTTACTTACGTTTTATGCATGAGCGTAAGAGCATAATGCAGCTGGGGTTAGGGCGGCATGCCTTTCCTAGAGAACACGGCCGACTGACGACAATCGTTCAAGAAATCGTCTGAAGCTTTTAACCGAAAAAAATCAATAATGTTTCTGTGTTCGATGCATTCACTTTTCTATCAATGCGCACAAATGGAATTGGCTTTGTTCGTTTTATTCGCGTACAGAGACCGGTCGGTCGCACCTCTATTGCGCTCTACGCTTCCCCTTACGTTTTTCCAGATATTCAATTAGCACTGTTGTACGAGCAAACATACCACCACCGAAAGATTCTATTTTCACTGTTTGGTTCTAACAGAAAAACACGAGGCAGTCCTATCTAGCCGACCGTTGTTTTTCAATGTTTATGCTATCCCTGAATGAATGGTGTCTAATGAAACCGGAATTACAACCGATTTTCTGGAGCAGCCAATCCAGTTCATCGTTTGTTGCGATGCGTTGCAATCACCTCATGCTGGTACGTGCGTATATCAATCTATGCATTTATCCAATCTGGATAAAATACTCTGGAGGAAATATGATATTCAAAGCAGTAGAAACATTCAAAGATTTTTATTGTCATCGATATATTATTTTTGAACTATTCAAGCGATTTTAATGAAAAAATTTAGTCAACCGTAAGATAAAAAAGCGATTAAACCTGACCAGAAATATTACGGCAAGTGCATTATTAAGCAGCAGCTTTCTAGACATTTCGATAAAATTCCCACGTAGTATCATTTGCATCAGAGGTAAGGCCGAAGCGACATGGACTTTAATAAGAACAAAGCGAAGAATGTGTAAAGCTCTCACGAAATGAGAAGTCCTTCTTCAATCCTTTTAACGAGATGGCATACATCGCTAGCGAATATTTTTGCATTTTATTGTGGTGGTTTTAAGTTATCTCGAGCCTGGAGAGGTCGTAAGTCGAAAACTTAAATTTAACTTAAATTTCACATTTCACGAGATCAAATGTAAACATCAATTTCGAAACGCATTAAATTACATTTTATCTTGATTTGGTTTAATACGAATTCCCGACTATATTCCCAGCTAAAATAAAAGGATATGGGTGAACAAATGAGGGTGAATAAATAAAATACATCCCTAGTAGCACAAAATATTGTATACACATTCATATAATATTAAAAAGAGATTAAATCTCTTCTTAATATTTAAATATACATACAATATTTATTTTATATTAAGTAACAAATATTTCTTTTTAAATATGCAGGAAATATATATTCCACTTTACGAGAAAAATACTAGTAAAGTGTCGTGTTTCCGGTCTTTCCCTTATTTCTTCCTGATAGAGCATCCTACAAATATCCTTCCAAAAACTATGTTTGAATATCTTGAAATGAATTACTATTAACTCCACACAACTCCGCGACGTTTCACTCATTTCACCGGCGTTTCAATGCAATCCTTTTCCATTTCCATGCTGCCTAATATCCTACTTTTTCACGAATCCCTGCCTCCATTCGGAACGTTCAACGAGCATGCATGTTCCACTTATTACTACGAATTCTCGAATGAAATGTAAGAAAAAATTTGCATTGTATAAAATTTCGTGAATGTTTTCGCGAGGTATTGTTTATTTACAAGGCTTCGTATGACATATACGTTTGTTCCCTGAAGTGAAGCAAACATGATATCAACGAAGTGAAAAAGAACAATGGCGAAACTCGCATTCGTACTAGCTATGTTGGCTGCCTGTTGGTGGTGCATTTGGGAGTAACATGATTTTCTATTCGCATCAATAATTTAGTATAATCATTTAATATTTGAACGATCATTAGTAATTATATCCATTGAATTCATAAATTACAAACATAGGTAATCAAAAATGTGCATATAGAAGTGATATGACATATGGTTCCGGCCGAATCTTTGGAATCACTCGGTGATTTTTGTGAAAATCCAATATATCGATAAATTTTGAAATGATCCATCGTTATAATATCAAATATTCACTAGTTGAATAATATTTCTAAATAACAAATTCCTAAAGACATTTAGGCATTCTTGTTATAGACCTTCTGTTTCTCTGAATTCACGCTGTGATTCCAAACTCTTGTCCGGTAGTGCACGTACATACACTTGAAAAAAATTAATTGAAATATTCCCACACCATTCGTCGCTAAAAAACTGCATAATGTTTCCCGTACGATAGGTGCAGGTCGAATAAAAACATTACTCTCGGGGAAAGCCACGTTATTGTGGCATAAATCCACAATTCCGATGAATGTACTAGGTTGGCCGGATGTTTCTATGATATACGATTTCGCCGGTGATTTACCGTGCGTGAAAATAACTGTATGGTAATAAAGTAATGTATAGACTCGTTGAGAAAGATAAGAGGTTAAGTACGAAGCGCTCGGTGCACAGACGTGCCTGAAATGGTAACGTAATAGCGATGATAAATTTCGTTGGTGGTACCCGCGTGGACACGCTCGTCCCTGGACTTGAATTTCACCGATACCGTGATATAAAGATAGCTGGTGGCGTGGTTCGCAAACGGGAGCCGGTAGTGAGATATTTCCACGCAATTTACATCGTCTGTGAAAGTCCGCGTGTCCCTTACACGCCCACCAGCCGCTCGGAGAATACGAAATGTCCATGCCCCTTCGGCCTTCTATTTTACAAATTACCCGCCGATCGTATCACGGGCTAACCCGGGAACAGGAGACTTTTCGAAACCTGTCCGCGTAGGATTCACTGGATCAACGGGGTACGTTCCAATTCCGCGACGAATGCGCCCGGAGATAACCAAAGGGAAATTTATTTACGTGACGGGGATTATCGTATGCATTTTCCTATACGGTGAAAGTCCATTTATCCGAACTAATTTTGTTCGAATACCCAGCTCACGACTAAAGCTCCCTGTTTTATCGGACGGGGTTCGAATACCGTCATTGTGAACATTTGTAATAAATGCGTATCTTTACGCGAAACAGGAATTCTATACTGTCGTTGTAAGAAATAAAGGTTCGTTAAAAATGTACTTCCTCTATTAACATTAGTGCCGTGGATTAATGATTTCGATAAATTCATAATCATATGTTTTCCCTGTTCCCGTGTTTTATCCCCGTCACTTTTTGCGATAAATGCGTAAAATTGATCAACGTTGAAAGAGGAGGTGTCGATCTTTAGGAAAATTAATATTCATATGATTTTTGTTTATGCAAATTCGCGATTCATTATGCAGCTATTATGGGAGCAGATACGTCGCGTCACCTTTTTATTATGCAACTCGTTCATGTTTATTGTGTGCATCGGAATCGCCGTCGAATACGTGTCGTTTTGTTTTCTGAACCGATAATTTTATGAATATTGTACTGGCATTTAATCAAACGTAAATTCCTTTACAGGTCCCGTAATGCGATGTTTGTTCGGCATGTAAACAGTATAAGCGCGGGCCGTACAATTCAACGTCATTTGGGTGAATTAATCGATTCACCGTGTCATCACTCGGATCGAGTGAAAGCACGGCGCGCGATTCATTGAACGGCATATAGTATAGGAGGGAATCGAGAACTGTTTCAGGAAGTCATTAAAAGTACATCAATAGATGGTACAATCTATGCGCAGAGGTAGAAGCAACGAATAAAGTTACATTCACTATTGTCGCTTGAAATTACGTGATGGAACGCAGATCTTCCTGTTTCGATCTAAGAAAATATTATACAGTAGGGCATCCCGCATTCTGCTGAGTAACTGGGATCGAGCTGGCTCGGAAAATCGAATTGATCAGGTAATCGAAGAGTATTAAAATTACTTATTACTTATATATCATTGCGTCCGGAATCATTGTACAATAGGGAATCTGTTTCACCATAAACGGGCAGGTGGTTAACACTTCCTCACACTTGAAATTTGCTGGTATAGCGTGGCGGCCAAGGGTCAAGTTAATTGGGTATGCGCATAAATCTGAGCAGTAGCCGACGGCAAATCTTCCATTCCGAATATTTCACCCGTTAATCTGAATAATCCCTTCGAACACGCAATCTCGGTAATCTGTGTAACACCCAATTCTCATTCCATTTCTACATTTTCTCTTTACCCGCTCTTCCGAAAATATTCCGTTCTGAACATTTGCGGGCGGTTTCGTTTAATTCTACTTTGTGAATTATCGCCGTGAGAGTGATTCCATTTAATGCACTATGCGAACCTCAAAATTAAAACGGCATTTGGGATCGTTTCGTCGTCACGCTGACCGCTAATCTTTCGGCGCTTTGGTACTATTCAAATGACACTGGCGCGAAAGGTTAACCGTGACATCGAAACTCGTTTTAAGACGAAACAGTCATGCACTAAGTTTTTCGCCGCAAAGAAGAAAATCATGTTGCCAACTTTGGAACGCCCCACACGATGAGTCTTTTAGATTTTCACTACTAACTAAAAATTATATTGGATCCGTATAAAGATCATCCAATACCATTTCTATTTATTTTTAAAAAAATTTCACTGAACATTTTGTAGTTTATGATACTTAGCACATACTTGCGAACTTCTTTTCCCTGGGTCTCTTTGATCTCTTCCCCTTCTAGATCATTACTGCTACCTAATAATTATGTTGGATCTTTATAACGACCAATTAATATCATTTCTATTTATTTTTAAAAAAATTTCACGGATCATTTTGTAGTTTATGATACTTAACACATGCTTGCGAACTTCTTTTCCCTGGGTCTCTTAGATCTCTTCCTCTTCTAGATCATTACTGCTACCTAATAATTATGTTGGATCTTTATAACGACCAATTAATACCATTTCTATATGTTTTTAAAAGTTTGATGACTACAGTGATTTTGTCCCTGACAGTAGATAGCAATAGTGAACGGAACGTGGAGTGGTGACTATTCTCATATTTGGATATATGCATCCACGTTCCACGACAATGATACTTCGCCAAGCGCATTATGTATATTATTCGTCCATGACGCGCATTTCTACTTCTGACATCAAGTTTTCATTCGCTCGGTGACACAGTCACCGGTAATCCTGAATTCGTCTTGACTGTCTGCGTTCCAGTTTCAACGAGAACAATTCCGGTTGCCGGTGTACGGAAACGACGCATTTCGACTGACTAAGCGATCATTGGATTAGTTGTTTAGGCAGTTGATTCGAGCCTTTGGAATGTGAACGGGTTCAACATTATCCACGGCAACGCAATCGAGTACGCGTTTGCTTGAGTCCGACAACAGACGATTGATAGTCGCTTAGGGCATCAGCTTGGGTTCGTTGTATTCGATCCGGTTAATGCTGCTTTTTGCCATAGAACATTCTACACCACTGTAACTGTTAAACGTAGTTTTGTATTTCACATTCGAAATAATGTACAAGACTATTTTATTCAGGGCGGGTTCTTATTTATGCTGCATTCCAGTTTCAGTAGTAAAATTGAATGAACATAATTTTTTTCAAGGAAGCTCATTAACATTTGTAATGCCACATCTATCATTGGTGCCACAATTTTTTTATCAAATATGGAAGTAAATTAATGTCTCTATTGCACTGCAAAGAAAATGAAATTTTTTGGTTGTTCATACTTGTTATTTAATAGACTGTGGATCGTTATGCAGTTATGACTTTTGAAAATCTTAAAAAATTGCTCGGATATAAAATATAACAGACTTTAGTGCGATTTTCATTTATTTCAAATAAAAAGGCTACTACCGCGGAAAATAAAATTTTTATTTGATTCGAGTTTCTTAAAATTCGTCTACAAAAATTACAAATTGAGTAAACATTCGGAAGTCTACTGATCAATGTAGAAATTAAGTCGATTACGATCGTATTAGGTAGACTATAAGTCATTTCTATAGAGGAGCAGTTTAGGACTGACAGCATGGTTATGTATCGAATACTAACTACGATTCCGTGAACATTCCATTATAACAGCAATTCCATAGCCCGCGTATGCATTATTTAGAATCACTCGTGTATTAAGGTTCTATTCAAGTTAAACGGCCATGATACACCTACTAAGGGACGGTAGAACGAACATAAAGGCATTGACAAAGCATTATGCACAGAGAGAATACCTCATCATCGTCAATTAAATCTATTATCGTATATGGCTATGCAGACTAGCGGTTGAAACGTCGATTTCAAATCGCTTTCTACATTTTCTGAAGATTCAACTTTCAAAAAAGTAAGACATAAATCAAGCAACAGTGCTCATTCGAGAATTATGGCTGCTATTCCGATTATGAATACAGCAGCCTTCGCACCGTTCTGTAAAAATTCATAGAAAAATATTCCGTCGGAAACAAGCAACCGGCAATTTTATTCGAACCACCGCGGAACCCAACAATACTCGTAAGAAGAGTGCGTGTCGATGGAGAAATATTCTGAATGCAGGCTTGAAGTTTCACGTGCGCTCAAGTCACGTATACCGGCCTGCTTTCGAAGACTTTTGATATTTGACCCTTTTGCTTGTTTCACGATCCCTGAATTTTAACGAGACTCGCGTGAACTTTGTTCCACTGCCATGGAATATTCTGGAGTAGGAACTTCGATGCACTGCGCATCTGTGTTCTGCAATATTAAAATTAACGTGTGAATACACCTTCTTTCTCATCCTTCGTAGTGACTGTGAAAATTTCGAACGGAAAAAGGGAGGTGTGATTTTAGCGATAGCTACCCAATTTTATAGACTAACGAGCTGTACTCGCGACTTTATCTACGTGCTGTCCTA
Source organism: Lasioglossum zephyrum (assembly GCA_028455615.1). Lineage (NCBI taxonomy): Eukaryota > Metazoa > Arthropoda > Insecta > Hymenoptera > Halictidae > Lasioglossum > Lasioglossum zephyrum. The sequence continues at coordinate 9,141,317 of CM052321.1, read as the reverse complement.
ACCCAATCCTAACCCAAAAGAGGGCGAAACAGTTGTCTTTGATCACTAATGACTTTTTTGAATGCGGATTTCTCCTAAACTTTCCCGAAAAACGCTACGTATAATGGCTCTAACCCCAGGTTTCTACGTTCTACCGTTCTCAATTGATGCCGTTAAACAGGTAGACTCGATTTCATTATACATATATTGTGCAAAATTTGCAACGTCACAATATATATCATCGACAACATATACAGGGTGTCCCAAAATTCGTGTAACTCCTGGAAATGGGAGGTTCCTTGGGTCATTTGAAGGGACATTTTCCTTTACAAAAATGGTGTCCGCGTCTTTGTTTAGGAGTTATTAACGAAAAACATGAACCAATCAGAACGCGGCTATAGCGAACTGAATCCGACTCGGCGACAGGTTCCGCTAAGCGTGGTGTAGCCGTTGGCCGAGCCAGAATCAATCCGCTGTAACCGCGCTGTCATTGGTCCGTGTTTTTCGTTAATAATTCCTAAACAAAGCCGAGAACGCCATTATTGTCAAGGAAAATGTCGCTTCAAATGACCCAAGGAACCTCCCATTTCCAGGAGTTACACGAATTTTGGGACGCCCTGTATATATGTAAAGTTATAGTTAAGAACAGGTGTGGTTAAGACCCAATTGAACGAGGCACGTTAGTAATGCGGATAGCGGTGTCCGCGTGCCTTGATTATAATTGGGACAGATAAATAGAGGGGCGATCCATTGATCGTCCAGGGTGTGGTTTAGGTTTGAGTGGGTATGCCGACTCCGAACATCCGAGCGGTGAGCCCCACACTACCCTCATTCTGGGGGTGTACGTAATTGTAGTTCCCCCACACCCTTAAAAATATATATTTTTTATATATATATTTTATACATGTAAAGATAGAAATAGAGATTTTATTTTTAGAGAACAAAATTGAACGAAATTAATTAAAAAATGGTTAGCAAAAATATATTTATTACTATAGTTATCAGTAAGTAGGAATAATTTTTTAATGATTTTTAGTGAAACTTTCATCTCGATATCTTTTGTGGTTGAGAAATTATAGAAAAATTATAGTAATATAGTAAAATGCCAGATTGAGGCTCTCCCACCTTGACCTTCCGTGACATTGTCCAATCACCTAGCGCTTGGGTCGACGTAGGCTCGAGGCACGCGTCGGATCTTCGCTCAGCGGTCAAAATGTTCCGCCGCGAGTGAATTTTGGCTGACTTCGGTGTTGCCAAATATACCAATATTTCGCGACCTTCTCACGTTTTTTCTACATTTCAGGTACATAGGAAAACTGTACTCCCCTCACTTAGCGTTCCCTCCTGGAGGGGTCGCAACTTACCAGGAGACAAGGACGGGATTTTTACCTCAAAATACGCCTGAGCTGATCGAGAAAATTTTCGGGCGCTGGCGAGGCAAACAATACACGTTGACTCACTGGGCCGCGGCAAACAACGCGTTATCGCATTGCTTGCCTCGCCCGGCCGATTCAGATTTAGTTCCACTAAATCGTGGATTAAACAGTCATGGAAAAACCGAACTGCATCGTGTTTGGTATCATTTTAATCGGAAAAAAGTAGCGAATGTGTATCCAAAAATGGAACACGAAAATTTTTAAAACTTTAAAAAAGCACACATATGGAATATCTTGCGAAATAATCCACAATTGACCAGAAATGAGTTCCACAGGTTAAACAAAAACACATTCCTCGCTAATAAAGTAGATAGGAATAATTTTTTAATGAATTTTTGAATTTTTGAACACAAACAGATAGACCAACTCGATTTTATTATATATAGAGATAGAGATTTGAAAAATTAAAAATCAAAATCTATGTCAATTGATCGCTTTTACGTGTATCTGCAAATCGTTGGACATCGACAAGAAATAAACAAAGATTTTCTGTATTTTGTGGATGATCATTACACACAACTTTGTGTAAACCTTCAAACTTTTTTGTAGGCGGCTAAACATATGCAATCTAATAATTAGTGAAGAAACTTGAAACTATTCGTACATAAAGTAGATTCTTATTTAATAAATATTCAGTGGTTAAAGTTCAGGACAAGGAAATTCTGTGGCACGGAGGCAAACCCGAAATGATGATATTGTGATTATGAGTTTCCATAATCGATAGACGATCTCCTCCGCTCTTCTCCAAGTTAATTAGAAAATTAATGCTGTCTAATACGTTTTGTCGCGCTCAAAGGGAAATTCGTTGGCCATTGTGTGCTTAAATCAAAGTTTCCCGAACAAACAAAGTTGCGCGCGCCGTTGAAGTTGTTAGACAGAACGGTGGCGAAAGTTCAAGGCCCTTATCGTCTCGTCCTATGCTGGCCCTACACGAGCCGAGAATTTCCCGACATTTCCGGAAATAACGAGTTACTGTCGTCAGGGGTTGTCGATTATAATTTCGTCGGTTCCTCCTGAATCTGCCTGAGCATTGTCCGTTCCAACAGTTGCGGTAAGTTTACCGAAACTTTAGTGAAACCTCCCTCCATTTTCGTAGCAGCATCGTTGCGCGGGCTCCGAAAAGCACCAGGGGAGGAAAGCTCAAACATAGAAGAGCAAAAAAGAGGAAGTCGGGAAATCTACCATGAAACTCTGGGATCAAGGAAGAGGTGGTTTTTATTTTCTAAGACGAGATAGTAAAACAGCTAAGAAACTATCCCACCAGCAATTCTTAAATTTTAAATTAATTTCTACTCTTTGAAAAACTGTATTCTCTTTCTTAATTCTCAAATGAAAAAAAAACCAGTAGGTACAAATTTTTTATTCATTACAAATTACAACCTCTTTTATTAAATTATTTAGTACAATAATAAAAATTCACTACACGATTTTCTCCTATGTGTCACTTCTGAAAACGAAGGGCACTCTCGAGAGATCTTTCATTTTCCAAATAATTTCAATGTTCCGACGAGTACGTGTTCTTTGCATCCCACTTTTTCCCAACCATTAATTTCTTTCACACTTGTTTCCGACGAGATCCGTAGCGAGGAAAGAACGCGAATTTATAACGCGTTACGCGTATAATTTATTTTTCAAGGAAAAGAGAATCCCCGTTCGCGCGAGCTTCACGGCTCGCAGAGTTTATCGGGTTAATTTAAATTTATTGGGAAAGTGTGCGAGCTGAACGTGGATGGTTCAGAAGTTATTCGGCGTAAATCAAATCCTTTACGGCCGTCAAACGCAAGAGTCGTATTCTGAAACAATGCCCTCCAAATAATGTCCTTTTATTTGGATTCTCTAATGCTCCGAGGAAAAATGCACTCGGCAATCCCATCCTCTGTCCTCCTCGCAGATGCATTTTTCGTGGGATCCTACCTTCGATTCGTCGTTCAGAATCGCGACGCTTCTCTACGAACTTCCGCGAACCCATTCTCCGGCAAAGCGAGAGAAATCAACGGAGTACTGTTCGCTTTTAATTCTGTTCCTTCTACGAGCCTTCCACCGCGCGATTTCAAATAATGCATTTTCAAGCTGTCTGAATCAATGTTCTACATTTCTGAAACGTCGAAATTCCCGATCTATTGTGGAAATCGCTGCTGGAAACCGAACGCGAAAACGGCTGAAAAACATACAAATCTAGGAACGATAAGATCTGACAAGTGAAATCGCTTGTTAAAAAAATGGCATTTATTTTCCTTATCAATCATTTTATTTCGAAATAAGTATTATTTATTTCGAATCTTCCAAAATTAGGAAACGTTGAAACTTTTTTCTTTTATTCTGACCAGTTCGATCGCATCGACTGCTTAAAAAAATGAAATTCATTTGTCTGATAAATCAATATTGTATCTAAGAATAAGATTTAATTTATTTAACATCGAGATGCGAATCGGGAATTATTTCGATTCAATGAATACGTAAGCACTGCGCACCAAGTTTTCTTGGAGAGTAAACCCCGAGAACTTTGAATGTGTTTTTCTCGAAAACCCATTTTACGAAACGTTCAACGCTGCAGCTTAAGTAGAATTTATCGATTTTTGCACAAGTTTGTTCAAATGTTCTCAAATATGTTCTCTGTTCGCTGCCGCCAGGTAATATTCCAATATTCACTCAATTCATGTGCAAATACAGGACTTCCGTGTAGCTAAAAAATAGTAATTCTTCGTTGGAAAAGGAAATAAAGAAACGATGGTTAAAATCATTCTGTTTCTAATTTGAAAAATTCCAATGGTCGAGATTCAGCTTAGAAGTTTCGACTACACAAATTAAACTAGAACTTAAGACGATACGTAGATTAATTTAGAAGATACAAACACGAACTTTAAACTGCTACCACCACATTAGAACTTGATTCGATTCAACACCGAACGGCACTTGAAAATTTTGATTGCATATTGCAATCAGTATTCATGAATTTAAACCATGAAATGATGGACGTAATTACTAGACAGCGGATCTTTATGCATTTTTGAAGACATTGGTTGGGTGAAATATAAAACAGTAAAAGGTTATATAAATTTAGGAATACTATAATGATGCTTTCAACGTAACGAAGTTGTTAAGGGGTAGAATCAATTTTTCTTTTATTCCTGCTTTCCACAGTAAATGGAAAACATTTTTATTTTGCATAAACATCCGCAGTATGGTAATTACATTAAGCAAAGATTAAGCCAGCTGTTGAATTCATATTTTACTTTGACCAATTCGAACATTCTCTAACGTTTCTGTTGGAACCGGGTATATGAAGTCCCAGTAAAATACTTCATTGTTTTCTTTCGTTTCGTATTGTAAAAATATTTCCCGGTGAATAAAATAACATACGATAAAAACCACATATTCGTATATTCTTTTATACAGAATTCCAGGTCCAAGATTTGAACGTGCGGGTTCACCTGTGTTTTACTTTGCTCGAGTAAGCAACATTCTTTGATAATAAGAGGAAAAATAACAGTGAACTATTTTTTCAGAAATTGATTCAGGAAAGGATTCGACGATGGTATCAATTCGTTAAAAACGATACGTGTTTAAGGAGTGAATCCCGCGGAACGAAACCCTCGAAATGGCTACTGACTGCGGTTATCGCACACTTCTCACGATTATCAGATAATCCTCTGACGACGTGGCTTCGACGTTTTGATCGTCAGTCTGTGTCACCAGTTATCCCTATTATACTCTGTGTTTCCCTTGCCAGAACCGTCAGACGCGGAGCCAACCGCTTTACAATAAAGTTATTCACTTCGGAGGAAGTAAAACCGCTTTATGGTATCGCGTGATCTTTCATCGTGCACTCGGCAACAAACGATATACGGCTCATATACATCCCCCGGTCTACATTCACGCTACTTTGGCCACAATAAAGTACAGCTGGGTCGGACATATTTATAAAGAGACTTGTTACGTTATCATTCTAACAACGTATTAAAAAAACCGGACCAATACTGTGCGCATAAGAACGAAATTGAGGCCAAATTGAACAGCGTTTCACCTCGGAGTGTGACGGATCAGACTCATTCACTACCCAGTAAATAATTCATGGGTCTTTTCTGCCCATTTCCAAATAATTTCAACAACAACGTTTCTTTTTATTTGTCGATCGTATGTTTAAACAAAGTTACAAAGTTGATGTTTTTGGCGCACCGGTTCGATCAATTTAATTGAAAGCAATTGTGCAATATATTAATTTCGACGTGTCGGTCTTTGTTTAGACCCTTTTCAAGAAAATAATGATTGCGTCTGTGAATTATTAAAACAAAACAAAATGTAATATTTTGTTGACGAGAACATGCTGAAAGCAATTTTTTAAATATGTCAACTTACTTGCTTATTAAAATAACTTTAAGAATTATAGAAGAACAACGTCTTGCTTGTAAGATAGTGAGACAAATAATGAAAGACCAAAACGTCGAAATTAATATATTGTAAAATTTCTTTCAATTAAATTGATCGAACCGGTGCGCCAAAAACATCAACTTAATGTCAACAACGAATGAAAATTTGAGAAACTAAGTAGACACGTTTCATGATGAACACGAAGGAAACATCATCTTTCGAGGATTACATGAGGCATGGAATTTGCGCTTTTAAAACTGAAAAGAGTTATATACTACATATTTTATACCACTCGGGGTCAAATAGACCCCATGCGCTGAGTAAGGGGTTAACAAAGTTTCAGAGAAAAATCAGAATGAACACAAAACATCCGTTGAACAATTTTCCGTTGACGTGGATTAGGCGATCGAGAACATCATCGGACACAAGACCTCCGGTCCGCTATTGTTAGCCGTGGCGTGCTAAATCCACAAACTGTGTCATCATATTTGTACGAGCGGACAGCAGGAGGTGTCTCGTCCGGACAACTTGAACCAGGCGGGTAAGATTGCTTCGTCTACGGGTAGCGTTCCGTTAATGGCGCAAACATGTCCACGAGGGATGCATCGGTATAACGAGCGGTGTCTCGTGCACCGATCAAAACAAGGACCGTCGTTTTCACGCGATCCGTCGCAAGAGCAACGATTATTGCATCCGGGATCCGAACAGAGCCCGGTATCGGAAGAAACATGAAACAGCGGGGGTGTGGGTGCGGGGTGGGAAACGGTCGGGTGCTGGTGCAGCAGCAAATAACTGGTTCTAACAAACATTCCCGAAGGGTAGTCGAGGCAATCGGCTTTCAATCGGGTTGGGAGAGGACGGTGGTTCGTGCTCAGCCGCGTGTTCTCTGAATGGCGTTGATTAGTAACTACTTTCGGAAATAAACGAGAATGGCCAGGGCTCTGTGTATCGTGGCGGTCAGCTCGGTTGGGCGGTGGGAAGGAAACGGCCGGAGACGAAAAAAGACGGGGATGAAAAGGAGAAAAGGCGAGTGGAAGACGGGTCGACCATCCCCCGTGCACACCGTGTACAAGTAACTGGATCGACCGGAAAGTGCTTATCCGTGGATCGGTGTAATGTGGCGCGTTGCTTCGTTGTGTTGGCCCCTTGTGCCTGTGACCCTGCGCACGCCTGTATCTACGTGTGCGTGGATGCTGCAGGCGTTGCGGGTGTGCTCGACGGAAACCGTAACGAGCAAAGGGCCGACTACGAAACAGTACAAATTGAATTTCAACGGCAACGTAACGGCTGATTCGAGCGATCGCGCAACGTAGTCCGGCCTGAGAGTATTCGGCGTGGCCGATACGGGGCACAGGCGAGGAGACGGCGGTCCATTATCGGTCAAAAGGAGGATCGTTAAATCATTGGCACGGCAGCGGCAATTCCGGACTTCGCGGTTCATTAGAGCGACACGGATATATCGGTCACGTCTACGCTTGCGGCGATTCTAGTCGTCAACGGCGTCAGACAGCAATCAGATTATTGAAATTGTCAAACCGTAAGACCATTTTCTACTTCTGATTCGTTGTGTTAATCCTAGTCCCGTTTCTTTTGCTATCAGCGACATTTTTATAACGAGGTTCACGATTGCAATGGCACACAGTGATCTAAGCGGCTGATCTAGCAGTTTATTAAGGTTTTAATACTATTGTTGGAGGTGAGAATTGGAGAACGGCGAGAGAATCGAGGAACAATAAATGGTACAAGGAAATAAGAGTGAAGGGCATGTCAGAGTACCTAGAGATACAGATATTAGGAAATGAAATGAGGGGAGGGAAGTACTGGGAGGTGAAAAGACAGTGTAGGAGATGTGGCTACGAAGAGGAGACGTGGGAGTACGTGCTGGAGAGATGCAGAGGACAAGAAAGAAAGGATGCAGGGATGCATGAAAAAGTGAAAGAAATATTAGCTGAGGATGGGAGGGGAGAAGAGTGGATGAAGAGACTGGATAGGGAGAGAAAAGAAATCCAGGAAGGAAAAAGCGAAGGATAAAGTGAGGAAAGAAGTGTGAGTGAAAGAAGAGAAAATGTTTCAAATATACAATATATGATTCTGTGTAGGACTATGTATAGGTATATGTATATATAAATTGTAAGAAATGAAATCAATTAAATGTAGAGGGAACAGATTCTCCCTGTAACCCGAAAAGGAACAGGAATAAATATATTCATTCCTTCACTATTTTTGGAGGTCTAAGGGTATAACAATGCGTGTCATGGAGAGCAGAATTGTAAAAAAGGGATAAATCTGCGCGGAACATCATTCGGAAGTGTGGAATAAAATTTTGTTGTTCGAAACTTCGTTTACGAGAAAATCGAATTCGAAAATTCGTCGAGTACGCGTGCTGTTGAGTAGAAATTGGCTGACATATCTGTCTATAACCTGTCCGCTCTACTGGTAAATATCGAGGCACGAAAACCTGTCAATTTTTTTTCAAATCGATTTTCCCCGAATCGAAATATTATCGAATAAATTGATAAATTTCGATTGTATATTCTCGATTTACTTTTTTCACGTAGCGTCCATCCATTTATACTTGTATCGCCAGATTAGAAATACATTGTGCGTATTATCCATAGAAGGAGTTCGACTACATGTGTCAAATATCGTAAAGGGCGATTCTACAGACCAATCTAACAAGCTAATGAAGAATGACATTTTCACTGTAACGGCTCCGTTTCGAAGTTATTAACAATAAAAGTCAATCAATAGCATTGCGTGTAAAAGAAGATTTCTAAGCTTCCATTTGATGCAGCACAATTATTATTATAAAAGGTACATAGAAGCTACAAATATAAAGAAATCAATAAAGTAAGATCTATTAATAGGCTTAATGGGTGGACACACTGTTAACATAACGAATAATTTTTATTGCCGCGCAGGGCTGAGAATTTTGATTGGTAGCACAGGGTTAACCGAAGAGCATTATAGGTCATTGATGCAAGCGATGGGCCACGCGCTGCTCATCATTGATTTAGGCCATCGTCTTAAAATCGTCGGACTTGTTTGTCGCAGGCAAAGCTATTTACTTTTCGGACATGCGGGTTATTAGGCTTCCGCTTTGCCATCGGCGTAATACCGGCAGAGAGCGGCTTTCTATGGACCCTGTCTGCAGTTTGCAATCAGTTTTGCAGGCTCGATCGAGGGAGCGGCGACCGTGGGCTTCTTACAAAAGATTTTCGATCAGGAAAATTCCTTTGATACGGCCGGCTGCCTACCGGGCTGCGGCGTGCCTCGTCATATCGTCGAGTATTACACGGTTCCGTGCACTGTGTTTACAGACGATAGCCGTACACAACCCTCGCTCCCCGTTCCCGTTCGTATAACGTTAGGAAATGGCGATTCATGCAGATATGGCCCCGGCCAGCAAAAGCCAGATGGTCCACTAACGAACCGTTTTAAATTCTGCGCCGAAATTTCATCTCCGCGGGAATTTCCCGACGCGCCGCACGCCATGCGCCGTCCCTGAATACTTTGACCCGCTACGACGAAATTCTGCATGGTCGCGTGTAACCATGCTACCGGATTATGGAAAACGTTCAGATTTTCGACCGGAGTAATTTTCAATTTACTTGTAATATCCAAACTACGCCAACCGCATATAGGAACTTCCGCATGACGTTTCCCGCTTTCAATTTCGCAGTCGAAGATCTTCCCTCCCGGATGTGATCTTCGGATAATCTTGAATGGTTGGTCTCCGCAGTCCCGAGAGCCATCCACGGATATGGATAAAAGAAAGAAACGCGAAAGGGTCCAAGTAATTCAGCTATAAAAGGATTTTCGAGAAAGTTAAACTATATTTCCTCGGTCATTACGTTAACAACGTTTCCTTCGAGTTATCGGTTCCTACACGCTTCCGTCACCACGAGTAGAGGCTAGACACCGCGCTATGGATACAATTCACGTTTATGAGACAGAGAACTTCTCCGTGAAAAAAGTGTATTCCAGTAAATCACGTTTTATGTGCTTGTTTATCTTCGCCCGTGTTCTCGTGCGTCGCAGATAACGCGCGTGATAATGCTAGTGTATAAGAAAAACATTGAATAAATGTGTACATAGCAAGTTCAATATCAATAATTTCGGAGCAATAAATCATTGCATACCCAGTACAAATTATTAATATCATACATTTCTCAGGAATGGAAGAACAGTTCTTCTGTAGACGAATATTGTCCACATTTTCCGTAAAAAGAAAAGCTTGTTATCTGTATGCAGGTGTCTATTCGTGTTATTTGCAAGCGTGAATATTTCACACTCGTCTTGCCGTCTCCACAAGGAATGGTTCGCACAGTTGTTCAAAGTTTAGATCGAAATATCGGCAAAAAAAAGTCGATATCAAAATTTGTCCCCCGTTCGAAAGATGAATTTCGCTGGTCAGAAATTTATGAAGACTCGTACTGTTGAAAATGGCGTGTTCTTAGAAGCACCATGAAAACAGATTTCCTCGAGTAAGGTGGAACGAATGGCGGGAACGCGGTAACCAGACATCTCGGTCGGCAGAGGAAGAGGAAACCGGGGGATCCGGGAGTTTATTTGTAGTCAGTGTTCTCGCGCGCGCGTTCAGCCCAGATTTTTTCGCGTTTTTCGTTGGCGGCTCGTAAGTTTACCACGGTGAAAAAGGGAAGTGGCTCGTAGGATGCCGGTCTTTTCAACGCTCGAGCCAAGGTGATTCCTTTGACTGCATTTTCTCAGTCGGTGTTTCCTTCCGCGCCTGTTCCCATGCTATTTCCAACGGAAATACAAAATTCAGCAGGAGGAAGTGGCTCCGTGATTACGTTGGAAAGGCACCAAGCGTCGATTTTCTTTGCGTGGAACATCGGTCTCGTCGTCATCGCAAACCGAATATTTTCCCTCGACGTTCCCGAGGATCGAAATGGTTGATGGGTAGACCGGCCAGCTGTGGGTTTATCTAAAGACCCTCCAGTCAAGGGATAGTGTCTACCCTTCAGGGAGCACATCACCTTGACGACTCAAAGAAATCGAATTCTTTTATTCGATTTTTATTTTTTCAAGCTTTTTCAAATTAATTTGAAATTAAGTAATCATCTTTGAAAAAATCCTTGCTTATTTTTCAACGCTTCCGGACGGTCTTCCCCATTAATTTCAACGAGCCCGGTCGTCGAGGGTACTCGAATGATTTTTTCTTCACGACGGTGCTGGGGAAAGTAGGTAAATTATATTCAGAAAGAGTTGGGGTGGTAAACTGAGTTATTTGATGCGCAGAAAATACAGCGGAGCCGTCGTATTTGCGAGTATACCTTCAAGGACCTACCATGGATAAGAGAAACCGGGAATAACTGTATTAGATCTTCTGTACTCTCCTTCGAGTATAACTTCTCGTTTATAACTTTACAAATTAATTTTTTCTCATTTCAATTCAATACCAAAACAAAATAGAGAAAACAGTATGTAGTTTACAGAAATATGTAGTAGGAAATTAAAATTCCACCTTACATATTCAAAGAATACCAAGTTAATTTTTCCTTTTCGATAATAATATTATTATTGTTTTGAATATAGCGTGTTGTCGACGTTTGAAGAAATTCGTATATTTATGATTGGCAGTGTATGAAGATTTCTTCCGGTTTCTGCTAGTATGTTACGGGTTATCGAACTTATGTTCATGCATCAAGATTATATGCCAGCCTGCCATTGACATTGATTCAATATGACCCAGCAGAATTCGAGCACTCGATGTGCGAGGGGACTGATAAAGTGACAAATTGCGAGCGGGATGGCCTAGCAGCAATCGTTATTTTTCGTCCGATCGCAATATGTTCCTTTATCAGGCGACACTGGCCGACTTGAAGCATTTCGACAGCCGGCATTCCAGGAATTCGCGCTATCGTTGCCGTGATATGGAACAGTGTGACGTCTAACGCATGGCTAGAGTTCAATTTGGTAGTGTGCGTTTAGACTATAATTGAAATTCTTACTCTGACGCAGTAATTTGTGTGCTCTTTGTGACGCGGCATCGCTTGCCTCTCTTTGATCGACGTTCTTCAAAGTCGGGCCCGCGCAACCGGAAATCATCATTTATTGGTTCACCGACGATCTGTCGAAAATTCATCGTCCGTCCGTTCACGGTCTCGGACTTACCCCGATCATTTCAAGAACTGTGCAATCGTACAAATCAAATAGGAACGAAATAATTTCTACGAATTCAAATGAAATATGTTGTGAGCACACGTCGGAAAAGAAAAATTTATTATAACTTACAATCAAAATATTGCGAGAGGAATGATGGGGAAATTATTTATCGCGTTTTAATGTAATCGTACACGTTTGTGGATGTCACTCATTGCAGGCGGAGATAAATCATGAAAATAAATTCGGATCCCTTAATTTCATAAAGATCAACAAAATGAAAATAATGTTTTTTTTATGTATTGGTGATACTCTTTGTTCGGTAACAATTTTTGTAATTAAACATTTTCATTGAAAGCAATAAAAACTTTTCATGAAATATTCAAAGAATGTAACAGAGAAGAGTGATTAAAACTACGTTATGATTTTTAATGAAAATATGAGATTGTGTATTGTCACAAGTACGCGCTGTGAACTCGATGACAGAATTGGAACGTACTCTGTGCAAAACAAAATACAAAGGCTTGCTAAATCACGTTAAATATGACTTGTATCGTTCACTTTTCCCTGACACCATTAGCTCGACTCTTTTTGCATAAGAGGCGATTAATGACGACGCTGTTTCCACGTTTTTCCGCTCGGTTCGTTTGACACAACTATGATCAACGGTCACCCGTCTGCTCGTCGTTTGCTCATTAAACTCTAATCGCGCGATCAAGGCCTCTTTCTTGCCGAAGATGCTTCAGTCTTTCAACTTTTAATCGAGTCAAGTCGAAGACGAACGATCGCCAGCCTTAATCGAGTGGAATAATATCGTAAAGAGAATAACGAATGACGAACATCTTTTATTGTCTCTTCTTTTTATGATTAGAACACACGGTTCAAACGTTATCAGTTAAAAAATGCAATCAATTTTAAAATGGAACCAATGTTCCGATCACAATTACAGTTTTCCGCGCATGCGTGGCGATTTCAGCCTCAGTAACGTAACCTTCTCGATAAAATAGGGTGTCTTGAGCACCTCGCAGAATTTTAAAAAATATTAGTATAAACATATGAAAAGGCAAGGGGTTAAGCTAGCCTTAAAACGTTAGCAATTAAGTTTCAAGACGGAACACTCATTCCGTCACTAATACCGGTACACTCCCGCCTACATAACTGCCTTAAGGCATCAGGGATCTAGCCGCTTTGCTACGTCATTATAGATGCGCTACTGTTTTGGCCGCGCATGCGCAAAAAACTATGGTTGTAATCGGAACACTGAATGGAACCTGCAATTGACTCGAACGTTATATAGTGAAGCCACGATGTAAGGGAAAAATCTTCGGGTCCGTGCTGTTTCTTAGATCGCGTGGTGCTATTATTTCTTTTTGTTGTGACCACGCCCATCGCACCGAACGTAGAAAAGGACAACCGTAATTCTATTCCATCAACTATCAACGTACTAGTTGTCCAGTATATAAATTATAGTTCCTCTTTTTTCGAGGCGTTCTCAAAGTAACTCCAAAATCAAACTAGAGGGGGTTGTTGCTCGCTCGCTTCGCGAGCTTCGCGGGTGGGGTTGTTGTAGCTCGCGAGAGGGTTAGTGGTACGCATGGCTAGTAGTGCCTGCAGCTATTAATGTTTTTTATTTTATTAGGCTAACATTAGCATAAGTTGCATAAATAAAGAAAATGAAAATTTTCTTAGGTGAAAAATTTACGTCTTCTCGTATAAATTTCATTGTTGAGTGAACTTCTTTCGAAAAAAACTAAAAAAATTAAAAAAACTACTGGACCAAAGTGGACCAATCAGCTCTAAGTTAAAGCGGGGCACGTCGATTGCACTATTCATCATTCTGATCGCATTGTTACTGTTTCAGAAACCGTTAACGAAAAATTTGATACCATACAAACGGACATACGCGCACGCACACACACACACACACAAACATTTTGATAAAAATAGTCTAAAATGACTCCAATTACCATGAAACGTGGACATTGCTAAAAAATCGATTTTCGATTTTCAAGGTCATTACAGTAACTTCCCTATAAAATCGGGAAGTTAATAAATGCTGGTGCTTCAAATTTATTTTACACTGGTGCCGTGATCGAAACCAATTATTAAGCCGTTGCACGCAAGTGATTGTAACGTATTTGCGAAACTAACTTTCGATATTTGTGAATGCTAAACGAATCTGGGCTTTGTAAATGTTTCAGTTGATTCGCTTGATCCTATTTTTATCAAGAGGATTCAGATGATACGATCGAATAATATCGATCAAATTCGACATCGCAAACCAGAGTATTTTATCGTGAAACGCATAAATCGCTACTTTATTCCTTGTCCATTCAGCGAATGCCGTTTTTTCAGTCGTGTTTCAAATTTAAAACACCCCATTTCATCGGCCCCACCCTTTCTCCACTTATTGTAGAGCGATGCCAATGCTTTGTTCTCGCGTTAGTAATTCATATTTCACTAGGAGATATATTTCATCGGCCGGGGGCTTTCTTGCTTGCATACAGCCGACGGACAAACACTGACAGAAAAACATTAACCAACCCGCCCGGGCCGTAATGCGTCGCCGATGTTGAAAGATGCAGTGTGTTTGTAGGTTGCCGCGTTAACCCGTCGCGTTCGCCATTTAGCTAGTCATTTGGTTTATCGGACGAGCGCATTAATTTAAAGATGGCGTTCCGCGAGAACGGCTACGTACGGCGGAAGACCAAAATGGCGCGTAATGTAACCGTGCATTGTACTCACGCACCCATTAGCAGAGCAATTAACTATTGTTACCGTTATATTGCAGCTGCTTCTGCGTATTTTGAGCGTCATACGATATTTCATAAATATCAATATAAACGAGAGAAACTTTTTCACGAAAGCTACCAGTTACACTTGTTCAGATTTTTCATCTTTTTACGAGCAGAAACAATACTGGAAAAAATTCTGTAAAATACAGCTTGGAATCCAAAATATGTCACATGTTCTTCAGAATTTTCGAACGCATCGAAGAGACCAGAAAAAGTGCGAAGTCTAATTTATCCTGTAACTACCTTCGCAGGCAAGCTGGAGGGCTGAAATTTTACTGCCGAGGGATTTGTCTTGGTCAGCTTTCGAATGGTTCGATAACGATTGAAAATCTCTAAGGGCAATTTGACCATCTTAATCAGCCAGGCCCTTTCTGTGATACACTACGATTTACGAGGAAACATTAACAGAAAGAGGTCGATCATTATTAGCGATAGAAGAGTAAAGAAAGCTCTTTGTGAAGGTGAGCAGGATTTGTTCTAGTTTAGGTGAACAAAACTACTGCCTGACCCTGTATACTCTCCCTGTTAGACTAGTTTCGAATAAATTAGGATGCTAATCTCGACGAAGTGGTCTTGGTATACATAGTGAAATTCGCCCTCTTTGGCTACCAAAGAATCGAACGTCAGCGAAAGACGTTCGAACTCTGTATGCTGATTCGCTTTCGTCACCGGCCTCGTTCGCCGGAAAACAGAGTGAGCTCGGTGAAGCTTGACACCATCGAACGTTTCCTTTGGCAGCTTGAAATTTTCCCCTAATATCGTTTAACGATCTCCAGCAAGTTTCCGAGTAGGGAAGATCTTGTGCCGATAACGGCCTCTGGCTCGTTGTCGAAGTTCATGGATCCGGTGGAGGGGAGAGGACCGCGCTGCTGATTTTCTCAGTGGAAATAAGTTCCACCGCTGCTGGCGAATACTAGTGGCACGAAGTCGACGGGGGAAATGTCACGGGTACACGAGTACGTATTCGCGGGCGGCAAATATTAGGTTCGCGAGATTTCGTGCGACGTCGACGACAGAACTCTCGTTAAGCAGGGAATGCGGCCGCGTCGCGGCGCGGCGTCGCTTTCAGCCACTTTACGCCTGAAACTTTTCGTTTATTAAGAGAAATTCGGAAACTTCCCGTTCTTTTGTTAGAACTTCTGACTGCCGGCAAACCGGCAACCAGAACGCGTAACTGGAGACGAAGCGTCTCTTTCGCCGGAACCGCGTCCTGGCCGTTTTGCGGTGAAAAACGCGCGGGCTCTCGCGCTGCTTCGTGCCACTTAACACATTTCTTCCGATTCCTCTGAGATTATTTCTGGATTGGTTTTTCTTTTCTGCCGCCGCACAGTGAGCTATTTGGCCCGAAAAAATCGGATTGAACTATTTTTTAGCGGTTTTATGAGCACAAGGTAAAGAGGCCTATTCACGATCAAGCATATTGCGCAACAATTATCGTGCAGCATGATGTTCATCCAACTCTATATTGTATTAATTAGTCATATTGTATTAATTAATAAACATTGTTGCGCAATATGCTTGATCGTGAATAGGCCCCTGAATCATATCGCAAGGTTGTTGAATTCGTATTAACGTCAACTATAACATTATGAATTCAAGAAAGCATTTTAATGCTGTTCAACTTTCGGTCGAAACATTTTTTCCTGGGGCTGTTTTTATACAGGGTGTCTCAAAATTCCTCCAACATCCGGAAATGGGAGGTTCCTGAGATCATTCGAAGCAACATTTGCCTTTGCAAAAATGGCGTGCGTGGCTTTGTTAAGGAGTTATTTACGAAAAACACATACCAATTAGGACGCGATCTAGACGCATGTTAGCACAGTCGGCCAATTGACAGTTGACGCGCCGGGCTGACTGTGCTAACACGCGTTTAGGTCGCGCCCTAATTGGCCCGTGTAATTCATTAATAACTCCTTAACAAATTCGCGGACTCCATTTTTACAAAGGAAAATGTTGTTTCAAAGGATCTCAGGAACCTATCATTTTCCGATGTTAAAGGAATTTTATATGTAATTTTGAAAGATTTACGTACCTTGGAGAGTGTAGTGGGATGTGGATAAAGGTTGACGAGGCAGCTCTGTCGTCTGAGTCGGTAGTCCCAGCGTGTCTCTAGATGCGGAATTTCCATAGTGTCGCAAATGCTTTGCACATGCGACGCGGTGTGCGCGCTCTGTGGCC
Source organism: Lasioglossum zephyrum (assembly GCA_028455615.1). Taxonomy (NCBI): domain Eukaryota; kingdom Metazoa; phylum Arthropoda; class Insecta; order Hymenoptera; family Halictidae; genus Lasioglossum; species Lasioglossum zephyrum. Next base: position 9,124,435 of record CM052321.1, on the reverse strand, counting down.
CAAAAATCGCCGCAACTCCGCTCCGAAGCAAGTGACACACTGAAAATCAAACATGTCGTATTACGTACACTAGCTTACAGCCGGTTATTTGCTCTTTCAGTTTGTTATGAGCAATTTTGAGGGCGTGCAAACAGACCGTTTCGGATTGTCGTCAAAGGAGATACAGACGAATGAGACTTGCCCTATGCGGAGTAAATTTTACCAACTCTCTCATCCGTCCTTCATGTCAATTTAACACGCGCGTCGCCGTTTCACAAAACAAAACAATGTTGATTGTTGAACAATGTTGATTGTTGATAAAACATTGTTACACATTGTTAAACATTATTACCTTATTTTAACACCTTGCCGTACGATTTATTTTATGATTTCAGTGATCAGAACTTTTTTGTAGTTCGTATAATTTTTTAAAAAGGGGAACTTCATATCTATTGTATGTTTATTATATTCTCAAATAGAAAAAGGGGGAGGAGGGTAGTATAAGCAGAAGGTTGCAGGAGGTCGCGCTCTCTTTCTCTCTCTATGACCTTGTCACAGGTCTACGATTGTAAATATTTGTAAATAATTATTTAAATTTAGTTTTAAGTCTGTAGGTTAAGTATAGGTTAGGACTTTAGAATTAAGAATTATATGGTGGTCTCGAATTTTTTGTAACCCCGAGGGGATCAAATAAGGATTTATATATATTCTCCAATAGTTGTACATTAACAATACCAAAGTAGAATTTGATTTCGGTTTAAGGAAAATTAGTAGCATACATATTTAGTAAACTCTGTTCAGAATCTGTATCGCGAGTTAGCCACGATATTGTAGGGGAAGAGATTAACAACAATAATTACCTTATTTCTTAAAAACTGAAGGTTTATACAAAAAAGCTACTGCATCGGTTCGACATTCTGGTTATATTTATTTCATAATTTACGGCTCGCCGTCTACATTTGTTTAAGTAAACGGTAAGAGAGAAGGGTCGTTTTCATTCCACTCACATCCGCCTGAGACGTTTCCGCTATGCAAATGGGAATTAATTCTAAAATCAGCGGTCACGCGAAACAGGCATCCACGTTATAAGGTTAGAATATCGAATTAGAGCCCGTAACTTCCGAGTCAAGGAGCTGGAAAACTTTTCCTGAATTTAACGTCGCCGGAAGTCCAACTTCGCTGTCGTTGACACACTAGTTAGCGGGAATCTTTAACTTTCTGTTTCTGCTTTTATCTTCTCTTCCTCGAATGTGAAATCTAGCCGGTGCGCTGCTAAAAGAGCTGCACGAATCATTGTGAAAAATTGTGCTTGAGCAACTTTCAAAAGGAGTATCACTTTCAATTCGATAATCTCGGGCGGCGGGCGAGTTCGCCCGTGTGATTTATTCGTTGAAATGTTCACGTTACCGGCAGCAAGCTACATTTTATTTAAGGATGTTCTGGAGGTACAATGGGAGACAAAAGTACAAGAAATTCGAAATCCATCGATATATTGGCAATGAAAGTCATTGATGAGTACATTTTGCATTAAAAAAATAGATTAATTTAAAAAGCTTTCGTTTAATTAGTGAATTTCATGTTATATTTATTTCTTAATCAAATTATCTTCATATTATAAAAAATTGTAAGTGACTTTTGCGAATGATTGTACTCCCTAATTTGAACTTCAAGATAATTTTGTGATATTCAGAAAGCAATATTCGTGGTTATTACTGAAAATATACATGCGAAATTTACGTAAAATTATGTTCTGATAATAACAAAAATAGGTGATTCCTTTGGTTTTATAATTTTTTGACGTTTTGTAACAGTTCATAATTTTTTGTTCTGTAACTGCTTAGTGAATTCTAATAAATTTTGAACATAATTTTTACTATATATAAAAAAATTGAGATTCTAGTTGCGTTTTTTCAAGGTTTAAATAGGGCTTGAAGTGAAATTTTATGAATTCTCCATAACAAGACGTGTTAAAATGTGCAAACTTCATGTTGCTATAAATATTAAACAGTGCAGTGAATCGAACCCAAACTTTGGTAATTCCATTAATTTAGTAAGAATTATATCTTGTCAAATTTTCAAAAATTTTCTTGCGCTCTTATATACCTCCAGAACATCCTTAAGGCTACCGCTGTTCAGAAAAGACACACTCGGTACGAGGAGAGTGATTCGCGAGCGTAATTCATGATTATGTTCCGAAGAGCTCAAACTTCCCGAACGTGGAGCTATTGCTTGCCCGCCAGTATCGATTAATCAGACAAACTCCTGACAACTTTCGGCATACTAACTTTCCACTATACCCCCTTTCCTGTTTCTCGCGGACTTGTACAAACGTTGTCGCTCATGACAGCCCAACTGTCGTGCTCGTCAAGACTTTTGTCAGATAAATCCACTGTCGCGGTTTTAATGTCATCCTTTCCAAAGTACAAGTTATATTCCGGGGAATTCAGGATATTAGACGTTTTTAAGCTGATCGCGTTAATACGTTTAATATGTCTCGGTAGAACGGCACATTTTACCCAGCCACGAAACAACGAATTATTCAATTCAACAATTAGCCGAGAGAGATAATATTATTTCGTAATTGCATTTCTACCTCGTTAAAAGTGACTCGGAAAACTCTGTTTTCCCTGCACCCATGCGAACGAAATAGGCAACAAGGCAGCAGCCGGTTTTCTCTGCAACAACATTAATTTTTCCTCTTTTCCCGACTTCGGTGGTTTTAGAGGATTTCGTGAGATCCCCGAGCTTCGAGACCAGTAATCTTTCAAGTAGACGGACTTAGTCACGTTTGGATGAATAATTAGGGTAGCATGCGGCATCGATGCCGGGCGGAGCTTAATTATTCAATTACGGACAGGCTGCGAGTGTTTATGCAAATTTAAATTCGCCGGATAATTTATGAAAACAGGAATTAAATGGCATCTGATTATCTCAACTAATGGCTTTAATAGTCGAGGCACAAATTCGAGTTCCGAATCGACGGTGGCGTCGTAGAACCCAATTATACGGAGACTTTGTAAATTTGCAATTCGACTTAAGCGTGTCGTGAAAATCGTTTCATCGAAATTATGCTGGTTGATGCCGGTTAATCAAGTATTTTCTAGTTTGTCGATGGCATAGCCTGGCTGATTCGTATTTGTTTGTAAAATTGAATCGACTGAAGGATTTCTTCAAAATATTTATTTGTTAAGACTTGATTTACTCGAGAATCTCAAAAAGATCAAGAGACCTATTAATATTCGAATTCTAATATTCTTCGGCACAATCGTCTTTTTATTCGAGAGAGTCGATTTTCACCTTCAAGAAATTATCACTCCGAATAAAAATGTTTCGTTCGTACGGTACGAATCGTCCGGTGGGAAAGTTTATACAGAATACCCCATCCGCTACTTTTCATCTACGTATTATGAATATGTACGGGACTCGTTATGGCTGAATGCTGAAAAAGTTCGAAACACGGTCGACAAGAACAGCGTCGCTTTCAGAATAATACAATATGTAAAATCAAGATAAAACTATCCGAGTATCTCTAGAGAGGAGTAGAGAGAGAGAGAGGGTGGGGGACACGAAAGGACAGAAATTACGAAACGATGCAATGTAAAGAGAAGGAGGGCGGCACAATGCACGTACCATCGGGATAATGCATGTTGGCCATTTCAGACGGAACGATCCTTTCGGATGGAGACTCCGGCGACGCCATTAAAAATTATTCAGGCATGCAGCGACCGCAAGAATTCGTGAATTCCACCGCGACCGTACGTAGGAAACGCAGTGAGACAGGAGCGTGGAGATATAGCACGTCACCGATAGGAACAGCCTTATATATGTGGCTTTTGATCATTCATTCCGCGGAAATCCACCTAATGTCCCCTACAGGCTTGATTTTATACCACGGAAGGATCGACCGAGGGTTTCGGTGCCTCCCCTGTGGTACTTACGTACATCCTCTCTATCGGAATCTCTATAATCGGCCCGCAAAGTCAGCTTTCCAGAGCTGAAACCTCAAAGTAATACCGGACAACGCTGGCGGCGTTTTAAGGTTGAAGTATGATATGCGCTATATTGAAATTCCAGATGCAATTTCACTGGACGGCCTCGGGCGAGGCAGTCAGCTCGTAGAAAAGATATAGAGCTATTCTATCTAGTCCTAGCAGACTAGGAAAAATCGAAGGGGAAAAAATGGTGATTGCCTGGTCGAGCCACGGCAAACATATTCTTTAAAGAAGGATCTCGTCCCCCGGGAGGAATTAATACGATGGAGAGGAAATTTCACTTGATGGGACCGTATCGGAGTATTACGAATTTATTTCGTTCGAGACTGACTCGCGGGAAACACAGAGCGGGTTCCGTAGTCAAACGAACGAGATATCCCAACCGTTGTCAAAACCCGCTCTCCTTCGGTGTAAAAAATTCACGGTGTTTTCCCCGAGGAAAAAGAAGGTGCCTGCAGAAGGAAGTTTCTCTCGCTCTCCCGAAATATTCCTCTTTGTCCAATAACGGTGGAAGCATCGAGGAACGAGGAAGTACTCGAAATGCAAAAACGGACGGGGAAAATGTGTTTCAGCATTTTCGGCGTCATCCAGCCAAGTTCTTCTTCTTTCTACCGAGCAAGCGCGGAAACAGATGCGATACTTTGAGATATTTTGCAGCCGCCCCTGTCTCGCTACAGAACCAGAGATATAGAGAGAGAGAGACAGAGAGAGAACGTAGAGTCTCGGAGTATTTCATAGAGGCAGCCGAGTGCGTATTTCGCGGTCTCTGCTGTTGCTTGCATCCGGTTGGTATCATCCTGGATTTGCAAGCGGATAGGATTATCGCTTGCTAATGTATCAAAGCCACTTGGCAAGTTGTGTGTATCCCGAGAAACGCCAGGCCTTCTCTTTTGTCTCGCGTGAAGCGGTTAATTCCTTGGTTTCCCATCAGGATCCGCATACAAGACAATTAACGGTTTATAATTGCTAACACTCCCGTTATAAGAACAGCTTTAAGATCCAAGACCTTTTCTATAATAAAGCATAAACTTGCATGTGACTCCTATCGTAAGTAAACTGGCTGTGGATCACCGAGCAAATTCAAGTTTATAAAATGTCATATGTAAAGCAGCCTTTTAATTCCTTCAAAGGTTGTAACAATATATTGTCATCGTAAAATACATAAATTCTGATATGCAAACTTGAACAAGCAATCTGCTTCTCCCGGATATATTTTACAATGGGGATTTCAAACCAAAACATTGGAAAAAAGTCTATAGCGCGTATCTGAACATCTGCAATGTGTCGAGATTTTTAGCAGAATTTTTGCACGGGATTAAATGCGAAAAATAGAAGAAACCCAGGTGATTCAAATATTTTCTGTGTCTATATCCCTAGTCGGGATGGAATGTTGATATTTGCCACGAAATGTTTCTTTTTTTCTCTGTAAGCTTATCGAAGTTCATATCGTACAGTTTTTCTAAAGTGATCTGTGAATATAGTAATTTATTCTTTTTCATCAACATCAGCGCTTAACGTATTGTTGCGTTGCTGGAATAAATTCATAGTAGAATATCCAACTAAATGATCATCGCTCGACGCGAAAACGGAATAAGATTCAGCCTGTGATTTAGCATGTAAAGCAAACGAAACTCAATGCCCGTGAAACCGAGGAAGTTCAAGTGAAATTATTATTTCTCATACTCTCCGAGTGCTTCCTCTGAGAAGACACAGTTCTTCTCGTGGAAGCGATATATGTCTTTATCCTCCCGAGGCTTTTCTCTGTCGGAACCATTCGAGCGTTTTAGTATGTCTGCCGGTCGACCCGCTGTCCTTCCTGCTTCCCAGACCTCATCCAGACTACCGGTACTCTTTCCTTATTCAAGATTAGAGCCGGTAGTCCGCGTACACCAACGTTTCCAATCCCTCGAGCTCCCTTTATCCACTGTATTTTCGTCCTCGCTCTATTCGGTTTTAAGAAGCACTGGCCCTTAAGGGGGCACGCCACTCTGGCGGTTAAAAAAACAGATTTCCTTTCTTATTCAATTTTGTACAAGCGATTTTCCAACATTCAGACTCGTGACAAAGTTACAGTGTACCTTCTCTTCCGTTCTTCTTGAAACTGACAAGAAAATCCAAAAGACATGTATCCGATATTTTGATACATAGATCAGAGATACGGGTTTGTAGAAAAATTGCAAGAATCTTCAAACTTTTAAGAAACTATTTCGACAAGTAATTCTTAATAAATGCACAACTTTGTCATTTGAACCATTCCTCTAGCTCTAATATTTATAATTCCATCCACTGCTTGAACAGTATATTTGTTGCGGATAGGGTTACGAGCGTTTTTATTGTTTGTAGCGCTAAGGCGGCGATAAATGGATGTATGCGAGATTATTGGGGCGAGGTGCCGTATGTTGTAAAAATGTTGTAATTCTCCGTAAAAGTAAATTTATGTGAGAGATATGTAAGAAGAGCGGCGAAGGCTGGTTCGAGGTGGAAGAAGAAGGTTATTGAATATTGGAATAATGATGCGCACCAACTCTTAACGGTGTAGCCCATTGTGCGGGGGAAGACACAAGGTCATCCCTAGGCCGCGGCCGCTAGACCACGCAGGGCTAGGTACCTGAGATTACGATGGTGGGATCATGCACAGGAAGACACAAGGTCTTCCAGAGCCGACGGGCTGCCGGCGAAACCGAGGGAGTTGGTATCGCGATTGAAAATATAAACAAAACCCCGAGAAGGGACAGGACTTTGGAGGAGGTTCTGGCGAGTCAGTCTTGAACCAGCGCTCGACGCGGACAGACAAAAAACATTGGTAAAAGCTATTACGTTTGATTTACTCTGAAACCACCTACCAACTATCGAGCAAGTTACAATATTGTTGTACACTATTGTTCACTGAAACGATCACAGTTCAAAAATTGACAATTCCTGTTGAATAGAAAATTAGCGTTGGAATACATTTTCGGTACGTAATAAATAACGTATGAAAGGTACGTAACCCCTAAAAATCGAAGATCAACCGTTTCTTTCGACTAGAACTCTTGAGGGAGCCCTTAATTCTTATTCTCGGCGGTGAAGGGCACGGTTTGTAAATTCCGTCCCGTCTCAGCCCGTTCTATGGAATTTCATCTGCGCCGCACCGCCGAATGGTTTCCGAGCCGATAGCCCGGCTGAGATACGACACGCTCCGGTCTCGCCTCGTCCCACAGATTTCCCGCGATGCGATGGTATCGCGGGCGAAGATCGATAGTCTGGAGCCGCCGCGTCGTGGCCACCGACATAAACTGTTCCTTAAATATCCTTAACATAATAGTCAACGATACCGGGCCCCGCGAAAAACACCATCGCTTCCGGCCAGTGGATATCAGTGCAGTTAATGGGGTACTTTATTTTACGAGGATGGAAACCGGAGAAAAGAGCGTGGGACCTAGACATTTATAGCTTCTGGTCTATTGAGTCCCGATCACTGGTCTCGAATGGGAAAAACGCGAACACGAACACCAACACCGGGTAGCTCTCTATCACGCTTTTGGATTCGATCCGCCTCGCCTAGCCTCGCGCGAGGCGCGTCGCATCGCCTCGTCCAAGCTCGATTCGGAACAATGCGTATCGCCATCAAAAAGCCGATCAACCGTGCTCACTGAAAAAGTAGTCCGCGTCGCTCCCCCGTTGTTTACCTATTGCTCTGTCGTCTCGCTTTTCCCACGGGCGTTTCCCATGCTGTTCCCAGTGAAAATTCCGTGGAGCGAAGGTGCCTCGGAACATCCAGTCCAAAAATTCCACGAGCTTTCGTTCGTTCGCGAACGCGGAAACATATCGTTGCGCACCGGGAACAGAGGAAAGATCGGTGTACCCGACACTGCCAACACAGAGCCAACGCTACGTCGCGCGTCGCCAGGTAACGATCGTGCGGAAAACGAGACGGTGACAAATGGCGATCCGCTCGTCAACGGCCTGTCAAAGTCTTAGCCGTCCGCAGCCCCGCTAATTGGAGAACGGTATTTTATTTTCGCTGACGAGCAACGCAACAGAATCTAGATCCTGCGTGTTGCTCTAATTCTGTAATGGCGCGCTATCTACGGCATAAACTTTTTTTCTTAACTAATGTGTTGATTTCGTTTTTCAAACAGCAATAACCCTTCAAAGTCAAACATACAGGGTGTCATTTAAGAAAGTCAAGGTGACCATAATTTCTTCACTGTAGCCGACGAAATATTATATCACCGGAAAAATCGTGATGACACTTACGTGCCACACCTTATATAATTGATACTTTGACTTGATGAGATACAAAATAAAAAAGGAAACAGGAGTTTTGTCGCTTTTCTTGTGCACGAGCGATGTGTATGTATCAACAACAATTGATATCAGATATTAATAACTTGGCATAAAATAAATTTTCTGAAGATGATCGCTATTTGATTAGCTGAAAATTGCGTGTGTTAATTATTTCCCATAATTTTGATTCCAGCGTGTTTCAGATTCTTTTGCCGAACAAGTTTTCATATTCCAGCTGTTCGAAGTGTTGCTGGGGTAAACGAGTACTAAAACCGGTCGCGATAAAACGACTTTTAGCTGTTCTTCCTGATACTTCCGGTGGCGGGGGGCTGACGCGTGGTAGCGTTCGCGCAGTTCCGTGACACAGGTGGAACTTCTATATCGCCGCAGCATCCGCGGTCCGGGGAAGGTATATCGCGCGGTGCGGTTTATGGAAATTTACACGTAAAACCGCGATAATTTTATAGTACGGGTCGGGAAGTGTCGCTAAGCGAGCCACCTTTCCCTCCGCTCGCGTCCCAAAGTTTCAGCCACGCAGGCCCATTTCCGCTAGCCATTTATGGTCGACGAGCAAATTCTGATTAAATAATAGCAATTAGCAGCGGCGGGTCTGGCCGATTAGATCGCTCTAGATTTAATACGGCGCATAATTAATCGTGGTTGAACGTCCTGCGAGAAAATTGAATAACGACTAATTTTCCGCATAATCCCCGCCGACGCATTTCATCAGTAGATATATCTATTTGATGCCCGCAAAGCTTTTACGGTCTCGTAAATTTTTTAAACGTTCACCGTGACCCCATTTTGCTATGCGCTTGTTTATTGATACCTAGTAGTGTGCTTGCGAACACACTGGTTTTATAGTAAATGCTTTTGTAGGCGGAACGTTTGAAATATTTATTACAGTTTTCTAGAATAATATTTTTAGTGCGTAGTGGATGGAGGAATAGCGATTGTTGGCCGAAGATATTTAAATATTCATCTGCCGATTTCGGTACAAAAAATTTTTATCTCCGGCTGCTCCTTCTTTATTATCATTTCATATTTATGTTCTACAGTGGATGTAAGAGTCCTTTTCGATAAAAACGTGTCAAGCGATTTCGTAATAAAAGGTGATGAAGAAATATTTATTGTAGCCCATTTATAAAAATATGCATGACATTGACAGAATTCCGTGAAATTCTCGCGAAATGTGGACGTCCTGCATGAAAATAAATGGCGTTGATAAAGCGGCGCACAAACACCAGGGGGTTGTTGAAAAAATGTTGCAAAGTAAATAACGGACGACTACCCTCGTCTCTTGCGAGTTAAACGACTCCGTGTATTGTCATCGACGTCAAACGGCGCGATCTCAATTTCTCCAAATGCGAAATCGAATCAAGATAAAATCTAACAAAAAAAAGAGAAAACAATGCGCATCGATGCTTTATCGAGCTCGAGCCCGCGCTGCTCGAAAAATTACACCTGAAACACGAACGATCGAGCCCGGCCCGCAGACCCGATATCTTTCCACACGCTCGAATAAATACAGTAACCGGAATAAATTCAATTCTGTTTCGTTTTGCCGTTCCCTGTAACAGGGACCATCCAATTCCTCGCATCTCCGTATCTAAGACCTATTTACGCTAAAAACGTTACCCGCCCTCGTCTCGTTTCTGTCGACGTTACAGCACGAATCGAAGCGGAATCGATCACCGCGTCCTTGACGCTGATCAGAGATCTCGGCGAGGCGCATTCGTTTGTCCGCGAACGCGGGATTATGCCAATTCCGCCGACACAATGAACGACAGCCGGTTTCATATTCATGCGCGCCGAGGAAACGCTGAAAGCTAAAACGAGAGTAAAAGGGTAGCGTACAGCGTAGAACGCTAAGCAGATTCTCTAGTGATTTTAATCCTTCTGCGACGAGGGCTGAATTTTCCTTTAATCTTCCCTTAGCCGTGCTTTTTTCGAGCAACCCCCCTTCTGCACCTCCAATCAAAGAAAACCATTTCTTTACGCGACTACCATTACTATTATCTTCGGAAAAATTCAATCTTCCGCTTGTGTGTGAAGTAATTCATAAACTTGTAATACAACTGACTCCAGTTATAAGATGTAGAATATTTCATAATTAGTATCACGATTAAATGAAACAGCTAGGAAGCATAGAACATTTTTGTTCAATTTACGTTACATTGTTGCACTTATTCTCGTACAATGATATCAATAATTTGTTACTCGCAACTCTCTACAATTTGTACAATAAAAATAAGGATAAATCTCGTTGCACGAAAATAGCAGCTTCAATAATTTAACAAGTTGACTATCAATTATTTGCCAACTGCAAGATTTAATATTTCTGCTCAGACGTTTTGAATCCTAAACTACGAAGATGTGTTTAGCAAATAACTTTGTTAACCGGAGTCCTCGGTTAACATTGAAAACCTCGACGTACTTCGGCTTCCCTCGGTGAAAGGGATCGATACTAGCACGGAGAACGCGTCCTTCCTTAAATGAAGCGGACATTGTCGCGCAAAGACGTGCTTTATCTACTGTCGCGCGCGATTCTTTGCGATAAGCCGGCAACGTCGATGAGAAATCGAATGCTCCGGGGAGCCTTCGAGATGAAACTAATTCCCTCACGGCCGTAGCAGCGATTCGATGCTTTGTAAAGCCTCGAGACGCGTCTTAAATAGTCCCAGCTACCGCAGGAAATGACAGCTTGAGAAATATAATGCTTTCTCTGAAAGATGAATCGGGATACTCGCATTATTTCGACAAGAAACGGTGAATCTATATTTGAGAACATCCAGAGTCCTCTAAAAATGTCGAAAATATCAAATGTTTAATCTACAATATAACAAGGTTCATTGAATAATCAACGTAGTGTACGGTCTATTACTTCGTGGCTAAATATCCAGTTAAATCAAATCGGTTTTACGAGGCACCGAATTGTAATGTGTTACAAAGCTCCGATGGGTAAACAGAAATTAATGAACTCTGCAATTTCAGTTACGTTCAGTCGAAATTTGTTGCACGTCCTGGCCTCAACGTTGCATAATTAATTCGCAACCATTCAGCAGCTGTACGATCCCAGACGCGGTAGCTTAAAAAATGAATTTGCCAGGATCACTTCCGGTGTAGTATCAGTATGTAACGATCTTACTTTCGCGGAATTATTAACAGGGGAATAAAATTTCACGTTTCGTCAGTTTCTTGGCCGGAGTCTTCCGCGTTTTTCCCCGAGGAAAATTGAGCTCGCGTTGCAGTTAAAATTTAAAATTCCATTACGTAAACCTCTTTCAGTCGATGACCGGCCGCAACGTGAATATTGTAGTTGCGAAATGTCTTTTATCCTTGATCCGAACTTGATGCATCAATAAATTGCAGCTCTCTGATTGCAATTCTAAAAGAATTTCAGGGCGCCTCGATGCGCATTTGAACAGTTTTTACGAGCGTGCCCGGAGCGAGGCAGAGACGTCAGAATTTCCCAGTTTCAATGAAAAATTCCCGATCTCCCGTTCCGGCTCGAGTGAAAGCATATTTGACAGGGATTTATTTAGACATGCCGAAATGGAGGCGGAGCAACTGTAGTTTGGAAACCGCGGATTCGCGGGTACCTCCATTTCACGCGTGTTCATTGAGACACGAACGAGAGCGGGAGCTTTCTCTCTCTCTTTCTCTGTTGCTCTCGACGCTTATCAGAAGCTCGTAGAAAATTCGACGGACGGTGCAATAGCAGGGCAACGAAACACTGTGAAAAGCTTGATCGAACCATTCTCTCGGAAGCAGTCGCAAGAAAAAGCGAAACGAGGGGTGCTCGTTTCACGTTCGGATCTGACGACGCGAACAAGAGACGTCGAGCGTTCAGAAAGGGGGTTCTGCCAGCTCGAACAAACGGAACAGTTGCTGCAGGATGAAACGACGACGGCGACGTCGTCATACAAAACTGTGAGAAGAAAACCCCGATTTGAGGATCAAGAATCAATCTTTTGGCGTTCCCAGAGAACGAAATTCCCTTTACAAGTGTGTACCTTTGAAGTAATCTATCAAGCTAACTCAACTTTCATCGATTCAATAAAAATAACGTCTCCTTCTTGCTCTCGGCTAAGATAAGCCAAGATTTCGATCTTTCGGAACAGAATAAACCAAGTTTTATCGTAACATTTCCTGAGGAACTAGTCGTTCCTCGAACAATTTCGGTCTTATCTGCCGCGCCATTAGAAAGATTGGAAGTTACTCCGAAGACATTTCTCCAGTTGTCGATGTCATCGTGTTTGACCTTCGATGTCATTTGCTCTGCTTGCGGTAGGCAGATATATTATGCATATTAACTTCTTACATTCTCTAATTATTTTTCAGTAAGCGCGCTTATAATTAAAGCAGCGGAATAAAAACCGACAGAGAAGTCGAATCGACTCTGGCTATGGACAATAGTGCATGTTTCGGACAGCCACTCGCCTCTCATCACACTAATCAGCTTCTTAAATACATATATAGAACTCTCGTCCCGCTCTCGTTAAAATTCCGCTGCGAATTTGCTCCTCCTTTGTGTTCCCTGTACAGCACATTATCATCCCTGGAACTCTTTCTCGAAAAAGAAAAAAATTCGAGAATGGGAGAGTGAAAGACTAAGAGGGAGAGAGAGAAAGAGAGAGAGAGGGAGAGAAAGAGAAGTGGCTAGTTCAGTGTGCAGAGCAACGAGGTCGCAGTTACTTCCCTCGGACCGGAACTTGTAACCCGTAAAACTTACTCGCAGTTCGCGGCGGTAAAATTAAAAGTCGCAACTTTATCGGTAATGGTGGGTGGGTTGAAAGGGGGTGAAAAGAGGGGGGTGAGAAAAGGGGTTCAAAGTTGCCCGAGGCAAATTCGCCGGGGTGATCGTTATTTTTACGTTCACGGTGAAGTTTCAGCAGCGACGCGCGAAATAAGGGGGCCCCGGTCAGACGATTCGAGGAAAACTGCTCGCAATTAGGCGGCGGAACGATGGACATTTGCGACGGGAAAAGTTGCCCCTCCGGTTGGAAGAAACTCCGGTAACGCGATCCAACGATAGGCTGGACTGCCGACACCGGGGACCTGTTTAAACCCTTTCAGTGGAGTTCCGGAGTGCCCGGAAACGGAGAGAGAAAGAGAACCACCCCCGGAGACGCCCCGTGTTAATGCGTTAAGCTAATTCCCGAAGTTTCAGTCGACGCAAAAACTGCAGCCTACGATAAGCTTCCACGAATTTCACCACTCGTACCTGCCGAATGTGGCGGAGAACGGGGACAAAAGTGCTTAATTCACGTTTATCAAGGCTGTTGCCAGAACCTTTGGATACAAAGTGCAGAATTGCAATGGGTTCATAAACACGTGCATGCCGTAACTATATAAACACGTAATTAATACACCTGCATTCGTATAGGACATTGTTTAATGCATTTACACCTCCTGCGCCATTTACTCAAGTGCTCTTTCAACAAAATTGGTCACGAGAATTTGTAACCAACCCTCTCGCACCGCGTATATTTTAATGAAATTTGGTTCACTCAACGATCGTAAAAAATTGATTTCCACGTTAGGTAAAAAGTCAAATTGCTACTTTCGACCCTGGTTTCTCCTAGAGGGGCACGCGAAGGGGGTCGGGAACAATTTTCGTAGTCCAATGGCGAACGAGGAAATTCGATACGAGCCGATCGACCAGAAGTGACTGCTGCGAGTGGCCTGGCCCTCTCGCTGAATTATGTACTCTCATATGTGGGTCGAGCTGATATACGGTATGCTCTTTTGGAACGCTATTCTCTTTTCATTGCGGCTCGTGCGCGCTTTACCGCGCCGTAAGGCTCGCGAACACCCGGAGAAAATGGCACGTTCTTACTGGCCGAGTGATTCTAAAGTGGACACCAAATGATACCGTAAATCACTGTATTTAAACATTTTTATCACGGCGAATTATAATGTTCCCGAGGCTGTGAACAGGGATCTCGCAGAGCGGCAGCGTTTACGTTCCGCCAGCGATCCTTTCGTTGTCTAATCGCTGGTCCGCGTGCCGTGTGTCTTTGTTTTCTCTTTCTCTGTGATTCTTTTCGACCGACGATATATTGGATACTACCTGGAGCCGGCATACAGGGAGCAGACACGTAATTACGGCGATCGCCACCGAGGAAAGTAGCCCATTCCCGCGCGATCTACTTTTCACCGGCGAGCATAATCTTAAGGCAGCAACGCGGAGCTAGCCCTTTATGGCCTCTGCTACCTGTACTTACGTTGCTTCCTATTCCGTTTAACGATCTCCCGTGGCGCAATATCCTCGGCGACGCGGTGTCGTCGTGGCCGATTTCAGAAATGACAACACTGTAATTCGCGAGTACGTTCGACGACGCCTCGAATGCGAATTCCCTCCGAATCAGATCTTCTCGGATCCGTTAACTTATCTCGATGAATACTCGGATTTATAACCTGACGCGCTGATTTGCTGCGCTGTACCTTTGGCAACCAGAAATCTTTAACTTTTCCTTATGCAATCCTGTAGATTTTGGCCGAGAGAATGCCGAAAAGCCAAGTTCCAAACTTAGGAGATCAATGGTTCAAAAGTTATGAGTGAAAGTTCAGCGAATTTCAGTGTTTTTGACAAGTACTCTACTTGAAACACTCCTAACTTTTGAACCATTCATCTCCTAGGGTTGAAACTTGGATTTTTCGCATTTGCTCACCGAAATTTATTGGATTAAATAGGAGAAAGGCAAAGGAAAAATTTCTGGTTATTGAGAGTGAAGTTTAACCTGCTGATAGCTAACAGCTAGAAAATGCTGAATATCTTCGGTTTAATCAATGCGGTCAACATCTATTTTAATTGAAAATGTCGAGGCGGCTTTATAGTTGTGGCATGCAGCGTACGGGCTGCCTAACCCAGACCACAGGCTACATTCCTCGATGATCTCTCGTTGGCAGAGGACGTCGGCTGAGCGACAGAGGGTTATGGTGGTTTGGAAAATAAAGAGACAGGGTCACCGAATTCGTTATTGGCGCGCGTGCCTCGTAACTTTGATCGGGGGTTACAATGGCACGAATGATAAGACTTTATTGGTAGGAAAGGCAGTGAACCGTCCCGTCGAACGACTTCCTCTACTCATAACGCGTCGTACGTATCCAGGAATAGGGGTGAGCATATCGCCGACGGGGGCTCACCGTCATCGATCTAATTAGAATAAAATTCCCGTTAAGTCCCTATCCGCCGGACAGATTCAATAAACGTGCCCGTTGATTTCCAATACAATGCGGACGATAATATCGCCGCTAGGGAGTCGCGGGGATGCAGCGGTTTGGGAAATAGGGTGCTTCCAGCTTGATGCAGCCATCTACTTTCGGGAAGAATACCCGCGCCATTACGTTGATCAATTTTTCCTGTGATCGGGCAAACTTCCGCTAATCGGGCACAATTCCGCTAATGGATTTCTCGGTACCCTTTTACCCCCAAAATACTCCAGAGCAAATACTCTTGATTACTGTCATAGAATTTCGAGACGAGAAGCGTCGAAAAATACAGGATGTATTATATGTAGGTAAATACCATATGTTAAACGCTAACGCAATTGTTATTCGCAAACATTTCGCAGAACATATTTGTTAGCGGTAGCGCGGTTGAAGGAGGGTTCCGGGAGGAACGACCAAACGAATGTTTGGTTTTTCATATAATTATGACAAGGATTTATGGTGCGAGTGGCCGTGAATTTAGTAAACAGCCCCAATGCCATACGGTGCAATAAACTGAAAACCGCACAGGGTCCCTTAGGTAATGACTGTGTATTGAAAGGGAGATCTTTAGAAATGGCAAGCGACCCGACGTCGTATTGCTAAACAATAACAAGAACACATGGTTCCGCAGGATCTGGCCACGGAGTGGGGAAGGCAATGCCTTTTGTTAAGAGGACTGTGAGGAACCACACGGCACTTACCCCAGAATCTTCAAAAAGCGCGGACACGCCCTGACGTTTCTAACATATTAGTTCGTTCGCGACAGCTCGTTTTATACCATTATTCGCCACGAATCACTTAACGCCAGAACAATGCACCGATATTGTAGAAATATATTTTAGAGGACAGTCCTCTTTTATTCGACGCCTTCAGACTTTCTCTTGTGGGGATATTTAAAGACGAAAGTTTCTGTTGGCACGCCACGATCCCTCCAGAAAGCTGAAAAGTGCAATCTGCATGGTAATGACGGAAATAATGCCTGGAAACAGTTATGGGAAATGCTTAAAAACGAGCTTTTTTTGTGTCGTAATTTTTTGCAAATCGAACTCGATTTAATTACGTTTTCACTATTTTATAAACATTTAACACACCCTGATTATGTTCAACTAGCTCCGATTACTTGAACTGCAACGAAAACTGTGGTTGCGCAAACAATGTCGGCACAAACGTATCCGGTTTCTAACGCGTTTGTTTAACTGAAAATTCGCTGATAATGGACTCTGTTACGAGTTTGTGTATACGACGCTGTACATGATCCTATTCGTATAAACAACATTGTATTACATTTGGTTCAAGCATTCTTCGCTAAATTCATAGTAAGATATATGTATATTATTTGCAGCTCGTACGCTCGGAACAGGTACAAACGAAGCTTCGGGGCAGGCACAGATTGCCCGGTGAGTCATTGTTCTGACACAATCGAAATCAAGAGCAACGAAACCACGCCTATTCGTGGCATTGTACACAGAAAAAGAGAGCAAGACAGGTAGTCTTCTATAGCTAATCTTCTGTCGCTTCCTCTGACATCATCGCCGCCGTGGGCAATCCATAGTGCTCTCCGATAGAAGAGTGCTTGTTGCTCGTTCATATTCTAGAGGAAAAATTACCGCAAAGCAGCAGTCTGTTCTGCAAAAATTCTCACGGCGAAGAGCACACTATCTCGATTCTTAGAGGGTTACACTGGATCTAAAGTCATTTTCTTCACGTATAAAATTGCACATTACTTTTCACCATAAATAAGAAATAATCAAAAAGATTAAATAAATAAAGAATACCTTCAGATACCTGATCCAACTGATTGGAAGCAAAGTCTCGTTAGCCATAAAATCAATAATCGAACTTTAGAAAAGCTGTGCCAAATTAATTTTTACACGCGGATCATTATTTTGGGTTATGGTACAAATATTTTCTGGAATAATGAGAGGGGCTGCTCTACAACAACGAGAGAGGCTGATCTACAGAAAAGCTACAGAACTATTTGTAAAAATCAATACGAATACCAATTATGTAACCTGTGCAAACGAGAAACCCTAATCACTGATGTACAATCTGAGAGAACATGGGCTGAGAAACATGTTTCATTATTTCTGGAAACTTTCTGACAAGCACCGTGGCCGATCTTCACTAGTTCAACTTCGTGAGGGATATTTGTAAATGTATCTTTAACAATGGAAGATAAAAATACATATTTTTGAAATAGCATTGTTAGATACGGTACAACGTAATTGAAGAGAATTTGAATGGAACAGGAACACAAGAGTAAACGAAGTGAACTAAATCAACGTTCTACTGTGGAAAAACGGAAAAAGCGGAAAAAAGACAATCAAGAAAGGGTGCTGTAAAAGAGGAAGTTTCGCTAGGGCCTGGCCGTAGACCTTGGACCCGGCCCAAGCGAGACCTGGAAAAACCAAAGAGTAGATACGGCCTGCGTGGGTCTGGTCGCCAGATGTAAACCAGGGCTGACCCGGTCTGCGCAGGGCGGAGAATAATAGAGAAGGAATATGGCAAGGAAGTAAGGAGTTCTCTGAAGGGCGGCGGCGAAGGACAGCGTCGTGGCCGCCACACTACTAATGCTAATGTGATGTCATACATCTGAATCATTATCAAACTTGCCTTTTATGCAGCTAGATCGTAGAAATAGGTCACCGTGCAACGTTTAAAGATTCGGAAAAATTCGTTAATTCTCAACAGGTTCGTAATGTCTCGTTGAACTGGGTGGATCGGCACAAAGCCAGCCAGTGAGAGTCCTCGACTAGCTAAGCGAGGTTCACTCGCAAACGTTGAACAGTAAAGTCGATGGGGGTTACCGAAACAGGGAAACCCCAGTACAGAGCGGCGGCCACGAAGACAGAGACTCGCAGCAAGTAGAAGTAACGAGCACTCTCGCCACGCAGCTATTCTTAGGATAAAGTTCGCCTCCGACCGCCTCTTTATTTCCACTTGGCTGCCGGCTGTCTCGGATAGGGTTTATTATCGCTCCGGCGCGCCGCGCGCTCTTTGCAAATAGATGCTTAAACGCGCGTACCCGCTGTCGTAAACAGTCCCCGCGACGAGGAGCCCGCTAGCCGAGACTCTCTGCCGGTGAAAAGGCGCGACGTTCCGAAGGATGGTCCCGGGATTTCGCTGTTGCGCGACCAAATTGAGAGGAGGCGGTCTCGCGGTAACACGAATGAGGATAAGGGACGGGTACATATATATATTCCGAAAGTTCTGCAGGAGATATAGGCGTCGCGGAAGAAATCGCGGACGGAGGCGTCGCGCGCGTGTCTTATCCCGCAGATTTGTTTTATGGCCGAAAGAGAAAAGTCGAAAATCCTTGAAACACGAATATTATTTTATTACACACTTCCCGTCGAGCTCTACTCCTCGGAAACAGACCATTTTTCTTGCATGGGACGACCACTTTACGTTGGCTACAGTCAGAGTAGAAAGTGTACAAAATTCAATTTTTCGACTTTCAAAGAGTCTAGCCGATTAAGATGGTCGAAACTGCCCTTAGAAGTTTTCAATGGCTATCGAACCATTCAAAAGCTGACCAAGAAAAATCCCTCGGAGAAAAATTTCAACCCTCCAGCTTGCCTGCGAAGGTAGTTACAGGATAAATTAGATTTTGCACTTTTTCCGGTCTCTCCGATGCGTTCTAAAATTCTGAAGAAAATGTGACGTGTTTTGGATCCTGAGATGTATTTTACAGAATGTTTTCAGATTTTTGTCTTCCAAACTTGTGATAAATGAAAAACCAACAAGTGTAACTTTCCTCCTTGAAACAAAAACGTCGAGAAAATTCGGGTTTTGCTTTCCGCACAATGATCTCCCGCAACAAAAAATCTGAACAAAATTGACGACACTACGTATTATAATACTATATCAGGAAGCAAAACAGTAGAATAGTACGAGTTCTGCGCGTTTCGCAATGAATGAAATCCATCGGCGTTCGTTTAAATCAGAACAATACCGTTCAGAAATGCGACGTCCGTAGCTTTAAAGACAGAGGAATTGAAATGGCGGCCGTAATAGTAAAATACCGTGTGAAACGTGGCGTTGAGAATAATCGTGAATTGAAGAGCACAGTTGCGTCGAGGTATCAGAATAAGAAATCCGACGCATACAGTCCCGCGTTTCTTCCGTATGAATGCCAGAGAGCTGTCATAAACAGTTTCAATGTGAAACGTTAGCCCCGAATTCCCGTTTCGCAGCAAAGAGGCCGTATCCGTGCAGTTTATTATTCAATTTCTCAATTTTCGAAATGGCAAGTGCCGTTTGACGTGATTAAGGCGGGATTCGTAAAATTTTTATATTATTTTCCGACACACAGTACAGAATCACCGGAACGGCGACAGGAAACTTCGTTGGGAAACGCGGGCTATCAAAATGGAAACGACAGTAACGCGAACATTACATCCCGCTGAAATACCACGGATAAGGAGTTTACGCGGGAAACGTATTACGCCGGCGAATATTCAAAATTAAGTTCCTAGACGAAGAAATTCTATCCACGACCTGCAGCGTGGCTCACCTTGCTTAGGTTACATCGCTGAATTTCAATTTCCGCGCGAGCTCCGCTGCGGTTTAATCCGTTTGTCTACCGTTTCCGTATTTTACACACAAGTGAAAGCAAGAGGCGGCCGGAAAACACCGGTGATTGTGTCTAAAGAATATCATGCGACAAACTCACGGAAACAGCAAGCGAGATGGGAATTATGAAAGCTTTCTGCAATAATGCGGTGGACTTTTCCAAGAGAGAACTTTTTCTTTTCAAAAAGAAAATTCAAATTTGTAATTGGCCATTACGGACAGTTTCTTCCAGTCGTCTCCTAATTAAACTTATTTCGCTTTCTTCACGATTACATCATTAAATTAATGAAAATGCTGCTGCATTATATTCTAGTTCACTCCAATTTGTTGTAAATCAGGTAAAAACGTTTTATCTTGAATATAGGTCTGCTGTCTATGCATAAGCAATTAACTGAATGCCAATTTCCCGTATGTTTGGTGATTTAGTTTTTTAACAATCGTCGCGATCGATATCCAAACCTCGTCGACAGTTCATAACGTATCCGTTCATCGTGCGGATTGGCATTCGAAAAATCAAGGAATTGTTACCGGCGAAATAGAGCTCTCAATGCTTGAAGAGCTCTACAAAACGTCGGAGGAAATTGCAACGGTAGAACCTTTTTTTCGGGAAGTTCGTTTTATACCCGCGAATGGTGCACAAAGCTAACGGAATTATGGTGTTCGTACTATTATATGACTGGGAGCATTTTATGATCACTTTAAGTGGTTGCAATAAACTCGGCAATCTACTGATTGGACGATACATCAAGGATCCATTTGGATTTCATTTTAAGTTTTATTGAAAGCAAATGAAGAAACTGAAGGGGAAATTCATTTCAGTGCTAGAGCTTTCATAAAAATCGCGTAGACCACCGTACACACTTGAAATAGGTCATTGCCTTGAACGTGTATAAGTGCTAGACTGCGAATTTCATTCATTTATGATAAAAATGGGTACGCGTAATTTCAAACAGTGGTCGTGTTAAAAGAATTTAAGGTCATCCGTGTATTAGCTTCAGTTTACTACAATAATTAGGACAAGAAAAATGTTTCATTTGGGTTCTGTATCTAGCAATCAATGCGAGCGTTTTTTATTTTGCATAAAAATACGCAGTCTGATAATTACCCATTATTATTTTATTCGATGAATTACGAAAGCGAGCAACGATTTTTCACCGATATGCCAAAGCTTCGAATGCTGGAGAGTTGTATATGTCTAAAGAGTATTGCAACATTGTAGTACGGGATGCAGTTGCAGCACGTCCGTGTACATGACTGCAAAAAAATGGGTACCCGCGGTGGTGCAAAATACGGGGGTTGCAAACACGTGTATCATGGCAGAAAGGTAAATTTCGAGGTAGAAGCGAGGACGCGAGAGTCAGAATCCTGTGTTCGCGGAATTTTCACGGTTGCGGCTCCGGTACGGACCATGGTTTATGGATTTTATGAGCCGAGTCTGGTATAACACTGGACCTGTGCGTCGTAGGCAAAGTGCTTATTTACTCCACGGCTCGTTAATTCTCGTCAGGTAAAATACAGGTGGCCACAGTACGTCTATGGTTGTCCACGGGGACGCCGCGCCGTGGTAGCCAGAGAATTACGGTGTTTACGCGTGCTCTGATAATTTTATATGGCATCAAGCGGGACATCATTTCTCGGTTACCGATACCACGTCAGACCCTGGAACGATTCGAAATTTATACCGAACCCCGCCCTTTATCCGAGCTTTAAGACGCGACGATAAAAACAAATTGGCACGCCCAGGCCCCGGCGATGTCGGTCCCGTTGTTTTACGATTTTCCGTTGTATGTGAAACTGTTTACCCCCACCCCTCCAGTTAACCTTAATCTTCTTAGGTTTATGTCACCTCGTAAATAATTGGCAGAACTTTCAGGGTTTATTTATCACGCTGTTTGATAATAAACTGCGGATGTCGTTCTGAAATTGAAATTACACAAGTGCTGCCTAGCGGCTGCTCGCTACATGCCAACATGGCGGCCCTTACGAAAACGGTGAAAATCGCTGAACTTCAAACACGCATAACTTCTGAACCAGTGGACTCCTAAGATTAAAGGTATGATTTTCGTAATTTTCTCGTTGAAATTTACAGGATCACGTGTTGCAATGTTATAAATTTCTGGCTTCCTTAAGCGAAGTGTAATTTTCAACCTTCTATAATCGATCATTGAAAATTGTGAAAGTGGTCGCATATGATATTACAAAATGCAATACCATTTCAAATTGGCACTTTGAAAATGTCTAGTTGTCCTCACCATAGGAGTTCCACGAATAAAATCGCCGTGACACTCGATGCAGAAGTGCGGAACGTTAGAAGAACCAGTCCCAGCGAATCAGTTCGCCAAATGCAGAACCTTGCCGAGTTAGAGGAGAAAGCTTTTCTTCCGACGCGGGAGCATTAAGCGAGAGCTTCTGCGAAAGAAGTAAAATTCGAGAGGAAATACCGAAAAAAAGGAATTCGGACTGGATCGTTCGTCTGAGGTGACAGCGCGCGTGGGCGGATCGGAGCCGTGCTCTCGTGCACTTTTGTCGTATTGAAATTCATTCGTTTCGACCGCGGGAACAGGCGCAGCCAGCCCCAGCAGTGTTCCTCGACATCGGAGCACCGTGCCGAACGCGATTTATCGGCGTTGCTTGTAGTTTCCGTTACAGACCAAGTCCGCTCTCCCATGCGATCCAAATCCGTCAGCCGCGAAAGCGCTTTATCCGCATTAACTCACCTCTCGATTATTGATGCCAGACCTCAAGCGACATCGCAGCCCGAATAACCGGCCGGAATTAAAACGGATCGCGTGAAACCAATTTACTCGTCGGATTTCAATTCTCCCCCGGGTTCGAACCCCGGGGTACGACGACGCCCGATAACACTGTAAAACGAATTATTTTTTTTCTTTTTTTCACCGACGCGCCGGTGGACAATGATTCCCCGAAAAACCGTGGGATAGCGCAAACACGCCCTGTGCCAATAACTAGCATTCGTTTTGCTGCCTCCGACTCCGCAAAACCGGACCGGGAATGATGATCGATCTCGCTCGGGACATTAACAAATTGACTGTCGCGGTGACCGTCGATGGCCTACCGTTTCCAACTGCATAAATCAGGTGATAAATAATTGTTGGACTGGTCCATAAGTTCTGCTGGATTTTTATTCTACGTTATACACAGGGCGAACCTGCCAACCCTCCAGATATTTACGTCGAATATACTCGGCATGAAAATATTCATGTCACCATTATAAATAAATGGCGACATGTACATGTAAAACTTTAATTGAGAAAAAGTTTATGTCCCTGGATTGAACGTGTCTGATCAATTTCTACCATTTTTACTTATTGCAAGCGAAAAATTGTTACTCTGCGTGTCCGATCGCGTTTTTTAACGTTTCTCTGCACCGTTGCGTCGGTTCGACAAATATCCTTATAATCGAATCAACTTTTTTATTGGTCAACGGTTCGCAACCATCTATATTACCTGTGCAGGAAACGCCAATTTATTTCTCTATAAACGCCGATACTTCTTGCGAAAGATAATGTAATTAGTTTATCTGCGATTCAGCTTCTTCGTAAGCAATTAATTAGTGTCGAGTATATGAGACGATGCAGTTTATATTGACAAAATAAAAATAGTTCCGACGTCACTGTGGACTTTGAAAATTCATAAAGGAACGTACTAAATAAGCTTCGTTAATCACGATGACGCGCTGATTAGATTAGCTTCAATATGATGCTGAACGCATAGCTTCAACAGTACTTATGGCTAATGATGCGACCAATGCGATGACATTCTCGCTAATACCAATATGTGTCATTCCTGAGGATCAAACCGATATCGAAATAATATTATTGGCATTACTAAACTCCAATCGGTACGAACAATGTAATAGATTAGAAGATACTTATGGAATATTACGTAATTAGAAGATAATGTACTAGGTTATACAGCGTGCGATGGTGTACAGAATAAATTGTATGCAATGTGACTAGCTGATCTTAATATCTTAACAGACATTGGATGATTTGTTTTATTAATTAAATGAAATAAACTGGTTGATGATTTGGCGCACGACAAATATTTCTAGCGTAATTACAAAAAGAATAAAGCAGTTGCAATATTTTTTTGTTAATGAAACAAAGATCAGACAATAATTTTTAACTTTCTAAAATTACTAAAGAGAAAATGTTGTCTAGCTGCTGGAAACTGCAGCTTTCTGCAATTGGTGCAGAAATTATTGAGAAAAGTTGTGTTTAAGGTTCGTCCCATTTAATGTTCGATGATTACAAAGAGGTCACGTGGCGAGTGTCGCTCGACCGAGAAAATGTAAAAGATTTACCGGGAATTACGTATTCAAAATGCCCGGCCGATTTTTGATCGGCCACCGATCGAGGAATGATTTTCCAGTGGAGTCCGCGGTATGCAAATAGAGCAGTGCGGTTATATTTGCATACGGTGAAAGGTATGCCTGGGGTGAGCTGCTCCGTCCGCTCACATGGGCTCACCCGGATGAATATATGCGTGCATTTCCTCATCAGATTCCACGATCGCCCGGGCAAACACGCATCGCTGGTCAGAAAAATCTCACGGCATTGCTGGGAAACGTGAAAAGTTATTTTACATCGCTCCGTTCCATTTCGCTGCACTCGAACTCGAATAGTTCTTTGTTAGGGTACCGAAGCTCCCGATGTAATTGCAAAGATGCTTTTGCAAGAAAAGCCAAGTGGAATCGGTTTTGATAGTTTCACATGCTTTCAATGTTTTCCTACATTAATTGTTACGTTTACTTTTGACTACTGAATAACCCTATCTTTGCATCTTGCAGTACTGGAAAAGCGAATCAGCAAAGAGGTCGCGGCAAGCAGAATTAAATTCGCTAACCATTGATACGTTGTTTATATGTATATATGTGGTCCGGCCATAGACTGCCATTACCAGTTTCACGCAATGCACTCGGTCGGTGCTCGCTCGGCTCCATTGTTTCGTGAAAATCGGCAAACAATGGGAACTTTCGTTGAGGTCGAAAGTCTGCAACAATATTTCCGGCCCATAACAAGCGCGGACGCGCGTGAAAACAGGTCGCGAGATCACGCCCGAGTCCAAGCCCGAGTTCGACCGGAAAGCAAACGAAATCAATCGCCGCGAACGCAGACGGAAACCGGCGTGTAATGTCCTGTCCACATCGACGAGAACAGTTTGCGAGTTGTTCGTAAGCTGCTCGCAGTCTGTTCGCGAACACACACACAGAGAGAAGCTGTATTATTTTAAATCCATTAGACATATCAAGACAGAGAATAATTTTCTATTTCACCCCAGTTCGTTCCAATTCGGGTAGATAAATTTACTTTTTTTATATTGGGTCGGCAAGATACTAACTTCGGTATTTTTAGGTGAAACAAAGCTCAATTATTCTATTCAAGCAATGAACTTTAACGAATAAGATATTTTCCCTTTTGAATTTTCCCGCTTGAATAACGAAACTCGGTTTTCTTTCACCTTAGAATGCTTAGAAGATTACTTTCTTGCTAACTCAATATTTCACAAGTTTTCTATGTCCATATACGTGACAAAAAGATGGAGACTACGTTAAATGATTCTTGGAAATTGATTATACAAAATTGGTCTGAGTTAACGTCCATTGACTTATGGGTGGAGAGGACTTATCTGAAAGCTCTAGGGTGACAAGATGCTGCTGCTCAATCGCGCAACAAGCGTCATAAGACAATTCCAAAATGGCTGTCCGTTCTATTAATGCGAACAAATTGCGTTCCGGTTCAGGGAACGTCAAAGAATGGCCGGCTAAATTGATCAAGAGCAGTTTCGCCGTTTTAATTACAGTCCCTTTTAAAGGTGCACGCGTTTCTACTTTAATGTTACCGTCCCGCTACCATTTCTCGTTTATTAGCTTCCTGCGCTGTCATTCCGCCGAGTGGAAAAAAGCCACTTTACTGGCCTGCTCGAGCGACACAGAAAGAAAGAGAAAGAGGGAGAGAATAGCGTGGTCGATGAAAAGCCTATTGAACGTTGCCTCCTTGGAAAACGGAAGCGATAAACGGTACGTTTTCTTGTTCTGCACGTGTCACAACAAACAGCCGGTCCATAGAAATCAATTGTATTCGTGTGGCCACAATGTCGGCCAGAGATAAGTAAGATACTGCCCTAGTAGCACAAAATATTGTATACACATTCATATATTAAAAAGAGATTCAATCTCTTCTTAACCATCTCTATTTAAAGAATTTCTCTGTCAACGTACGATAAAATGAATTTATAAAAGTTTTCACCAGACGACATATCAGGTGATTTCATAAGTTCGTTCCCGATTTGAAAATAAAAGTCAATGGTTAAATTTTCACTATTCTTGTCTGCTACAATTAGGAAAGCATGATGACTATATATATAATTCTTCTTTTCACACTCCGCCGTGCAGTACAGTTCGCGACATCTATGAAAATCGAACACGAATTTATGCAGTCACTAGATGTAAAAGGTGTAGGAATTGAATTGAATTAAAATTGAATAGTAGCAATCCAGTGAACGGAATTTTAAGTTTCTGGAATTTATCAATAGATTTAGCTGGCAAATTTCCCAAACAGATCCAGTAATCAATATTATTTTATCTGCATTATGATTAAATCTATATTGTCCGTAATTCTATCGATTGCTCCCTGAAATTTAGTCTCTCAATTAGATTTATGATGATGAGTAAACAATGAGACACAAATCATCGGCGACGTAGCGAGTCAGCGGTCGCCATCAAATCGAACGTTACGCCAACTGTGTTACACAATAAATTACAGTGTAATATGACCTGGCGTTAATCTGATGTTAAACCACCTGGTCGCCGAAATTCAGGTCGAATCTTATGGCAGAGAGGCTTGGAGCAACTTGGACATGCTAAACTATTAATTCGCTGTGTTTTGATCGACCGAGCGCATAATTCCGGAAGTTGCTCGGCACCGTAAGGATAAATTCGAAAAAATGCCTCGTAAAGATCAACAGGCGCGATTGCTTAATTACGAGTCATGCTTTATCACGCTGACAGTGTACACTTTTCACTCGAAATATTAAGAAACTTGATTTTATCTAGAATAAAGGTGGAAAGTTAAGCGCGCGGGGGGCTTCTCGTTTCATTGTTGCCCGACCCTGCGAGAGGCTGTGCTATTTCTCAGCCGTTGCCTTCAAGAAGGAAAGCAAATGGAAGGTTAACGAGCAAACGGATATTGCTTAAGCAAATGAAAAGTTACAACGGTTATGGTGACGGCGGGTACACTGCAGCAATGGCGACCTGGACAGTTTCCAAGTACTTAACAGACCTATCGGTGTTCGTTCTCAACGTGAGATATTAAAATTTATCGTCTAATTGGACCAACTGTAAATTAGACGTTACAAAAATGGGAACGACAAGACCGTCGCAATAAAAGTGGGAAAACGTTGTTGCTCCTTGCCTCGATGAAATACTGTTCTCTCCGCTACACGAGCGATGAAACGTTGAACAATGGGTAACGCCAAACTGTCTCAACAAATTTTACAAAATATTAGAGTCACCAGTTATGGGGTTGGTAAGAAAGTAATTTCGGTATTTGAAGCTGCAATAAAATCTAATTTTTCAAATATTAAGTAATACACATTATTTACGTGGTTTTTTTATATAATTCTGTGTGAACTTTATTTTTTATTGAGCAATAGCGTCCATAAAAGCTTTCACTGTAATGAACCTTTTATCTTGCGTCCTGTACCGACGACGTAGCTTGACAACTGAATGAAGAGGCCCCACAGCTATCGACAATTTTCGAGGGTCCCTACCATCGGCTTATATACTCGTTAACTCGTGCTGTAATTAAACTGGAGTCTATAAGCTGAGTGTAGCTGTAGCCTAGCTGAAGAGGCTTTCCAACAAACGTGGTCCACTGTAGACACCATGGGTTATTATATACCGCGTATATAATGGTTCCGGGACCATTCTAGACATATTGTAAGACAACGTCCACTATCAGTGTGCACAACGAATTTCTCTTGTATATGGTACTAGCATAGTATGTATATGAAGTATATACTATGTAATATGAACATGCTATTTCACGAAGGAGAGCCGTAGCGTTTACACAACAAATTGTCCCGTCGAACAAAAACACTGGATCATACATTATATTGAATTTTGAGAATACGTTAAGCTATTCCATCAAGGAGAGCATGCCGTAGTGTTTACACAACAAATTTGTCACATCAAACAGCAAACACTGTATTATACTTTATATTGAATGTTGAGAATACGTAAAGGAATAATTGAGCAGATATTCATTCTCGAATGGAAACCACATTGGCCGTGCGTCCATAAAATACTATTTCCTCAGTCGATAAGCAAAAATACATTCGAATCTGGTCGATGCAGCGAAAAACCAGCACATGCTTCAGACGAGCGTGCAAAGGAGGTTTCGTCGAAGTAAAAATTTATGTAAACCTAAATCCGGTTTCGCTCGCACGGAGATCAGATAGCAGGATTTAAGGTACAGCTCCTTAAATTGCCTCGAAGGAATTCCGGGATTTCGAGGGAAACTCTCGTCGGTTTCCATACAATTTAACGCGAACAATTATTCCCAAACAACTTCAGACCGAACGAATACAGGCGCGGATTTTCGAGAACGTGGGTGGGCTATTCCGGCGAGCGAGAACATGCTGGCAAGAAGAAAAAGAGCGAACACGAAGAAATACTTGAAGTTCACTATGCCAGGATACACGCTCGAAAAGTCCTGTCTCCGGCGGGAATACAATATAATATGAAAATGCTGGTACACGTCATTGCACCGCGAGTCGATGCAACATTCCAGCTATACGTCTGCGGATCGTAAAAGGCTTTTTAATAAATCGCCCGATGCGTTCCTGTGATTTCGAAGGGCGTATAACATGCGAGGAAATGCGAATTCCTAGTGTGAACATTATTCGCGAACCAACAGCGGTCGCTCTAAAACCGTTTTTGAAAATAGGTGCAGGGAAGCTGGTATACCCCATCCTGTATGTTTAGATTGTTTTTCAAGAAAAGAAGACCTTTAAAATGGAATGCTGTATGTTGTTAATGTCATACGTAGACTGAGGATCTTTATGCATTTATGAAGAAGTTAATTGGGTGGAACATAAAACAGTAATAGATTAGAAAAATTCAAGACAATATTGTGATGTTGTTTTTAATTTGACAAAGTCACTAAGGCATGAAATAAAAGTTTATTTCATTCCTGCTTCCCATAAACAATGCAGAATATTTTTATTTTGCATGAAGATTCGCAGTCTAGTCACATGGGAGCGTGGTCAACACGAATTCACTCAAATACTAGCTACATGCGCAACTGTATACTTCCGAATATTGCATTTTACACCTCGTAAAAGAAAACTTTTTAAGGCGATCTTTTATCTAGCCTTTTTTGACTACTGAAAAACCCCATCTTTGTATTATCGAACCAACCCCTGAAAAATATGTAGATTAGGTATGAATTTGTGGAAAGACTTGAGTCATCAAGGGGAATAAGGTACGACCAATGAAACGCGACAAAAAGAGGAACTCTTTACAGGGAACGAGTCGAGGTTGATAGGAACGTAAAAATTGTGGCCGGGAAAGGCAGATTCCGCTAAGTGGTTGTAATCATTCCGCCATTCGGAACGAGAACGATCTGCTAGTCTGTCTTAACGTCGGCGTTATTCGCGTGCTTGAGCTCACAGCGAGAACCATTGCGACGTCCCCGGAAAATGGAGCTTCACCCTCTCGAATGCCGGATGCCGCAGTGCACAACATACGTACCCACTTACATGCACGTCTTACTTTCAACGGCGTTCGAGCGAGCAACGGCGACAATCTACGACGTCTCGTGTATCTGAAGTGTCGTAGGCGCAATTGAGACGACGTTGCAGGAACCCCGACTGCGATTTTGCCGGCGCGAGTACTATTATATCGTGGGACGTGTTCCGGGGATCTTACTAGCCCAGGCATATCCTTGTGCTCAAAAGCATCCGGCTAAACCGCTCAGGAAACCTCGTCAAGAATTTCGTGCCCCTTGCGTGCCCGTCTTCAGACGCTGGATTAACGCGTGTCTGCGGGTACCATCGATCACGCAACTGGTATTCTGGCAATTTCGGCCTCGCTCTTCGACGGAACACCGCTCCGAACTGTTCCCAGCAAATTTACTGCCTTCGATAGAGTTACTCTTTGACTTTGGTATTCCTCTTGGCTAATTCCTTTGTCCCGCTATACGGCGAAGTTCTTCGAATTCTCTTTTTTACGCGAGAACCTTCCATCATTTTCAAAACAACACGAGTGTTCCGTCGTAAAGCCCTCTGCGACGGGGCAAGCTCGCGACCGTGAAGATCAGCTAGGCTACCACACTCCCACTCACAAGTCTTAGGTCAGTGATCGAATTTGTATTGAACTCTGTAAAAATGAAATGAACGTTGAAGCATGCAAATTTTTCTTTCTTTATTTGAAGATTCATACGTCGAGGAAAGGATGCTGCACTTCTATATCAAAAATCTTACCAAGAACTACAAAAATATTTATATTTTCCTTTCATCTAAGAATCCGCTATGTTTCTTCATTGCGATTTCCACTATTCTAACAATTTTTTCATACTTTCTGTTGTTGTCTTATTCCATTCTTGTTCGAAAATATTTCATAACTGTGTACTCGAAGTAGGGCAAAAGTTTCGTACCTTGTCGATCCAAATAGTTCTGGATCATTATCATTGTATTTATTTTATGTAGTTTTACTAAAAACCAGAGGTGTTGCCGGGAATGATCGGCAAGATAGCAGCGAGTACGCCCGATAATTCCAAACATCGTGTAACTAATACAAAAATCATGATCCTCTATTAAATTCGAACCCGTCCGAATGTGTTCGTGGTCTTTGTTGCTAGGGGGAAATTGTTATTACGTACCCAGGAGTGGGGGGAGGGGGCTGGAAAGTTTCACCAAGTGATTCGAGACTCCGCGAACTTCCCGTTTTCGAGGGATCGAAAATGAAGCACGTAACCGCGAGGAAAGAGGTGAAGAAGGTGTAGCAACGAGCCGATAATTAAAATGTTACTTCGTAACGAAATGACGCCGCCACGCCGCGCTGCCCGCCTCTTCTCGCAAGTTGGATAATTAATAGAATTTACCTTTGCGCCGGCCGTTTCGACAAACGTAATCCTTTTATCTTTGTTTGCGAGCCGCGATCCCCGCTGGTGCTACTTTCTTCACCAGACCCGAAACTACCCCTCGGATCCAATTTGCTCGCGTTCTTAAGTCCCTGATCTCTGAGGCGGTGCTTGATCCTCGCAACATCGAGTATCTGACGGATACAGTCCTGCAGTTGATCTTTCCTATTGTAGTTTCTATTTACACTGATTTTTAGGCTGCGGATTTTATGCATTTACACAATTTAAACCAGTGGAGAATATTAAAAAGATTTAAAGACATCAGTCTATTGGTTTTCAGCTGAACTCAATAATTAAAAGAAGAGAGAAATTTTTATTTCGCTCCTCTGTCTTGCAATCGATACAAACATTTTCTATTTTGCATAAATGATCCGCAATCTACTTATTAGAAAATGATTGCACGCCTGTTCTAGCTTCAACCTTCTAATACCTGGTTCAGTAGAAACAATATTTTTCTCAC
This sequence comes from Lasioglossum zephyrum, assembly GCA_028455615.1. Taxonomy (NCBI): domain Eukaryota; kingdom Metazoa; phylum Arthropoda; class Insecta; order Hymenoptera; family Halictidae; genus Lasioglossum; species Lasioglossum zephyrum. The sequence goes on along the minus strand of CM052321.1, from coordinate 9,092,774 downwards.
AATTATAGGTTTGCCATAAGTTATGCGATCGCTGAAATTCCACGAGTGATAACCACTGTAAATTCTACCGTTTGTTTCAGCATCAATCAATTTCGATGAATTTCTCGTCGGGCTTTAAAAATCTACCCAACGTGTATTGTTCCAATTTTCACGAAAGGCTCAGCTTTAAAAAAAGCCGTAAAAAGCTGCCTTTACTACTTCTTTCGGGAATTTGATCAAAACTATTTTTGTGCAAAACTTTAATCCTTCTGACCGGTGCAGCGTATTGCGTTTGTTAGACCGTCGGATTGTAAATTGGCGTTGGTCCATGTAATGGTGTGTAACTTGTGCGAAAGCTATGCAGGCACGAGTAGGAAACGAGCAGGAAATAAGAGAATTTATCGCTTCAATTTATGTTGTTAGGAAATTATGTAACTACTATTGTGATATAGAGTCTGATGGACAAATTATTAAGTATACTAATTTAGTGATCAACCCTATTATCTAGACAGTTATTATCGACTGAGCGTTTCGCCAGCTATAAATTGGAATCTGAATAATGTTCGATAATGTTAAATAAATATAAAATATGTATTTAGTATTTAATAGCCATACAATCAATTATCTTTCTACCACCTTTAAATTCCATTTATTAGCCAACCTATTTACCCAGACCTGCCCACCCCTACCCCTAAATGTTGACATTGATTGGAGCAAACAGGAGCCAAATAAAAATTGTATTCTTCTTGTAATTATCCTATTAAGCTGAAACGAATATATTGATGTGTTTAAATATATTTGAAATGTCCACTGTTTTATACTGCACGTGATCAGTTTTGTCGTGAATGCATCAAATCCGCAGTCTACTAACAGCAATCCAAACGAGACCACTGGAACAACCCCAGAACCAACCTTTATTTTTCACGATCCCGCCGTCCGATCGTCGGATATCCTGCAGATTCAAATCCGCACTGCACCGGGAGCTTCCGTTCGGCATTCAATGACCCGATTTCCCATTTGCACGACCGGGAGCCGCGATAAACACGTTTCGTCCGTATCTCGAGGTCCGGCTGACCGAATAAGATGAAGAAAAACGTGCGACGCGTTCCTCGCGCGATACCATAATCGAGCATAGCTGGCTAGTTTTGGCCATCGATTCCCATCTTGGATGCCGAAGGTCTGTAGTTCCGCGCGGCAGCATTTTCTACGTACCACGAAATGCGGTGGCTGCCTGTAATGGGATTCTACGTCAAGACGAGAGCATCGTTCTCGTAGCTGTCTTCCTCGAATATACGCATTCTTTCGCCGTCTCTGCCCCTCTCCTCTCGAACCTGCCCGACCGAGAAGGACAGAGATAGGAACCTCTACGGGGGTGGAGCTTGATACTCGGATAATGTCGTGCATGGACCATCTCCTTCAAGAACGTAATATAACTGAGACATTGGACCTTGGGAAGAAGAAGCCTGCGGATTTAATATGAATACTTGAGCTAGACCGAGCACAAATAGCGGGTCTGGAACCTCCAATATTTTTCAACTTACTGCCAAATGCTTCGAGGATTGAACAGAGTCGTACCGTACAAACTTGGATCTCGCTTCGACGTTAGTTGACTGCGCTATCGACGATGGAACAATCAAATACGAGGGTCAGTCAACTTACACTCTGCGGTCCAATGTGTTTCCTCTCCCTTTTAGTAAGGTGGATATTTTTGTTGCGTTTATCTGGTACGGCCTGTACCAGCGTTTATATGGACATTACTGTAAAACATTATTCCGAGAACACTCGAGATTGAGCATTCTAACGAAAAGACGTCCTATCTCGAATTACGTAAACACTCACAAAAGACACGTAAGAAATACACATCGCAGAGTAGTTGTTTCGCGAGAGCCTGCTCTGATGCAAATGCGAAAAGACAATTTTGCAACCTTTATGGAAGGGGTGTATAAACATTGTAGGAACATCGGTAGCGCGGGTTCTGTATGTTCGTAGTTGAAAGTGGAAGCGATTTCGCGCCCTCACACACTTCACACCTCCTGATAGAGAAACAAGTACGAGGATGCAATACCGATGCAACCTCGCAAACACATCTGCAAGTTCGCGACAAGGCCACTATTAGCGGGCGTGTCTAGAAGACGCGTTATAGCCACCGAGACAGGTCGCGCGATTCAGGGCGAATTCGGGCGACCGAACGCCAGGAAATTGCGTAGAAACTTCCAGCAGAATTTCAATGGGCCGATTTGGATTGAAATGATTAATGTCAATAACATCTTTGTCTCGGTCGCAGGAGGAAAATCATTGTAAAACCGAACTTCCGGTGAATCGTTTACCATGTCGACGCTCCGGTAAAACTACCCCCAGGGCAGAGGTAGGTATTATTTGGTGAAATAAATATTTCAAATACCATTTAATATGTTAGATTTTATTTTACTGAATGGAAATATTAAATAAGATTTAGGATTTCGAAAATGAAATATTTCTATTTGAACACTCTGGACCTCAACATAAAATATTTCTATTTCAACAATTTAAAATACTATTTTCCCCAGCTCTGCCTCAGGGATTGTCTGCATGTACCGTAGCTTCTAAAATATATGAATGTATACTTCAGTCTCTATTAATTATTGAAAACAGACATTTCTAGTTAAGCTTCTCCGTTTTAATGCTATTAAAATATTTATAAGAACTAGGTGGGTTAGGTCAGGGTTATTCAATGAGTTTTATTTCAATTACCGTATGAACTTTAATGTTCCTGAGTAATTTTTTATGCGCAGCAATATAGTGAAATATACTAATTAGTGAAATTGGCCACAGCAGTTTTAACTTTTAGGTGTGGTGCAGTAATGATCCATTAAGAATTCATTAAATGGACCCGTTAATGTTGCACGAGATATTTCCTCTTCCATCCCTGGACTACAACCATACTACTATATAGAACTATAAGAATTCCATTATTCACGAGCTGAAATGCATTATTAAAGCATTCGAAATAACGAGAATTTAGTAGTACTACTATGAAAGTTGAATTTTTAAAGTAATTTCACTGTAGAATTATCGATTTACATTACTTACGTCCACTGGAGAGACGGAAAATTACTGACAAGAAATTACGTTCGTGTGAAAAGCGCACTTTACCGATTATTTGGTACAGATACGTTTATTAAAAGTATCAGCAAACAGAGAAGAATAGCGAGGTCGAATTGCGAAATACCGAAAACTGTTTCGACCATTTTTAAGAATAGACGCACCCAATGGTAAACACGATTAGGCCTAAAATAATTCATCAATAACGTAAGGTAGGTTCAACAAATTCCTGAAACGCTTATAGACGATACTTTAGAATCGATAGTTTGAAAAAGGGAATATCTAATGCGTTAAAAATGGATCCATCAAATGCCATTAGCTATATTCTTTGTTTAGTCGAATTAACGCTCTTATACGAAAACGATGACGTATGTTTTTGGCGCTTTTTCATGGCGACGACATTTCAGCACGGCATGTACAACAAAACATTTTTATTCTCTAATACACGAATACACGATACACGAGACATCGCACATCTCACATCATATCATGAATTCTTGAATTTTCATATTTCGATTTTTTGCCAGACTTTCAAGGCTGCGACCCCACAGTGAGCTGCGGGGAATCACTCGTTCGCGTTTCAATGAACTCACTTGGATATTGGCGGATCACCGTGTTTCCTAAGAAAGTCCATCAAACATCTACCAGAGGTCGTAAAGTTCTCCAGGGAGCGTGACATCTTGTTCGCAATAGCGTATCCAGTATCCACCTATCGGTGGCGGGGGCCTGCCGTCACCGGCCGGGCCGGTGGGAAACATCACCGATACTTTCCCCGTGGCTGATTCAATCTGTGGATCGGCATGTCGGCTGTTTATGTTTCCAACTCCCCGGAAACACGTTTCGGGACGGCGGAGTTTTTATCATGGCGTCGTCGTCGAGAAGTTCGAAAATCCGGCGACCAGTTGTACCGCAACGGCCGGCGGTATTAAACCAGCGAAAAGGGAAAAGTTCTTACAAGTTGCCGCCGCCGGTGCTCGTTATGATCCGTTCGTCGTCGCCAGATTCACGAGCGACTTTTCGACGTGTAGCGTCGCGTCGCATCCACTCCATGGACCTCGCTTCGCCTCGCCCATCCGCCACAGATCAAACCCGAAAGGAGGGAACCCGAAACTGCGAAGACGGCACGCCGCGCGGAAGGTAATGGAATTTCTTCTCTCGAAAATTTCCGCGATCCCTGCCTCGATTTCCTCTTTCTTCGCGAATCCTTTGAGGATAGCGGCACACGAGACGGATCCGATAGCCAACCCCTCGATATTTCGCTGCTCCTCCTGAATTTCCGGCGAAATTTCAGAGTCTCCTCGGTGTTAGGACAAAGGCCAGGTTAGGTTTATAACGAGTACGTCACACAGTGAAACCGAAAACGCCGACAAAATTTATACCCTTGCTAATTGCACGGTGGAACTCGTTTATTTACCGGCAAGTCGCGTTTTTCATTTCTAATATTCATTTCTTTTACGCGTTTCGCACGCAAGCGTCGGTCTTTTCATTCATAGAAGCGGACCAATGTTATTTATCACTAGACTGCGGATCTTTATGCAAACCAACAAAATGTTTGCGTTGTTTGCAAGGTGCCAAATAGAAAATTGTTTCATCATTTAATTATCTTCTTAAACTGAAACTAATACATTGATGTCCTTAAGTCTTTTTAATATGACCACTGCTTTAAATTGCGCGTAGCCATGTTTGTTATAAATTAACAAAACCCACAGTCTATTTATAACAATACTGGTGATCTTCATTAAAAATATTCTCCATCGATTGCAAAAATTATTAATCCTTCCGCTGCTTCAAGTTTCACGTACTTACTGATTCTTATAAATATGTGCATGTTTACAGCCCTCGATAATCAACACCTGGTGTCGTATAAAGGAACCGTTAAGAACGTCACCCGTCCCCAAGAAGAGTCGGCCTACGGGGGCGGGCTACCAAATAAGCGAACGACGACGCCTTCCGTGTGGTTTACGGAGCTTCGTTTCGCGTTATAACCACGCGCCCAGCCCGATTACAATTTCATCGAGGTTCCCCGAAGTTTCAACGCGGACCGCGAAGCGATTAGACGAAACAACATCGTATGCCGGTGAATTATGGAAAGCTTGGTCGCCGGTAGCTGCCGTGTCGCGGTGAAAGCAATTTGTTGGGCAGAATGTTTTCCTAGTGAAATACGAAAGCTTCTGGAACACAATTCTCCCGCAACTGGAACTAATATGGGACGTAGCGAAACCCATCTGAAAGTTTCGACGTCAAATAGAAAAGTGAGACAGGGAAACGCGTATATACCGGCCTCATTTATCGTTTCGAAATAAAAATGCGCCCCGTAATACGAACTTTCATGCGGTGTCTTGGTGTTGCGTGTAAAAATTTCGGTGCATTCGAGCAGCATGTACGCCGCGCAGGCTGTTTCAAAATTATATTGCGTGACCACTGCGCGATTCTCCACCTCTGGATCAATGAAGATCTACGATAAAAAATGAACAGAAAAATTTACCTTGGCCCTTTGTACAAGGTCAGACATTTTTTATTGCATCCTGTAGTACTGATCGCGAAGAATAAACTTCTCAAAGAAACCATGACTTCAAAGTTCCGTAAACTATTTCATTCCATGTCTACAGGGGGTTCCAAGATTTATATAAACTTGGAGGGGGTAATTATAGGGATTAATTATACCGCACAGTGCAAGGCTTTACAGATAAAATTGCCGAGAACACGCACGACGAGGGTTAAGGAGGCCAAGCTCCATCCAACAAAGTTTCCCATTCCGCAAGCTGTCACGTGTACCGCACAGTAATAATTAACAGAATTCTTTAATAAGACAACTATTGAACGTGTCCTGGTCCATTCATATTCCAAAGAATCCTTCGCTGTTCATACAACTTCGTCCTCTCATTCAATTCATTCACGTGCCTCGCATGTGCGTGACACGAGAGATGCGGGCGGCGACGAATAAAGAGAGAGATTGAGAGAAGGGAGACAGAAATGGGTTGGAAAAAGAGAAAGCGAGAGAGAAAGAGCACGGAAGCGAAGAGTAAAAAGAATGAGGTGAAACGAAGGGCGAAGGCCTGAGCCGCACGCGGAGGCGGTGCGGCGCTGGGGCTCTGTTAATCTTCCGCGGGATTTCAACGCTGCGGAATTTGCATAGCCGCGGGATTTTTATCGCGCAAAAGGCCATCTACCCTGCGCTTTGGTGTCGACCCTCCTATCCCTTCGACCTCCCTGCTTCTGCTGGCGTCTGCAGCCACCAGCACCCCCGAAGAATACATTCACCGAATCTCTATCTCTCTTTCTCTCTTTCATTCTCATCCTCTCTTCCTCTCTGCTCTTCCTCTCTATCTCTTTCCATCCCGGTGTTCGCCCTTGCCCGACTTCCACGCAATCAGCGGCACAGGCACCGGAGCATCGATTTTTCATTAAGCTTCAACCCCGCGGACCGTCCCCTGCTTTGCATACATGCTTATTCGTGGTGCTCGTTCGTTGCCGCATCACGGATTCCGCTTCTCGTTTCACCCTTCCTTCCTTCCTTCCTACGAGCGCCTGCTCCAGCCCGCTCTCTCACTTAAGCACCGAATATGCTAGATTTAGTGTACCTTACTCTTCATTTTGCGGCCGGATCGAACTTGTCCACGACTCTACTTATTTGCACGTTCCAGACGGACGCGACCGCCGAACGGGGAACCGCCGCCGACACACTGCGAAACTTAATGCACTTGCGGTGTATTGAAGCCTTCGGAGAATTCCGCCAAGCCAGATTTAATTGTACGCAACTTTTAGATGCGTCAGATTTTTTTCGCTTTGATTTGGATAGCTCACGCGGTGGTATTGTTTTTTTAGAATTATCAAAAGAGAGAATACATTTCATTTAATTAATAAATTGAAATTCTTCTCGATCGAACCGTGCGCCGCAAACACAAAATTTAATCATTTTGAAAAATATTATTAAATTTATGTTATATATGTTGTGAAAATAACGGAATATACAAATATGAATATAGAATATAAAAATGTTCTGCATTGATTGTGGGCAGCAGGAGTAAAATAAATATTGATTTCATCCCTTAATGATTTTGTTTCGTTAAAAACAACGTTATAACGTTTTGAAATTTTTCTAATCTGTTATTGTTTCATATTTCACCCAGACAATTTCTTCTTTATTTATTTATAAATTAGAAAAATTAACATTTAAATATTAACATTTTTATTTTGTTTAAAGACGCGTAGTATATTTATAACACATACACGTTTTAAAAATATTCTGTTATTTTCACAACATATGTAACATAAATTTAATAATATTTTTCAAAATTATTTGTATATGTAAATGTATTTTATAAATGCATAAAGGTCCGTAGTCTAGTTATAATATATAAAAATATTGTTTACAGGTATGTATTACTGCTATACATTAGTGCATATTTGAACACAGATTTGCATATGTTTCGTGCACAAACTCCATATGCTTTTTGCATATTTATAGTCCAGGTTGCATAAATATCCACATAGTTGCAGCTACGCTTATAAGATACATACGAGCAACCAGGTAGCAATTTTTTTACCAACTAAAATGTTGTGAGTTCCTTGCAAACAAAGTTGCGTTCGTGTGCTTATCGGTAACTAAAAAATTAAAAAGAACCAGGTAAAAATTACCCTGATAGTTCGCGGTTTCATCGAGATGAAACAGCCATTCACAGCGCACAGCATTGGGGAAGAAGGGTTGCGTTAAAGCGACAACTTTTCTCCGCGTGTGTCGTTGCGTGACGCATTTTGCAGGGCCGCGCGACATTGATTTACACGGAAAACACTGGAAAACGCCAGCTCCATTCTTTCTGCATCTCTCGCGGGAAAACGCCCCCGGGTTATGGCCGCACCGGCTAACATTTGCATCGGAAAATTGCGGATTAACGCTGCAACCATGCGTCGCCCCGCAGCTCGCCGCTAACCGCCATGCCGCGGCAGCGACCCAACGAGATGACGAACCGTTTTCCTTTTGTTCGGTCTCGCACGTTGGAATGGTTTAACGAATATTTCTACACCCCCCCCCCCCCCCCCCCCCGCGCCCACTACCCATCCACAACTTACACAATACTCACATTTTTACTAAATGCAATAAGCAAGCACACGCGAAATGGTCGGACACAAGCATGCCCGAATAAACATAAACGAACGCATTTGTATGCGGCGTGAATCCCATTCGCTCGTGATCGCGTATTTTGCATTCGATGAACATTCTTTTGTTTCGTAAATATTCCCAGGTAAACAGTATTACTGTAAAATTTTTAGTAATTCAATCTTTTTCGCTAACATTTGGTATATAATCAAATATTTATGGTACCATGTTTCTTGTAAAAATATAAATGTACTTGTAACGTATTTTGTCGCGTATTTTGCATTCGATCAACGTTCT